>OZ020493.1:2867872-3290561 GCA_963971405.1 Psococerastis gibbosa | reverse complement strand
TAATTATACCATAAGAATCGTATTTACTAAGGATTTACTCATATTATAATATTATATTATCTCGGTAGCCTACCTATATACTAATTGATAAATTGTTGTTTGAGTTAACTTAGTTTAGGGATTAAAAAACTACTTTCCATCAATATCCGGCTGAAAAGTTATGTCGACTAAGGAGCTTGGGACCTCTCCAATGACGACCATTTACTTAGGTAGCCAGTGTGGTTAAGGCATAATTAAGTTAGATAGTTGGTCAAGCGAGGAACCTGGCCACCCCTGGATCACTCCAAAAAAGGTTGGTTTACATTTTTTCCTCGTAATTACACTTTTCCATGATGAAGCAGTAGGATTCGCGGTTATCGACCACGGCTATCATACTGGATTCCACTGCTTATATTTTATTCTTTAGTTAAATACTTCACTTTTAGTCTATGTTTCCAAGTATATTTATGTACGATCGTTATAGTATATTAGTATAGCACTACTAGGATTTATTTTTTGAGGAGTGGGTTTTCCGTCAAACTGATAGGTGACAGTGTCGCAGAATCGAAAGTTTGTACTTTTGGATAGCGGATACTATATAAATTTAATAATTAGATTAAGTAGATTGAGTTCCTTCTGTATCCGTGATGGCATGAGGCCACCTACTAGTTGGGAAACAGAGGAGGTTCCACGCCTCAGTAGCAGACAACAGACCAGCCAACCAAGAGTAAAGATGCTCTCCGAGGAAGGCCTGCCATATTTTTGCTCAGTTAGGATTCGATAGATGGGTCCAGTTCGGTTAAATTTTAAAATAGAAACTCAAATTAAAATAATATGCATTAACATTACGTTATGTTGAATCAAAAATAAAATATAAATATGGCATCCACCTCGCAGAACATCCCAACTCCTGAAGACTCACGAAGTAGGCAGAAAAGAAGATACCACAGTAGATGTTGAATAATAAAAATATAGAAATATATTCTACTTATCATTGTTCCAGTGGTTATCATGACAGGATGTAAAATCTCATACGGTACGGCTCCATGCCGTCCTCATTTACTGCGTGGCTGCTCCTTGTGCTCCCAGCGACCTCCGAAATGGCCAGGCATTCACACTGCTCCATAATTGTTGATCCATTCGTTTACTTGCAGAAATCCTCGTTGCCTCTGGCTTCAATCCAAGTAGTCACTGAAAGCACAAAGAACAACCAGCAGTAAATCGAAATAAATTTTCTCCATATAGGATACCATAGGTAGTGGAGATCAAACAGTAAATTAATGGTAGTCACTAGGACGCCGATAAAAGAGAAAAAAAAACTTTGATAACCGTGTCATCACTTACAGAATATTTATAAGAGTTGAACAAAAAAAATATAAATGTAAAATGGTAGCTCGAATGAGCGCCTAAATTAATCGAAAATATGAATTGAAAATAATTGCCTACTCCTAATCACCGTATTACTCGTATACCATATTATAAGGATTATAAAAGATTAGACTATGTTCCCCATCGCTATGGACATTGTCTTGTAACAACTCAGCACTTGCAAAGTGACCGTTGGGTTTCTGGTTTCGACAAACTCAAGTCTTGTCGAGGCTCGAACACCCGAAAAATGTTTTCCTCGAAAGAAAAAAAAAAATGTTCCAAAACGTCGCCCACGATTCGGTACGGGGGTCAACTGAATAGAAATACCTGTGCTTTATAGCCTAACAGCGTATTCTCAAAGATTGATACTGGCAACGGATGACGTCCCCAAAAGACACAGATGTGAGTTGCGACTAGCGCACACAAAAGTATCCAAGGTCCGCTCCCACCACTAGCAACCATACAAATTTAAATCATAATTAATCGAGACAACACATTCCAGGCGTTCGAGCTTCGATCACACAACTGAAACGAAAAGTTTTTAGCCACAGAATTCGATAGTTGCCCTGAGCTGCATTAAAAGGCACTTCTCATGAGCCTATCCAAATGCAAATCTGTTACAAAACAGTACGCTCGCCAAAAACAAGATCACCCCACTACAATTCAGTGCATTTTCACATGAGTGGGACATAGTTACACTAGAAGACATTTCTCGAGATTGAGATTAAACTCAGAATTTAGGGAACTTGGTCAAGTCGCACCATACTTGACTCATCCACCAAAATTTATCTCATGCTAGTAACCAGCAGGTCTCAACCTAACTTATTCCAATACAATTTTTATTTTATACATATTATAATATATATATAATAAATATATATAAATATTATATATAAATATCCATGGGTACTTATCCAGATCCACATCATTCCATTTCATTCCAACTAATCTGCCAACCTGTCTTGGATTTAGGCACTAGCCTACCATACTGTATATCATGAATAGACACACTCAGGCAGCTGTGACCCCGGCTTAATAAGTGATACTAAAAATTCTGCTACCACGTCAATTTACGTCATTTTCACATTTTTCATTGACGATTGACGTATGTGGAAACCCCGCCAAAAGAAAGAACTTTACTCGAAGGATCTCAGTATGCAAATGAAATTTCAAAATGTTCTAATCTAAGTCATCACCTCTGACAGCTCGCATGTTATCAAAGTTCTACTACGCAGCTATAGTGCGCACAAACACGGCCCAATAGGAAATCAGCGCGCGCAGTTTATAATTTTTAAAACTTTTCCGTACTTGCAGAAATCTCAGATTTTTCCCTAAAACTCAGAAAACTGACACTTCACTGGAAAAAATTCCTCTCTTCACTCAACCCTGACTATTTTACCATACCTGACCATGATTTACGACCTAGCTGAAACTAGAATTCGGAGCTCCTCAGATATTCTAGCCAACTGAGACGAAAAAAAAACCGTCACAACAGATATTTACCGAATTATCATGTTCGTGGAAGACTACCCATTGACGAGACCAAATCTTTATAACTTAAGTAGGCTATTAATTAATTACAAAATCAAAGCCAACCTATTTTGGGGGGTGACCCAGGGGTGGCCAGCTGCCTTCTGAGTAAATAAAATTTTCAACGTTTTTTAGTAGGTAATGTCTTGTAATTTTCTTGATAAGCTATAATAAAACACAGTATCACTATTTTTTTGGGAACCCCACCCAATCGAAAAAGCGAATGAAATGCATTAATAATTGGCCTTTATGCCAATGATGATTGATTATGAAATATTTAAACTTTGCTTATGTAAAGGAACTGAAATGATAGTACAGTAAAAAGACATTAGACTTTCTTGTAAATTCGGGTACAGACACCGTTTACAGTCATTACGACTACGACTTTTTCGGCTTCGAATGTGTACTCGAGAACAGCCGTCTCCTCGTTTCCTTTTTGGACGTGGTGCATGATGTTTCCGCTGATGGTAATGGTTGATTTGACAACCCTGCCATCTTGAGTATGTTCCTCAAACTCTTTGCCTTCCTGCGATAGTAAAAAAGCAAAATCATAATTTGGGAAGGCAATATTTACCAATTCGTGTACTCCCTAAACTGGTATATTCAGTTTAAGTATTCTGACTCTTTTCAGGACATGTAGACTAGTGGCAGGGACGGATCCTTGGGGGGGGGGGAGAGAGAGAAAAAGTCTTATACTAGATAGAATGGACTTTTGAAGGAAATTAAGAAAAATTATTACTCAAGTAAAAGAAACGCGATATTTTACCGGCCACCCCCCCCCCCCCCCGAAAACTTTTTCTGAAACCGTCCCTGACTAGTGGTACGGACTCTGACTACTACACTATCACCTGAATAGAGCATGTAAAAGCAGGCAGTTCAGGAACTTCCTAGTTGAATGTACTCAGGGGCTTTATAGCCCTAACTCCACTAACCGGCTTATTAAGTAAATAAAAAATTCATTATTTATTTATTTAATTTATAGTATTGTTTTCGTTCAACAGATATTTTGTTGTATTTTCTTGCAGAAGCTTTGGAGGGTATGTACCGAGTCTTCCAGTTGAGTGGAAGGAACAAATAAAATTGATAGATGGGAGAATTGCAAGGTCTAGAAGGGGCAAACCAATATAATACAACACAGTAAAAATGGCAGGATTAAGCAATGCATTGAGGCAAATGCAAAAGGAAAGGAAAAATGCATTGTTTATTTATTCATTGCATGCATTTTCTCCATGCGTAGTAAATTATTGCGTATGAAGATCCACCCTGACCCGAAAGGGCGTACCTACCTGTCTTCTAAAGTCGAAACTGCGCTTGGAAGCCCTAACTAGTAGTGGGAAGGCAATTAACTTATATTGTGTACTTTTGAAGTGTTTCCTAATAGAACATATCCTTACCATTCTCGTAAAATTTTTCGTTTTTACCTAGCCTTTATTGTGTAGGTATTCGCAGTCATTATTGAAGAAAGGTCTTTCTCACACGATATACAAGTTCATGTGCAATGAGTTCGTTCACCCATCAGCGGCGATTATTATATTTAATCTTAACCTGCTATTAAAAATGTAAACAAGACAATTTTTGAATGGAATGTAGTGCTCAAAATTGTTATGTTTACATTTTAACCCCAAGAATAGGTTAATACTAAATCGGCATAGTAGGCTGCTGATCACAGGAGTGCAGGGAAGTAAAAACACATTACAAGTTGACCTCTCACCACTATCAGGGGCTTCCTCTAATTGAAATTAACTTGGACTTGGCGGGATTCGAACCCACGATCTACGCCTAACCGGGGCGTCGTCTTAACCGTCAGTGTTATATACTCCATATTATAATACTGCAATATAATGCTTCCTCTAATCACCAAGTTCATGGGACACGGGCATTTTTGCTTTCCAATTTATACGTAGTATTAGGAAAGCTTTGTGATGGTCAAAATTTTCGATTCCGAGATTTCAACGGATTTACACGTTTTCAGGTCGCAGGAACCCAAAAAAGTGGTTTTTACGAAATGTCTGTCTGTCTGTGCATCGATTTCCGGGCAAACTACTCGGTCGATTTTGATGAAATTCGGCATGTAGGTTCACAAAAATCATACCGCGAGACCATTTTTTTTATTTGGGGCTAACTCAATTTGGGGGGATTTCATTCTCAAAAAATTCCAAAACGTCAAAAAAAATTATTTCTCAAAAACGGCTCCAACGATTTCTTTTAAATTCACATATATTCTAGTCGTTCTTAATGTTGATAAAATGCGGGGGGTCGCTTACCCCTTGATAGTTTGCTTCTGGGGGTAAAAAAATAAAAATAACTTAATTTTAATGGAAAATGACTAAAAAATAATATTTCTGCGAAACTTTTCTATCGATGATTTCTATCTTCAGGCATGTTTTAGGTGTTAAGTTGAGTAACGAAACCGGACAGTTGGCTTTCCCAAAAACCTATTTGCTTTATTTGCAAAAATTTTTTTTTTTTTTTAATGATAGAAACTTCACGCTGAAATGCATTGCCTGCCCTGCCATTATTACTGTGTTGTAATGTGTTTTAAATATATTGAGGTTACCTCACCTCCAGTGACGTGTGGTGGACACCCCCCCCCCCCCCGAGATATCCGAAATTTAACCGTAGGAAAATTATTTACCATGAAATTATTCATTTTCTCTCCCTACTAATTGATAAATTGGAAAGCATGTTCGAGTAAACTCGGACCGGTTCTCTTAGCTTGAGATGGCGCAGAACAGTGATTACACCAGCTATAGCCTATATGGGTATCGATAGATCAGGCTTATCAGATTCATTTATTGTACACAATCCTCTACTATATAAAAGAACCGGTCCGAGTTCACTCGAACATGCTTTCCAATTTATCAAAATTATTAGATAGAGAAAATTAGTAATTTTATGGCAAATATTTTTCCTATGGTTAAATTTCCGATATCTTGGGGGGGGGGGCGGTTGTCCACCTGACGTCACTGGAAGTGAGGTAAATTCTCGATAGGTCAAACAAACACATTAATTACCACACAGCAATAATGGCAGGGCATGCAATGCATTTGAGCGCGAATTTTCTATCATTTTTTTCAAAAAATAATTTTTTGGACAAAACCAAATATTTTTTTGGGAAAGCAACCTATCCGGTTTCGTTACTCAATTTAACACCTAAAACATGCTTGAAGGTAGAAATCATCGATAGAAAGGTTTCGCATTTTTTAGTCATTTTTTCATTAAAATTTAGTTATTTTTATTTTTTTACCCCCAGTAGCAAACTATCAAGGGGCAAGCGACCCCCCGCATTTTGTCAACATTAATAACGACTACAATCTACGAGAATTTAAAAGAAATCGTTGGAGCCGTTTTTGAGAAATAATTTTTTTTAGACGTTGTTTTGGAGTTTTTTGAAAATAAAACCCCCCCAAATTGAGTTAGCCCCAAAAAAAAAATGGTCCCGTGGTATGATTTTTGTGAACCTACATGCCAAATTTCACTCAAATCCACCGAGTAGTTTGCCCGGAAATCGACGAACAGACAGACCGACAGACCGACAGACCGACCGACAAACAGACATTTTGTAAAAACCACTTTTTTGGGTTCCTGGGACCTCAAAACGTGTAAATCCGTTGAAATCTCGGAATCGAAAATTTCGACCATCACAAAGCTTTCCTTATACTACGTATGAATTGGAAAGCAAATATGCGCCCCTTGCATAAATACTACGATTTACTATCGTGACAATGCGGAGCTTCACTAAATCTCATTTTTAAACCAATCCATTTGCTGCAATAATTATTTTGATGATAATACGACGTTGCAGTCGCGGTAGGTCCTTTTTGTACCGGGTCTTATAAAAAACTTATTATTATATTTATATATTTCACAAAAAATGTTGGATGCTGAGCTATCATTGAGGACTCATTAGATACAAGAAATGTTCCCTTACATTTTGATCGTATATAGCCGTCTATAGCACCCGCTGGAACGCGTGGGAATCGCGCACATTTTCAGAATATATTACATTGGAGTTAATGATGGCCAACACAGAACACAGTTTGCAGTTACATCAAAATGTAGTGCAACATTTCTTCAATCCCGTGTTTTGTAGTTTGTAGCTTACCTTGAAAGAGATGGACGAATTCAAAAAGTCGGAAGCTGTCTTAAGTATGTAAACATCCCCCTTCCTGGTCAATGTGATGGTGGGGCTGCGTGAGATTTCCACTTTCCGAATTACCAAAGGCACTCCTGTAAACAAATTATTCATTTTAGATTTTAAGAGGCAACGCACCACTGCTGTCGGACCATTAGGCTAGTGGTTGAAGATATTGAAACACTTTGTTTATTCCAATACTTGCATAAACATACATTTATAAATACGAAGAAACTTGGTGTTTCGTCATCTTGCTGTAGACTTTTTTTTAAAAAAGTTAAATTTCTCATAGCAAATGAGAACGTACTTACGTACGAGGAAGCATGGGCCACCCATGGATCACCCAATACAGGTTGGCTTATATTTTTAAATAAATTTTTAAGTAAACTTATACAGATTTGGTCTCGTCAGTCGTCAATTGGTAGAGGATATTGCGTTCGCCCAGTCTCGGTCTCGTTCTGGGACCAAGAGTCAAAAATTACCTGCCAGGCCGAGACTAAGGAGAGCTGAGGAGGAGTCTCGGGGCCTCGGTCCCGGTCTCGCATTAGTCGGGTTAAAAGCCCCCCATACACGGTGCGTCCAAACGGACGTACGTCCAAGTGGCTACGTCCATTGGACGTACGGCCAATTTGGGAGACCATACACGGTAGCTTATAAAACTTACGATCAGTCCACCGGCCCCGGGTATTTCTCAATTACTTCCAATACAAAGTCATGGCTTTTAGGACGTAGAAATGCACATACACGGTGCGTCCGAGTCCATTAGGACTTACGGTTTCCCCATACACGGTACGACCACTAAATGGACGGACTGCTGGACGGATGGACGTGGACATCAAAAAATTTGTAAATCCAACTTGGTTGCTGCCGTCCAGTACGTCCAGTCGGTTTTCCCCGTACACGATGCGATTTCGGCCAAATTTTGGACGTACGTCCATTTGGACGCACCGTGTATGGAGGGCTTTAAAAGTAGTCCTGCGGGTGACTTGTTATGAATTTTAAAAAAAATACCCATGGGAACCACTCACCACTTTGCATTTCACTACGGAAGATTTGTTCGTAGTTTTTCAATTCAAAACGACGTCGACGCCATACAGTTTGTAGGCTTATACCTATGTATTTATGAAGGTACTGTATGAGAAGTATGGTAATGAAGGATTATAGTATAGAAGTTCGAGTATATTTTGGTATTTTTATTTTTAAATGTTTAATTAGTTTTATGTTATAATTTTTTTGTTATAGGCTATAATATGAATTTTGGTCTATTTCTTGTCAAATTTTGTGGCCGGGTGGACCCCCCCCCCCCCCCCCGTAGTTAGGCTTAGTTAATACCTATGTAATGCAAGCTAAATAGGCAGAAAGTAGGCAAGAATATCCCAATCGAAGCATAAAGAGAGCATGTCTCCCTCCCCCCCCCCTTCAGAATTTCAACCATAGCGTGCCTATGCTGAGTCAGCATTATGGTGTAATTTCATGGGGTTTTGTTTCAAATAAGGTTTCTCCTTTAGAACCTTTCCCTACCTGAGAATCACCATGTAAGCTGACGATTGTGAAGATAAGTAGGTAAAAAGTTTATCTATGGCTCCACAGCCAAAAGTATTGTCACAAGTAGCGCCGGTTGCCACCTTATCGGCCATTGAGCTTCCGGGTGGGCATCATCGCCTTTTGCCCTTTTAAGTCATTACAGTCGGTAGCCTGCTCCATAGCCCTACTACGGTATAGTTTATCCTTCGTAAGTTAGTATAGCTTTCAGCACTAGTTTTTTGTCTGCGCGGTTAGTTTTCAATTTTGCTCTCTTTATGTAAAAACATACGACACTGACCCAGACTTACGAGGAAATCGTTTTTTTTTTTTTTTTTACCTTCGTGGGGCCTACTCGTTTGAGTTCCTATAAGCGTCGACCTAGAAGGTCTTTTGCTTCCACGTTTGCCGTCTACGCCCATCTTATAACACCAGTCTTTTTGATAAATTCTAGTGTTTTTGTGATGGGATTAGATCGGATGGTTTCCTCTTCAGACCTAGGGTGGCCAAGAGTTTGGTATCGAGTTTTTCCCAGCGCTTCACATTCAAAGAGAATGTGTTCAGCTGTTTCTTCTTCAACTTCACACAGTCTGCATCTACTGTCGTTTTTCACGCCAACCCTATGCATGTGTTTGTTGAAGTGGCCGTGGCCCGTAAGCGTGCCAACCACCCTTCTAGCTTGCTCTCTACTTAAAGAGAGAAGCTGATCGGTGAGCTTTTTACTAGGACCCGGAATAACCTTCTTAGCAAATCTGCTTTCCGGGACTTTCTTCCATTCCTCTGCAGTTTTTCTCTGCACCCATTTTTGTACAGAAGTACGGGCCTGGCAATAAGCCATCCCATACTTAGGTTCTGCACCAATGAATGGCGTTTCTGCACCTTTTCGAGCCAGCTCGTCGGCTCTTTCATTCCCATCAAAGTTCGAGTGAGCCGGGACCCAAATCAGCGAGACTGAGTTTTCCCGACACACCTTTATTAGGAGGTTGATGCAGTGCCACACCATTTTTGATGTGATCTTTATAGCCTCCACAGCCTTAATCGCTGCCTGCGAGTCTGTATAGATAATAATGGTTTTGCCCTTGCTTTCCATTTCCATACACTCCTCTAGGCATTTTATAATGGCCCCTACCTCAGCCTGAAAGACTGTAGCATATTTGCCGAGGCTTAGGACTATGGATTTGTCTACAGTTTCCCCATAGACTCCTCCTCCAGCCCCATTTTCCATTTTCGACCCATCTGTATACCAGACTAGGTCATTGTCCCCTGTTTGATGTTCTTCAGCATTCCATTCTTTTCTAGCTGGAATTCTAGTGTTGAATGGTTTGCTGAATGAGAGCAGGGGTGTCATTCGGTCTGACGGCATTAAAAGCGTGTCTTCCGATATGCTTTTGGTAATATTGGAGTGGCCTGACCTTTTGCTTCTCCAGCAGCCTTCCAGCTCCAATCTATAGGCGCCCATCCTGGCCTGTGCTTCAATGAAGACTCCCAGGGTTGGCAGGTTCAATAAAGTATTCAGGACATCCCCTGGTGAAGTTGACATTGCTCCTGTGATACAGAGGCAGGCCAGCCTCTGGAGCCCATTCAACTTGGTTGTCACTGTGACCTGTGT
The DNA here is from genome assembly GCA_963971405.1 of Psococerastis gibbosa. Classification (NCBI taxonomy): domain Eukaryota; kingdom Metazoa; phylum Arthropoda; class Insecta; order Psocodea; family Psocidae; genus Psococerastis; species Psococerastis gibbosa. The sequence continues at coordinate 3,280,419 of OZ020493.1, read as the reverse complement.
AGTCTTGGTCCACCAAACTACACTTCCATAGGTAATCACCGGCCTAATGACCATTGTGTAGATCCACATTGCCATTTTGGGCCTGATTCCCCACGTTGTGCCTATTGCCCGTCTGCAAACATAAATTAATTGTTTAGCTCGGTTAATAGTTTTTGTAATATGGGGATTCCAGGTAAGTCCTTTGTCTAGGTTAACCCCTAGATACTTAACCTCCGTCCCCAGTTTTACAACTTGATTGAAAAGCTTAGGCAGCTTTCCCCCATCAAGATTCTTCTTTCGAGTAAATGGTACCATCGAGATTTTGGATGGGTTGATGCTCAGATTTTCAGCCTTGCACCATTTTTCTACTTCAGAAAAAGCCATTTGCATTAGCTCGGTTATGACCGTCATGGACTTACCCCTAATCACAATGGCCAAATCATCCGCATATCCTTGTGCGTACACTCCCACCTCATTGAGTCTGGTGATGATTTTGTCCACCACAAGGTTCCACAACAGGGGCGAGATAACCCCCCCCCCCTGTGCCGTACCCCTGGTGGCCCTTACCATCACCTTCTCATCAGATAGGGATGCTAGAATCTTCCTATTGCTAAGCATGGATCTGATCCATCTACACACAGTTAGGAAATCGTTACAATCATGATAAAAAATGCCATTTCACCCTCCCCCCTGAAAATATTAAAATGACGCCTATTATTTGGATCCACCTAATCTAAAAGAACCGGTCCGAGTTTACTCGAACATGCTTTCCAATTTATCAAAATTAGCAGATAGAGAAAATGAATAAGTTCATGGTAAATAATTTTCCTATGGTTAATTTTCCGATATTTTGGGGAGGGGGGGCCCCCATCTGACGTCACTGGAAGTGAGGTAATTTCTAGATAGGTCAGACCAACACATCACACAGCAATAATGGCAGGGCACGCAATGCATTTAAGCGTGAATTTTCTATCATTTTTTCAAAAAACAAAATTTTTGCACAAAACCAAATGGTTTTTTGGGAAAGGAACCTGTCCGGTTTCGTTACTCAATTTAACACCTTAAACATGCCTGAAGGTAGAAATAATCGATAGAAAGGTTTCGCAGAAAAATTATTTTTTAATCATTTTTCATGAAAATTTAGTTATTTCTATTTTTTTACCCCCAGAAGCAAACTATCAGGGGGCAAGCGACCCCCTGCATTTTGTTAACATTAATAACAACTACTAGATATGTGAATTTAAAAGAAATCGTTGGAGCCGTTTTTGAGAAATAATTTTTTTTAGACGTTTTTTTTTGAGTTTTTTGAGAATAAAACCCCCCCAAATTGAGTTAGCCCAAAATTTAAAAAAAAAGTCGCGAGGTATGATTTTTGTGAACCTACATGCATAATTTCATCAAAATCGACAGAGTACTTTGTCTGGAAATCGACGCACAGACAGACAGACAGACAGACATACAGACAGCCATACAGACAGAGCGACAGGCAGACATTTCGTAAAAACCACTTTTTTGGGTTCCTGGGACCTCAAAACGTGTAAATCCGTTGAAATCTCGGAATCGAAAATTTCGATCATCACAAAGCTTTCCTTATACTACGTATAAATTGGAAAGCAAAAAATAGTCTTTGTACTTTGTTAGCACTATACCTACTGCAAAACATCACAAGCAAAAAATGCTTGGTCTACGCCTACCATCATTATGCAAAAAAAAACAAAAAAAAACATGCCCACAGGGAAGGCAGGTGTGGCACTTGAGGTGCCTTGTCTACTAACCTTGTCTTTTCACGCCTTCAGAAACTGTGACCAAGTAAATAAATAAATATATTATTTGGTTTAATTATGCAGTCAAGTAATCAAGAAGTACAACAAGTAGACTAATATTTAATACAGTAAAATCGTTGGAAAAAAAATCCTATATAGTTCTGTCATTGTGCTAGTGCCTCAGTGATGACAGTGAAGAATGCTTTCTCCAATTGAAAAAGGTGTTAGTGCCGGCTGCCTACTGTTAATTAAAATGTATAAACTACTACTGCTTTAATTTGAAGTATGCAACCAGCAGTGCCGGATTAACCCATGGGTACTTGGGGCACAGGCCCACGGCCCCCCAAAAATGCCCAAAATTCAATTCCGGCCCCCACAAACGAGATTTGTTTTTAAAAAAAATTTAAAAAAATTAAAAGTTGAAGACAATATATATATATGGACTTACGCTCATCACCGTCATTGATATATTGTCAGAAATGTATTTATTTTCTCTTAAATGTAGTTGTCAATTTTCTGGTCAATGCACAATTATTATTATTATTATTATTTCCAAACAAAGTTTTGAAATTGGCGGGAAATTGAACGTTTGCACCCACGGCCCCAACGTATTTTGTGTCCACGGCCCCCACAGGGGTTAATCCGGCACTGGCAAGTGGCAACCAGTTCAGCGTCCGTGTGTAGGTTACCGGGCCTAACCCTGTTCCACTATTGCTATTATATTATTACTTTTACTGCACCATTATATTTTGAATTCTTCAATGTTCCCCCTCTACCGCCCCTTAGAGGCTCATGAGCCATTGAATTTAATAGTCTACCAACCAATCCAAAATGCATTAAAAGTCACAGCAACTCACATTTCGTTACCCAATTAGCCTACCTCGTCTTACATTTTCCCATTTCGAATACATCCCCAAAAATAAAAATAAAAACTTACCGAGTTCCTTCAGAACTTCTTCGTAATTATTGTTTTCCCGCACTAGCTTGTAATTGGTGCCTAAGAACTGATCGAGGGCTGCCATTTAGCTATATATGCGGATATTGGGAAGTCGGAAAAATTGAGTATCTTGTCTAAGCCGGACGTAAGCTTCAACATGACTGGCAAGAGGCAACTGCCAACTGGCAACAGCGCCCAGCGGAGTCAGAAACTACTATAGTTATGTTCCAGCAAGCACCGAGAATATTTATTCACGACACAAAGCTTGCCTCTCCGTATTGAAGCTTAAATTATCAGCTAGCAAATGAACGGTACAAGTGAACCAGTCCAATATACATGCTCACCAGACCCGGGCCTATATAGGCGGTGACGAGGTGGGCCTGCGCCACCGGCACAGCCACGAAGGGCGTAAAATTCACCCCTGAAAATATTTCATTTTCCTATGGGTATGAAGCGCACTCCAAAAAAAAATTCTAAGAGTAAGGAAGACTGGAAATAATGGAATAATTTAAATTGGAAATGAAACGAACTAAAAAAACTTTGAAAAAGCGCCAAAATTTGCTTGTGACCTGACTTTTTTGGGTGCAACTTGAATTTTTGGCTCTTTTTAGACTTTTCAAAGCTGAAATTTCAATAAAATAAGGAGACCCCCCCCCCCTGTTCGCAGTAATATGAATAGGAATTTCTTTGGAAGTTTTGCTAAATCTATTCGTTACTGCTGTTAAAATGCGTAAACCCCCACTGTTTTGCTCTTATATTTACAAAATCCCCCCCCCCCCAGGGGAGGCTATAAATCCGCCAATAAATTGACGTTTGATGTGCCTATACTATCATGTATCAAGGCCGTAACCAAGCGGGGGGGGGGGGGGGGGTTTAATGAGCTGCAGCCCCCCTCCCCCCGTCTTCCTCAGTAAATTATAAACTTTACTGCTGTTAAAATCGTAAAACCTCACTATTTCGGACCTATTTAAAAAAAAAAAAAAAATCCCCCGGGGAGACCCTGTCTGGAGCAATATGAATATGCATTCCTTTCCTAGCTTTCCTGCTGTAAAACCCCACTATTTTGCACCTACATTTTCAAATTTTTCCCCAGGGGGAGACCCCCGCCCCCCCCCCCCTCTTTGGGTTAAGTGCAATAATATTTTTATGAACAAGCATTCTTTTGTAAGCTTTGTAAAATCCATACTTTACTTTACAGCTGTTAAAATGCGTAAAACCCCACTAATTTGCACTTATATTTTCACATTTTTCCCCTGGGCCCCCCTCTTTGGGTTAAATGCAATATTATACCCATAGTATCTAAACCGTCGCAATGATAACATTACGGCTTATTCCGCATATCCGCAAAATATTATTATAAGCCTGTATTCGCACCGAGGCTAAAACCTCCAATAAATTGCCTATGCTATCATATTGTATATACGAGTAACAACATAACCTCCAACGAATACACTAGATACAATTGAATTTTAGCTCAATAAATAAATTTACACTAGATAGAATCACAGTCGCCACAGCCACCCCCGAAAAAAAATCCTGGCTACGGGCTTGTCATGTATATACGAGCAAGTAACACCATAACTTCTAAAGAAGACAGTAGGCCTACATACAATTCAGTGATCAAGAAAACAATTTACTCCAAATATAGGATTATACAGTAGCCATAGCCACCCCGCAAAAAAAATCCTAGTTACGGCCTTGGCTCGACCTGATCATCCTGGCAAGAGGCATTAAAAGAAGAAGAATATATTTGAGGGCGCAAATTCTTCACCTTGTCACCAGCGCTAAAGTACCTCGGCCCGGCACTGATGCTCACATATTGTTCAATTAGTATAGTTACCGAGCATTATGAGTAGTTCCATAGTATGGTAAATAATGGTCCCAGGGTGAAATTTCGGCTACATCATTTTCCTTATCGTGCAGCACTGGATTTATTTTATTTTATTTTTATAAAAGATTATTCGCATACAAACAATCCAATGGATGTATCCGAATAGCCTCTTCAGTCGCCTCTGTAGGTAATACCTGTTTTGAGTTACGACAGGTCACCGATAGCATGATGTGTAGAGACTTGCATAAGTACGAACAAGCTACCACTATCGAGCTTCGATGGCATTGTCGCAATGCGCAAACCAATATAATACTACACAATATAATTAATAACAACAAAAAACTACAAAAGGTATTGTGCCGTATGCACACAATGCACGCGCCAAACAAGGACACACAACCCCCATTCATAAGGGGCAACTCAGGTACCTTCGCAGCGGGACTCGACCACTTGCCCCCGGGAGAAATTTTTTGGAAAATAGGGCTGAAATCAGGGACGATTTCAGAAAAAGTTTTCGGGGGGGGGGGCCTGAAAAATATCGCGTTTCCCTTACTTGAGTAAAATTTTTTTTCAAAAGTCTATCTAGTATAAAGCTATTTCTCTCGGGCGGTCGCCCCCCCCCCCCCCAAGGATCCGTCCCTGGCTGAAATAGTGAGGTTTTGCGCATTTTGAGTGCAGTGACACTTAGATTTTAGAGGCAAAGAATATAACTGCTGGCCAAAGTGGGGGGGGGGGGGGGCAATTGCCCTCAGTGCCGGTCGCTGTGTCCGCCTCTGCTATTAAAGTGATGGGGAATCAAAATTAATTAATCTATTCTCTAAAATCACCATAAAACATGTGATTTCAGTGTCCTGGGATAGTGGTATTTCTCATAGGCCTTGGGGGCGAACCTTGCTTTTTGGCTATTACAAATAACGCCCGTCCGTTAGTCTTGCTAATAATAGAAATGAACGGAATTATTTTTGAATTTAATTAAAAATAAGTTTTTTTTAATGTTGCTAATATACTGTATATCAGTGCCGGATTAACCCATGGGCACTTGGGGCACAGACCCCCCCCCCCCAGAAATGCCTAAAATTCCGCCCCCCCCCCCCAGAATGAGATATTTTTATGTTAAAATATAAAAATTAAACGTTTTGAAATTGGCGGGAAATAGTGCTTTATTTCTGTTTTTTTTTTTTCAGCAATGCTTGTTATGAGTTTTAGAGGAGGTTGCAACTTGCACCAGAGGCTGACGATGCGACCTGCTATCGCCCACCTCCCTCCTTTGGAAGGCAGTTATGTTCTTTGCCTCTAAAATTTACGTGTTACTACACTCAAAATGCGTAAAACCCCACTATTTAAGCCCTATTTTTCCAACATTTTCCCACGGGGGGGGGGGGGGGGGCAGCCCCCCTGTTCCCAATTACATATATTAATTCCCTGTAATTTATAAACCTTATTCCTCTCAAAATGCGTAGAATCCCAATATTTCAAACCTATTTTTCAAAACCTTTACCCGGCCGAAGGAGACCTCCGGGACCCACTAGTTCACGATTATATTAATTCCCTGTAATAAATAATATAAACCTTAAATTTATTGCTTTCAAAATGTGTAAAACCTCAGTATTTCAGCCTTATTATTCAAAAACCAGAGGCGGACGCAGCGACCGGCACTGCGGGCAATTGCGCCTTCCCCCCCCCCCCTTTGGACGGCAGTTATATTCTTTGCCTCTAAAATCTAAGTGTTACAGCACTCAAAATGCGCGAGACCTCACTATTTCAGCCCCGTTTTTCAAAAATTTTCTCCCGGAGGAAACCCCCCGGCCCCCCTTGCCTACAATTATATTGATTCATTCTAATATATAAGCCTTATTTCTCTCAAAATGCGTAAAACTTCACCATTCCAGCCCGATTTTTAAAAAAAAATTCTCCCCCTTGTCCATAATTTTATTGATTCTTTGTAATATAAAGCTTTCTTGCACTCAAAATGTGGAAAACCCCAATATTTCAGTCCTCTGTCTCCTGAGCAACTTTTATGAAAATGGGTGGAGAGGCGCCAAATTATACCACACCTTCGAAAACCTATCGTTACGCCACTGACAAGTGCTTCCCCCTTTTATGGGGGCTATGACCGCCTCGTCCGCCTCTGGTTTCCACCCACGGCCCCCCATATCTTGTACCCCCGGCCCCCCAGGGGTTAATCCGGCACCGCTGAATATTATATTTAAATTGTTATTTTTTTTTGCAAAATAAATGGAAATCTATCAAAATCTGCCATAATCAAGCCACCCCCGTAGCCAAGGAGGGGGGGGGTGACCGCCCCGTCTGGATCCGCCACTTCTTGGGATAGATTTTAAATTTGGGCGGAATTGGGCAGGTTGCCGGTCCCCTTGTGGCGGATTGATGAATTATTTTACTGGCAACTCTGCGTGAGTGACTCACTTTCCAGCAATTTCCAGTTACTTCTAAATCTTTCTATGGGTTTTTATAAACACAATTAGATCAAGGAGATGGTCTGCACTCTGCGTCTGCACTTCTGCAGTCAGTAATAGTACTATTCAGTAGAGCCCGTCAGTCAGTGCAATTCGGTCAATCTTTACATTAGTAATAGTTTCTCGTAGTCGGTGCCTAGTAATAATCAATTTTATTTTTAATACGTTTTGTTGTGTTGTGTTTGTTTAATAAAATCCCAGTCTTTCATTAAGCGCGTTATTTATTGTCCCGGAACATTTTTATTATTGCAATCCATCCGCTACAGTATTGAAACCCAAATCTCTTTCTTTCTGTCCATGCTTCGGAGGGCATGTAAAGCAGGCGGTCCCGGGCCTTCCTAGTTGAGTGCAAGAGAGAGGGCTTTATAGCCCTAACTCCGCTGGGTTGGCATAGTAATAGAACAAAAAAGTCCTTATTTATTTATTTATTTATTTATTTCTTGGGAAACCGGCTGCTTGGTATTGTTACTAGGCTACTCTTCTGGAAGCCGCGTGGGCCCACTGGTTTTAATATAGTTAATAAAGAGTTGGGAAATAAAAATTTTTTTTTAATAACGGGTTTTTCACTGTCTGGAACATTACTGCTATATGAACGTACGTTGTCTAAATTAAAATTTTGATGATTTGATTTGATTGGATGATTACTGCCTATACATGGATAAAAACAACATTCCATATTATTATATTAAATGAAAAAGTGAGTGCCACCCAAAGTCCCAAACCCAGTCTTCTTATTAATCCGTAGAAAACGAGTCATAATCTAAATATCACCCATCTAAATATCGTAAATATGACCCACTATAAGCATGATGTGCCCGTCCGAAAAAAATTAATAAGTATCTAGGCTAATTACCAATTGTTTTATCCAACGATGCCAATGTGGCACGTATATCCCCCATATACGTGCCACATTGACCCACACCCTAATTTTTTCGACTTTCACTAAACACAATGAGTGAGTTGACAGCACTACTTTTAGTAACTTTTACTAATTAATACGGTCCTGATCGAAACGAATCTCAAATACAGGTATACCATTTGGTGTAGTCTCTTAATAAATGAAGATGAGCATTTTTACTCTTATTTTGTCGGGACAACAGACTCTTCCTTAACACAGCACCGATCAAAACAAATTTCGAGCATCGGCTTTGGGAAATACAATGGCTGTGGGAAATAAATTTGCTCCATCATAATTAGTTTTGGAGAGATGCCTTGGTTAGTTATTCTCATTTTCATCGAGGCCATTAGGTGTTGTCAGGACGAACAATGGGCTGCCTTATAGCTTATGGAAGTGCCATAAGTCAATGCGTAAAGTAAAATAGTAAAGTAGATACTTCGGCCTACTGCAGTTTTCAAAGTCAAAGACAACTTCTCTGATTCTTTGAATACCTTCGAGATGTCCGACGGTGTAAACAAGTTCAGTGTCACTTGGCAAGAGCGACCAGAATCACAGGATATGGGAACCAAAGTTAGAGGATATGGAAAAAACTGGGCTTGGCGGGATTCGAACCCACGATCTACGCCTAACCGGGGCGTCGTCTTAACCGCTGGACCACAAGCCCCGACAAGTCAAGTAATCGCCAAATCCCGTACTTATGCTCAAATTGACATGATTCGTATTGCTAGGCAGGTTATCAATACACATAGCTCACAGACCTGTTCGGTTAGATAGTTGTGTAGTTGTGCTAACCTGTCTAGCAATACGAATCATGTCAATTTGAGCATAAGTAGTGTATTTGGCGAAAACTGGACTTGTCGGGTCTTGTGGTCCAGCGGTTAGAACGACGCCCCGGTTAGGCGTAGATCGTGGGTTCGAATCCGGCCAAGCTGTAGTGAAATTATGGACACAAGAATTTAAAATTGGCGGAATTAATTTTAAGTAATTGCATGGTAGAAAATTCCATAATCTTACTATAATACTTACTCGCATTTACGATCCATGCAATCCTAAAATTATAATTCCTTACATTTTCCCTGGAGGTATGTGAGACTGTTTCCTTTTATCTCGAGTGTCCGTGGAGAGAGGAGAATCGCAAGTTGAGAGTGGAGTTAAGAACCAGAGGAAAAGGAATACGTATTCCAATTTGCGAAAGGTACGTCGAAATAATTTATCCCTCAAGATGCGATAAGCTGCAAGTATTTGCTATAAATAAAAAAATGGAATTATATCAATAACAAGTAATTAACAGAACAGAATTTATATATAATTGCAGGAGAAATTTAGATAAGCCTAACTCAGAAGACCAGAGCATGCCAGAGTGTGACATGAAGGAACGTGTATGAGCTAAAGAGTAACAAACTGATTTTATTTTCAATAGATGTGTATATCTTGCAATACCTGAGCCTGAAGAAAGAATGTCGATGGCCTAATTACCTTGTGCCCTTGGGGCCAGAGGAGGATGGGAAACATGAACCAACTGCTCCCCGAACGTCAACAATTCCTAGAATCTACTCGGTCGGAAATCCATAAGTCGGCGGCCTGGAGTCCGGTGAGCCTGCTCTTTTCTTAAATCTCAATTTCTACATTCAATGAAGGCAACTGCCTAACATAGTTCCCTCTGCCCATCTTTAGCCTATTGAAACTTCTAACGTTGAAGCCTGACATGCAGCTGCAGTAGACTTCTCCTATCAAGATGTAACCCTAGGTACAGCTTGGTAGCATTTTCCACATAAGGTTCATCTAGAAACATCTAGGGTGGCGTTAAATCAATGTTTCTGTAGCATAAATAAAAATATAATCCAATAAGCTGTTGTCAGCCGGATTCACACTTCATGTACAATTGATTACTCACCTGTCTATAATCCAATTTCGGTAACCACTGGTATTATTAAGTTCTCCAATAATCGAGAAACTCTGTATTGTATTGGGTGCATCTCACCCTAGTTAATTTAAGTCAGTTAATGAAAAATCAAATCCAGATTTCAGAATGCTAGATCTATTGTTATTTGTTATGGTTGTTAGCCATCTTTGTGTTTGACCTTGGCTGGGAGAGTGGCCCCACTGGCTAGAAAGTGTTGCCTCCTCTCCAAGCTAATTCAAACTAATTTGGCGGAAATCTCGGTAGGATGAAATACTGTTAATTTGGTTTCCTCCTTTACATTAGAGTGCACTTGTATCACTTATTTGATCTTTTATTACATATATTATCGGTTCTATAGTTTATACTGGGAATGATATCTTATTTTGTCCTTACCAGATCCCCGAGAGGGGAAAACAAAGTTACCTGAGTCTCATTTATTACTTATTCTCGGGAGATGGATCCATGGCATTTTCATAGTTAGTCGGGCTTGCTTTAACATCAGTCATAGATCCATCTCCCCAGAGAAGAAGTCGTAGTGGTGAACAAGGCATAGTTTCCTAAAGGCCTTTTAAAATATTTAAACAATATAGAACAGTTTACAAAGCCCAGTTTTTTCCACATCCTCTAATTTCGGTTATAATGAGGAGGTTCCCTCTTCAACCAAAGTTATTTTAATGTCAGTGTTATATATACTATATAATACTTCAATGTAACGGATATGGGAATGTCGTCTCCACAGGATTCAGGAACAAGGTTCCGTATGACGGTATGAAGGCTTCCGTTCTCAGATCCCATAATAATAATCCTTCGACGAAGTAATCACAAACTGGCGATTAAGCTGTACGCTGGAGACATTAGCTTCGTGCCCTAAAAAATAACGTAGAAATAATTGATCATAATAATTAATCAAACTGAAACCACGCAAGTACTGCATGATGAAGGCATATTGGCGAAAATGGAATACTGAACGAAATTGTTTCTGACGGGAATGGCTTTACACGTTGTTGCGGGGCGTGCAAGGCAGTAAGTTTGTTTGGAATACACGATAGTCTTTCACGAGCCATAAGTCTAATAATTTCACTGACTATGTACTGTGCACATTGATTCGCAACATTTCGTAAAAACCACGGTTCTTGAGACCTCAAAACGTATATGTACTACGTATAAATAGGAAAGCAAAAACAATTAATAAGACACTACGCTTACAGTTGAAGGCTATCCCGAAAAACAACTTCTGCAACCAGCCCAGCCAGTTGTAGCCTACACGTTTTGTAGGCCTGTACACTTACAATTCTGCTGCTGCGTAATAGCTCGTTTCATGCATTAGGATGGGTATACTATACTCGTATATAGGGCCTAGGGTACAACAAGAGATGTCACCGTTTGGTACAGGCAACGAACGCTCAATTAAAGGTGTAGGGGGAGTTGTTTGGAACCCAATTTTTGACTTAGTTAGGAGGGGATCATGATTATCAAAAGTCCTCACCCGTAGCCCTAGAACCGGGGGGAGGGGGGGCTTTAAAGGTACAGTTTTTTGTTTTTTCGCTTATATCTCGGAAACTACGCGCCCTAGCGATAATTCCGTTAAATATGCTACAAGTTATGTGAAGTATAGTTTTTCGATATCTTGCATAGTTTTCGAGACATCCGCTCGGGAAAGTTGTTGTTGTTGTTGTTGTCGTTTCCAACGCCAGCTTTCAGCATTTCTGCTTAAAGCAACCCTGTCAGCCTGGCGGGGGGAGCTAGTGAGTCTGTTTGTTAACTTGAGGCACCCTAAGGGCAGACTCTTTCACCTCGGGGGAAAGGGGAGTTGACTGACAAGGTGGACCTCCTGATTATAATGGATTCCGAACCACTTGGGGAACCTAGTAAAGTCACACGATTAAATCGGAGGTGACCAGGACTCGACACGCACGTAGACTGACTGGTATAGCCTCTGCGCGTAGTCATGTCCCACCAGCATGTTCCCCTGCCAACGCTGTGCACACTACCAAGTTTGCCGCAGTTTGAAACATGCTCTGTTCTCCTGGATTCATCATGGTAAGGCCGTTGGCCGCTCGGGAAAGTCAGTAATTTTGGAACATTTCTAGTGTGGCGTCAAACGTATTGGCATATATATACACCATTATGGACACACAGTGAGTAATGGACGGACGTCGAAATAGCTCTCTACAACATGCATCCGTTGCTATGAACATGTTTGTGCATATGGCAAAAAACATGTATCGATTAAATTAGAGCGTAAGATATTAACTTCAAGTAGATTTACTAATTATTATTTTTTTTTTTGGGGGGGGGGAGGACAGCTACCCCCTGCTACCCCCTCTGTAAGCGTCCATGCCCCTTGTCCTGTAGGAAAACGTGCAGCGGATCCTCCTCTTCTCTTCATCTAAGTCCACGAGAGGGACCCCATTCTGGCAGTTAATCCGATGGCAAATTTTACATAGTGGAGAGCATTTGAGGCTTCCTTTTTTGCAGCCACACTTTGCGCTGGCATTATGGCACAGTCTCTTTCCATGGAGCTAATAAAACTATGGAGCCACCATGTCGTATTTCGGTGGTGCTGGAGGACTGAAGCCACGACCACGCCCCCTCATAGGTGCATTTTGGCGGGAAATTCAAATTTAATAGTTTTATTATATGTTTTCTTTATAGTTTTCCTTGTTGTTTCATATATAATTATATTTATTATTTACATTTATTATATATATTGCCTAAAATTTAAATTAAAAGTACTGGAATATCTGCATTAAAAAAATTTATTTTTGTCTAAGAGTATAGGGAAAACATTGCTTAAAATATTGTTAAAAATATAAATTAAAAGTACTCCAAGTTCTGCATAAAAATATTGCTGGTTACCTGGCATGATTTTCCGTTCTAAATAATCTTTTAATAATCTAATAAAAAATAAAATGTTACCACGGTATCAAATGGCAAAAGGCTCAATCTGCTCCTATGCTACGGAAATAGCCCAAGTCAAGAGGCTTCAATCCGAATGTTTACGATGAGTCTATAGTTTTACTATGTCTATGTCTCTTTCCCACCGGCAGAAAATCACTTTTAAGATATCGTCCGGTGCAACTGATAGCTCATTTTGACTGGGTCCAGGCAGTTCTTATCTATCTCACACCCATACGTGATCATGTAGAAACGTTCGGAGGGAATGCTGGTTTGCTGCTCCCTCGGTGGGTGGAAGGCATGACATGTCAAGGTTGATGGTGGTTACCGATTAATGGAATGTATTGTATCTGTGAGCATTGAGGGAGACCTCTTTCGCTGGAGCCCCATACCACCTCAAGATGCAGGTTTTACCTGCCTTTCATTCATACCTGGGCGATGGTGGAAGAAGGTCTGAATCTCTGAAAAGACCTCCGCTGCTTTCTGACCTCTAGACAAATGCGTATTTGCTCGACATGTCATATCTTCCACCCACCTAGGGAGCAGCAAACTAGCATTCCCTCCGAACGTTTCTACAAGATCAGCTGTGGCTGGGAAATAACCTGCCACCTTAGACGCATGGGTGTGAGATAACTATGACTAAATATGCTAACGTTCCCATGTATTTATATTTTTGAATGTATAAAATATGTGCTTAATGAGTCAACATTTGAATACTTAACCGATGAACATAGATGCACCAGAAGCAGTAATAGCACTTTTAGATTACCCATACATAAAACCAGCAATTTTGAGAAAACTGTTTTTTGTGCAGGCTGCAAATTTTTCAACTCCCTACTTAGGAATTTAAGAGAGAAAAACAAGAAAGAGTTTATAAAATATCTAAAAACTTTTCTTCTACTCCTAATCCTACTATACGAATAGATGAATTGATTTTGACTGACAATCTATTTTTCTCTTGGGATTACATTTGACATTATATATCCATATAATATATTGTATGTGCCATCTAGATGTTTGATGACTAAATTTATAAATGGTTTTGTGTGTTTTATTTTCGTGTGTTTATTATTGACGATTGCCAAAAGGACTGTTTTGTGTCTTAAGGGATTAATAAATTCTATTCTATTCTATAAATTGCAGGAAATGTAATCAGCATTCATTTGGTATAGTACGGAAATATCGCTAGGGCGCGTAGTTTCCGAGATATAAGTAAAAAACCAAAAACAGTACCTTTAAAGCCCCCTCCCCCCCCCCCCGGTTCCAGTGCTACGCGAGAGGGCTTTTGATATGTTCACCTCGCACCTAGTCTAAAAAAAAGTTACGAAGTCAAAAATTGTGTTGCAAACAACTACCTCTATACCTTTTCGTTGCCTGTACTAGCCTAGTTGGCCACTCTACTTTTTGCGTGGTTTTTGGGTAAAAACGGATCAAACCATATTTCCATTATTTTCTCTATATATGCTTCTCGGACTTCTCCATCGACTAGGCCCAATTTAGCGCATCAACCGAGGGAACTAATTAATTAACTTGCTTAATGAACATTTCACATTAAATAATACACAGCATAATGGTGGCCATTGTGTATGTATTTGTGTAATGTGCAGGGACGCCGACTTCGGGGGGGGGGGGGGGAGGGGGGCACTGTCCATCTTGCCAGCGCAGACTAGTTTCTGGGGGGTAGCGCCCCTCCAGAAGCAAAGGGAGACAAATAAATAAACATTAAGATAACAATAAATAATTAAATTAAATTAAATAATTTTATAGAAAGTGCGAGTGTACGTCGGTCAACGTTTTCTTCATTCTTTAGTTATTTTAAGTAACCATTTACCAATGCATTTTCTTCATACCTTTCAGAGTACCGAATTCTTGCCCCCCAGAATTTTTAAAACTCGGCGTCCCTGGTAATATGTATCACATTATATTATATCACAATATATTAGAAGTTTTTTGGTAGACAGGTATCACAGTTCACAGCAAGCATGAACATTTAAAAGCAAAATAATTTTGGTCACATGTCATGATGAAATAATGTATTACATAATTTATATTAGAAGTTCTTTGGAGATAATAGTCAAGTCAATAACTAACTTTGATACTGTTCCTCAAAATGCGCCGTAAAACCCCTTATTGCTCTGAAAAAGGACAAACCCCCAATATTTCAGCCCTATTTCTCAAAACAATTTCGTATTTAACATTAGGACATGTAGAGTAGTGGTACAGACTCTGACTTTCACCCGAAAGGTTGTTGGTTCGAGTCCTACACTTCCTACATTTCCTGGCCATGCTTCGAAGGGCATGTAATGTAGGCGGTCCCAGGCCTTTCTAGTTGAGTGTAAGAGGGCTTAATAGCCCTAACTCCGCTAGGTTGGCTTAGTAATGGAACAAAAAGTCCATATTTATTTATTTAGCCCCCTCCTTGGTCTCATTCTAGATCCGCGCCTGCTGTGGTATGATAGGTAGAGATAGCAGGCAGCCGCCAGACTCTACATTCCCTTTTATTGAAAAAAAAATAACCCATTACATTTGACAATAAGTATGCCTAAAGCTAAGCATGTTAAAGATAATTTAATACAATGATACAAGACACTTCATAAAAAAAAAAACAGTGGTTTTAACGGCATCGAATTGGAAGTTGTTACAGTTTGAAAGGTCGTTGCCTTGTATTGATGGGATTAGCCACTGCTGCCTATTTCATCGGGATGTGCAATGGTGCAAAGTCAGCACTACACCGTGTTTGTATAACACCAGACACCATCTGTCTCGCTGATATTCGTTGTTGTTAGACTGTACACTGTATTTGTGGTGTGGCAATATTTTAACGATCATATCGTTAGTTTTAAGGTCTTTGACTCACACAATATCGCCCAGTTGCAGTGGTGACAATGGGAACACTTTGTGTCTGCTTTTGTAAGCACTAGTGGCTTGCTTATCTTTATTGACTTCATTTCTTTTCAAAACCTGTTGACGATTTGTGGTTATAGTAACCAATTCACTGGGTAATTCTGATTTTCTGGTTCAACCTAACTGAATATATTGTTTTAAAAATTCACATTTTTTATTTCCTTCTGAGCATTTTTTATTTTGCCTAAATAATAGGGTCCAGTGGAAAGATTGCTGAGAACTGAGCGGACAAAAATATCAGTTTCCTTAAATTTACCTATTCGGTGGCTAAATAACGCTGGTAACTGAAGTTGTAACTCACATGTCTCTGTAGAAGGAGCATTGACTTGACGAACTGTGATCATTTTAAGGTTCTTAATTGCGCTGTAGCTCAGCAAGGGAATTTTAATGCTGGGCATAACAATAAAATTGCATCACATAAACTAAATCATCATAGCAAAGTGTAATAGTGACCTTCCCA
Source organism: Psococerastis gibbosa (assembly GCA_963971405.1). Classification (NCBI taxonomy): domain Eukaryota; kingdom Metazoa; phylum Arthropoda; class Insecta; order Psocodea; family Psocidae; genus Psococerastis; species Psococerastis gibbosa. Next base: position 3,264,372 of record OZ020493.1, on the reverse strand, counting down.
ATAATTCCCTCTAAAATTGTACAGTCAGCTCCATATACTGGCGATGTTTTGTGTTGGCGACAATGCTGTGGCATGAGGTGGGATGGGAGACAAACCCGGTCTGCCCCGTGACTAACATGAATAACAGTGGGGACCCAAACTGCTTGATGTAGATTTTCCGATAGCGATCAATTTCGATTGGGACTGTGGCCTGATTTTGAATTATTCCAACCACTTCACTACTGTCACTAGTCACTTGGTCATCTTCTACTTGATGCACTTTGATCTTCGCTGACGGTTGACGACATAACCTTGCGAAGTGACTTGTTAAGCCGCATTGGAAACAGCGGACATTTCCTGCAGGACACTGGGATTTGGAGTGACGGATTGCCACAGAATCCACAACCTTGGAGACGGCCTGCTGAAGACCTGAAGTTGAGTTTCCCTGTTGCCAATCCTTGGGTCGCTTTACCACTGAAACAATTTCTGACTGCTTAACTTTCTGCTTTTTAACCATCTCTGCAATGCGAATCATAGTAATAGCCTTTGTGAGGTCCAGTTTGTCTTCCAAGCTCCTACTGCAACCTTTCCTGCAAAGGTGCGTTGATGATGCCTATAACGAGACGATCCCTGATAAGCTCCTCCTTGAGACCTGGGAACCTTTCGAATCCACAAGCGTCCGCCAGCGACCAGGCGGAATAGGGCATTTATGAACTCCTCTTAAGTCTCCTCCTCCCCTTGTAATCTGCTATTGAACCGCAGGGCCGGCCCGTGCTTTTTCGGCGCCCTAGGTGAAACTTTCGCCCAGCGCACGGGGGTCTCCCCCGGAGAAAAAATGATAAATGGGCCCACAGTTGTGAGATTTTTGCCCATTTTGCAAGCAGTACAGTTGAGATTTTACCGACGAATAAACCTACCACTGAGGTGGACCCGGGCCCCGAATAAAAATTTTGAAGGAATAGGTCTGAAATATTGGGGTTTTAAGCATTTCTAGTTTTTTATATTTGTGAAAGTGCTTGGTCAATATACCTATGTTGATTCCTTTTCATGACTTCTTTCATTGTAAAATAAGCATACCAAGAATTAATTTCCTTTTGGCTATTGTGGATACTATGCCTTTCGCCTCCATAATGTCTTTGTCAACAGAAATCCTGGAAGGGGGTGCTTAGCCCCCAGGACCCCCTATTTACGTCAATGCATATACCTTATTAAATTTTTAGACTGTCTTTAATGTCTGCTACCACGTCAATATTACCATTACTATCACTATTGACGTCGGTGTAATTGGCGCCTTACTTCCAATTTGATTCTGTCATTGACGGAAAATCATCATTGTTGCATTAGGCTATTTATTTTTACACTCCATTCCACTGGTTTAATTTTAGTTTGTTATTAATTGCAACGGGTGATTTTACTCTAGGATCATTCATCATTGATCAATTTTAACATGAGGAAATTAAAATGGAGAATGTCATAGAGTAAAACAAAAATCTCAAATGAAATTTGAAGTGAAATCGACCAGTAGAATAGCCACCTAATAATAGTTATAGCATGTGTGTTCTTTATTATTTCTATATATATTTCAACATCGGGCATACCTTATGTTTAGCTTACGTGGGACGATCGGAAAGGTCCAGGGCATTTCGGGGAATTTCTCTTAAGACTGCCTAGTGCATAAGCTAAACCTGAGCGAGTCCCCTTGCTCTTGTATGCGACTAAAACAGACACAACAGGCTGCAGGTATGACTCGCATCGCATCGCATCGCATACAAGCATCGAAATAACAATGACGTCATGGCTTAGCGCCTGCGAATAAGCGCGACTCGGGTAACTTGGATTCGTTGGCTTCGAATCGCATGCATATATATTTGTTCAGCCACATGTGGACTACATGGAAACTGTCATATACATCCGGAAACAAGCTCTCATATACATGATATACTAACAGGGCCACCAGTCACCACACACGAGGTAGGGAGTCTAGAGGTGGGCCCAGTGCCGGATTAACCCCTGGGGGGGGGGCACAAGATATGGGGGGGGGGCCGTGGGTGCAAACCATAGAGGCGGACGAGGCGGTCCCAGACAGAGGCGGTCCCAGACCTCATAAAAGGGGGAGGCACTTGTCAGTGGCGTAACGATAGGTTTTCGAAAAGGGCGGTGTATAATTTGGCGCCCCTCCACCCATTTCGACAAAATGGGGAAAGCCGTTTTCATGGACGTATGCAGCTTTTAAATTAATCACCTTAGTTCGGTTCGGAGGATATATGGGTCTCCCACGCGGGAGAAATCTAGCGAACACAGACCTGAAATAATTGGTAACGGGCCCCCCGCCCGGGGGTCTCCCTCGGGTGAAATTTTTTGAAAAATAAGGCTGAAATATTGAGGTTTTACACATTTTGAATGCAATAAATTTAAGATTTACATATGTATTACATGGAATTAATATAATTGTGAACTAGTAGGGCCCGGAGGTCTCCTTCGGGTAAAAGTTTTCGAAAAATAGGTCTGAAATATTGGGATTCTACGCATTTTGAGAGGAATAAGGTTTATAAATTACAGGGAATTTATATATGTAATGGGGAACAGGGGGGCCGGGGGTCTCCCCCGCGAGAAAATTTTTGAAAAATAGGGCTGAAATAGTGGGGTTTTACTTTCAATTTTTACTTTTAATTTCTATTTTTTTTATATTTTTATATAAAAATATCTCATTCTGGGGGGGGGGGGCGGAATATTAGTCATTTCTGGATGGGGGGGGGGCCGGGGGCCTGTGTCCCAAGTGCCCATGGGTTAATCCGGCACTGGGTGGGCCGGTCTCGGTTTACTCGCGAAGACGCGAACTTGCGTTCTCAGTTCAAGTGATTCAAAAAGAACGGTTCTTATTATGTGTTCTTTTAAGAGCCGGTTCATAGCTTCGGCTCAATCCCAAGTCCCAACACTGACAACTGGTTCACTCCGTTCACTAATCACTGGCAGTCGTTGATCATTTCCTTATTATAATAAATAAATAAATAAATAAGGACTTTTTGTTCTATTACTAAGCCAACCTAGCGGAGTTAGGGCCATAAAGCCCTCTCTTACTCTCAACTAGGAAGGCCCGGGACCGCCTGCTTTACATGCCCTCCGTAGCATGGCCAGAAAATGTAGGAAGTGCAGGACTCGAACCAACAACCTTTCGGGTGAAAGTCAGAGTCCGCACCACTACTCTACATGTCCTGGCATTATGCGTTCTTTAAGAGCCGGTTAATGGCTTCGGCTTAATTCCAACCATATGCGCCCACTACGGGGGGGCATGGAACTTTTTGTCCCCAGACTTTTTCCTGGGAGGGCTTAAAGCCTACCGATTCCCATTGCTTTTTCTGGGTATTTCCATTTTGGCGGCGTCAGTAAACATTTAGTACGAAACCTAAACTTGAAAAACATTGTGAACGAATTCATAAACCAAGTGCGTCGATCGACATGGAGCTGCTGGAGCTATGATTCAAAATATTCTGACAAGTTATTGATGATTTATTTTTAATGTTTAATAATTGTAATACACTAGGTATACATTCTAAATTCTGTAAGAAGTTAATTCAAACATGTTTTTTTCAATGGCGTAAATAGGGGATCCTGGGGCCCCAGGGGCACCCGTAGTCCCCCCCCCCCTCAAGATTTGTGGTGACAAAGATGTTATGGAGGCGAAAGCGAAACGCATAGTATCCAGAATAACAAAAGGGAAATTAACTCATGCATCATATTGACCAAGTATAATTTCACAAAAATATATTATTCAAAATGCTTACAACCCCATTATTTGAGACCTATTTTTTCAAATTTCTTCTACGGGGGAGACCCCCGGGCCCCCCTGAGCGGTTGGTTTATTCGTCGGTAAAATCTCAAGTCTCAACTGTACTGCTTGCAACATGCGTAAAACCTCACTAATTTGGGCCCGTTTATCAATTTTTTTCTCAGGGGGAGACCCCCTGGCCCCCCATTCTCCAAAAACCTCACTAATTTTGGTATGTTCATTTTTTTCTTCGGTGGATCAAAGTCTTGGAGTCCTAAAGTCCCTCCCTCCCCCAGAAATTTTGGGCATTTATGCCATAGGCTTTTTGTTTTAGCCTTTTTAAAAGCAGCAACTTACTATGGACAAGGCGTACAAGAGTCTAAGGTGTTGCATAGTTAAAAATACTAAAACAAAGTTACCTCAGGAGGCAAATCCAACAGTACAATTTCCTTCGTATTTGCGGGGGGGGGGGGGGGGGTCACCTCTCCCATTTGCCCCCCCCCAGACTTTTTCAAAACTGGGCGCCCCTGATTCCAACACTGGCAACTGGTTACTGGTTCACTAATCAGTTCTTATACATTTCGCCAATGGTTAGCAACTTGCGTTCGTGAAAGGAGCCAACAATTCCCTATACTTAGCTTTTGTAAAAATAAATAACAAATATTATCATAAACACGTGCTGCTATTTTTCAGTGGAGTAAGAACTTATTTTACATAAGTGGCGACCACTTCATATACCATTTTGCATTGCGTTCTTCAAGAACCCAATATTTTTGTTGACGGGAACCGGTTCATCTAGTTCATTATTCAAGAGCCGTTCTAAGAACCGGCTCAAGTAAGAAAGACACACCTCTAGAGGGACAACATTCAATTGGAGCAATGATATTCGGTATGAATGTAGTTTACAAAATATTTCAATTAAACTATCGTTGATATGTACAGTTAGGTGCAAGAGAAAGCCATAGGCCCCAATCCCGCTGTATCTACATTATTATTTTCTCAATAAAGACTTTATTATTATTGTTATTATTATTATTATTATTTTATTTATATTTATTTTATATATGTATTTATATATTTATTATTTATATATATTTAATTTATATATAGAAAATTGCGATCTTGTGTTTTTGCTGTGTCGTGTCTTAGAGGCACCAACAAAAAAATTCAGCTGATCGCTTACCGAGCTGTAGTTGAGTCAATTTTGAGGTACGGAATAGTAGCTTGGGGCTCGGCAGCCGAATGTTATACCAAGAGAATTAGGAACCTGCAGGTCTCTCTCTTAAAAACAACTGACAATAATCTACACAGTGAAACAAACAGCAATTATTTTCTTTAAGAAATATCGTATATTGCCTATAACTTTATTACATACTCAAGCCATTTTATTGTTGAATTATTTTAACTCAAAATATAAGACCGGATTTCTCCATCTCCACAGCCCTATGTTGTAGGATGAAGTCGTCCCTTCCTCTGATGTTGTACCCATGAGTATCGGAGAATCGTTCATCGTTGTAGTTGTAGATGTTAGAAAACAAAGATGTAATAAAAGAAGTTTTATTGGTGCCAAAACTGAGAGGTGACGCAGTTCTTTTGTGTGTGTACTGTCTGTGGTTTTATTTACGACACTCGGGTGACATTATTATCCCAACAAAAACACTCCGTGTAAAAACAGGCCAAGTTCCTAACACCGATCTTGCAAAAAGTTAGCCATTCAAAGTATTGAGATCTTAAATTTGGCCAAGTTCTTTGGCCATTTAAAGTTATGAGATAGGGATGAGGGCCAAGTTCATAGGTCACAGGATTTTTCAAAATATATGGCTGCGTTTTAGATAACTTGGCCTGGGTCTTAACCTAAAAAATAGCACAACTTCACTAGGAGCGTCTAATTTTCATACAAATAGGCGACCCAGCAATTGTATTCTAGCCTTAATGACGGTATCGAAATATTGGCTCACAATGAATTTACGAGACTGCTTTTGAATAGCACAGTCCTAAAACATCATTTGCCAGGCCAAGTTATCTAAAACGCAACCATATATTTTGAAAAATCCTGTGACCTATGAACTTGGCCCTCATCCCTATCTCATAACTTTAAATGGCCAAAGAACTTGGCCAAATATAAGATCTCATTACTTTGAAGATCGCTGTTAGGAACTTGGCCTGTTTTTACACGGAGTGTTTTTGTTGAGATCTCATAATTTTTTGCAGTAGGTCTACTTGTGACATCATGCGTTTAATATAACACACGTAATGTACGATTGGATGTAGGCGAACTGCTTGACGGACGCTGCAGTTTGTATGTAAAGTGGTGGCACCGTGGTGTACAGTGGCTGAGGGCTCAATCTTTAATGCAAAGTCGCAAAGTCATGTAACACCACGGTTAAGGTTAAGGCAAGGATTTGAACATCGCAACAAGAAAAACAAAAACAGCAACAACAGCAGAAACAACAACAGAAACAACAGCAACAGTAGCAACAACAGAAAGTACATCAGAAACAACAACAGCAAACACAGAAGCAACAATAACAACAACAGCAGAAACAACAGCAACAGCAGCGGAAACAGCAGCAGCAATAACAAAAGACATAACAATAGCAAAAACAGAAACAACAACAACAACAGCGGAAACAACAGCAACAACAGCAGCAGCAGAAACTGCAACAGAAACAGCAACAGCAGCAACAGAAACTACTACAGAAGCAACAACAACAGCAATAAGGCGTGGCGAAAGCACACATTACCATGCAACATGCATGTAAGAACTACAAGGCGCATTAGTTTTTTATTTCTCCGCTGTTGTTCATGTACGACAGCGAATATTTTGGATTTTGGAACTTTGCTGTTAGTTTTAGTTTATTACCTACCTACATGCAAAATTTAAGATTTCTAGGTCCAAGAGATGTCATGTTAGAAAAAGCTCAGAATAAGCACATTTTGCGCTGTAGTTCAGAAACGGCAGCAGATATTTTGGATTTCATAACTTTTCTGTTGGCTTGAATAGATTACCTAACTACACGCGAAATTTCAAGTTTCCAGGTACAGTAGAAGTGCCTTAACATTTTGATGAAAAACGAACGATATATCATATATATCGTTTATATCACGTTTAAGCTCTTTCGTGTATAACTACTGGGTCGCGCAACAGTCGGGCGGGTGTTGGAACTTGGCTTGTGCGCTTCCGCGCACGTTAATTTATGGTACATGTTGTAATATTTACGAGTTTGTTCTAATAAAAGTAATGTATAATAAAAGTAGAAGGTTATTTCCTTACCATAATCGTGTGAAGAGTCCATCTGGTGTTAAATGCCCAACACGACTAGCTCAAATAAGATGACCAACCTCACGTGACTTTTGGCAGCAGCATCTCCGGTGAATCCTGTAGGCTATATCAGCCACGGGGAACAAATAACATCCCTGGCTTAATAAATACCAGCATGGCTAAACATTACTTATAAAACATAAACTATGTAGCAGAATTGTTATCCAATAGCCAGGATTCGCCGTAGACTCTTCTCGCACTCAGGGTTGTATTGACAAAACTGGCTCATCTTAGTTAATTAAAGGAAATGGAACATATATTTCTTAAAAACAAACAAGCAAGGTGATCAGAATATATGTGTAGTGTGAAAAGGTAAGTGTAAACCGTATGCAGTATAGTAAATCGGAAACTCAAATTATAAACAATAAATACGGTTGAAAATACAAAAGGTAATGAAACGAGCCACAACTTAATTTAAACTAAATAACCGAAGTTAAGCAAACTTTATTTATAAAGCGCCACCAGAATGAAAGTTTTAAAATCTTTGTGCTTAACGAACAGTAATAATGAAATATTTATTTCAAAGACGCATCCTGGATGTCTACAGTTAATAGTAAAATGTTACATATAAATTAATGGCTCTGCAATTAAAAAATTAACTAATAACACGGTTTTTAAACTGATGGTAAAGTATGGGTCCTTTAGTCTGCGCAGTTGAGAAATGAAAACTTGTACCTTGTTTGTAGACATGTAGTTCAGTAATATTTCTTAAAGTACTCGCCCAGTCCGTCCAGCCCTCGTCGGTGAACCTGAGATGCCCAGGCTTTAACATCTGCCACATACATTATCCTCGGGCAATGTCTAAACTCACTTTCGGGTCCCCACCAAGGGGTGATCCCTACAATCTCTCCGGGCTTCTTACTTCATGTTATTTATTCCATTTACCGAAAGAAAATAAAGGTAGAGCTCATAAAAAAATTAATTTCCGTCCTTTAAATTTACAACGCAATCAGAAAAAACAAGCTCAGCCAAGATGGATGCCAATCATGTTTTCTCCTGTTCATTTCCAATATTTGGCCTACTCCTTATTTTTTCTGATTATACTATTTTATTATTCTATTACAATGTTGAAGAATAGTTTTGTGGTACACAGCTTCGCCACTGTTGGCCAAGGCCGTAGCCAGGATTTTTTTTCGAGGGGGGGTTTAGAAATTTCATTGGGTATTACATAGTGGTTTTTATTTTTCCTCTCAAAATGCGATTCTATCTAGTATGAAGCCATTTCATTTCGGGGGGGGGGGGGGGGGGGGTTTGAACCCCCCATGAACCCCCCCTTGGCTACGGCCATGCTGTTGGCAATACATTTATGGGTCGTAAATTTTGTGTGAACCAGGCTCTTTCGGAATTGGCGTAATTTCAGCCACATTTAGTTCATTAGGCGTATATGGCATTCTTCAATACACTTTTTTATTAACTGGTGAACATTGCCACCGGTTTCATTCCAGAATGACATTAGCATGTGTTTATTTAGGAAGTTAGTTCCTATATTATTTTTTAATGAGGACAGATGTTCATATAATTCCTCCACTGTTGGAATTGGCATTTCACTTAGTACTGTCGCATTTGTCTCTTCACATAAATTTGCAAATGTTTCTTTCGGAATGTTTACCCCTAAACTTTCTACACTTTCAATAATATAGCCGCTATTCCTCGAGGCCATTTCCTTACTATCTGTGACTATCTGTGACCATTAATTTCAAGACTACGAGGTCGTTCACTTTTAATCATGCATAAATCTTTCAAGATACGCCGCAGTCTTTTCCCCATTCTTCGATTTTTCCATGAAAAAATTTTTTTTTGTTCTGTGAATCTATTCCGTTGAGTTTTGAATAGATTCCAAGCCTCACTAACTTCCGAGTTAAGACAATAGGATGGTTCCATTTCAAGGCGTTGCTTTTTGTAGTAAAAAACTTTACAGGCCGCTATATTCCTTTGCATATACATAATACATAGCACCCAATAGCACAATATTGGATGAAGGAGCTGTGGTCGAAGAAATATGCATTGAATTTTGTTTACCACTGTCTTGACTTTCATTCTCAGAACATATATGAATTAACCTATATTATGCCCATATAGGCTTTGAACCTATTTTACACGCCTTTTTTGAAGGGCAATATGATTTGTGATTTTTCTTTCTATCACCTTGACCATTAACATTTGTCTTTTAAAAATGAAATCCTCACATTATCTGACAATTTTAAAAATTGTGGGCATGAATATATTTTATGCTCCTGTTGGGAACGACATGGGCAGGCATGAGCTGCTTCACTATGCTGGGATACAAATGAATAGCCCCTTTTATTTTGTTCTACTTTAATTCCTTTGTCAAATCATATTTCAAAAGATCCGTTATAGCAAGTATATATATGTACTGGAAAAAATCTGTTAAATCAGGAATTTTGTCTGAATGAAAATGTTCGTCTACATTTACCTTCATGTACCTTAATTAGGCAAATTTTAGTAACATATCTGATAGTAAAATGACTCAAAGAAGTCATTCAAATTTAAATTTTTTAAACTATGGTACACATTCTCATGAGCCTGTAAATATTCCCCATAATTAAATTTGCCATTTGTTTTGTAACTTATAACTGAATTTACATAAATGCGATATAAGTAATTTTTCTGAATTATATCAGTGGTTCAGGGCTGTCCATGCAGCTCCATAAATTATCTTTTGGCAATTTAAATCTATTCACAATACCCAAGGGTTCACCTTGCAAAATGAACATAAATATTGAAACTTTCCAGTATCTGACAATAAACTGTTGTCATGTACAAACTGTTCATGAAGAGTCCTAAAATTATTTCACTGTTCTAGTTCTACAGAAAATCTCCAAAAGGGACCTCTATTTTTGGCAGCTTTAACTGGGAATGTCCCTGATTGACATTCTGCGACCCTTGTTGATGGCCAGTTGATGATGCATCGATCTTCTCACATATGGCAATGTACTTTGCTCGGATAGTGTGGAAGACATCATGAAATGATTCGTCACTTTTTCGAATGGAATCTGATCTTCCACTTTCTTGCACTCAACATTAAATCTTATAATGTCTAAAATGAGGGATCATAGTCTGTACGAAGATCATTGAGTTCTTCCACCCTTGAAGTGGCCGTATGCACTTGATATTTTGAAAAATTTGCAAAAAAACTCCAAATGCTTATCGAGTTTATGTTTATAAAGCAGTAGCTTAGTAACTAATTTAAATATATTTAAATAAAATAAAATGAATTTCCGTCCTTTAAATTTACAACGCAATCAGAAAGAACAAAGCTCAGCCAAGATGGATACTAATCATGTTTTCTCCTGTTCATTTCCAATATTTGGCCTACTCCTTATTTTTTCTGATTATACTATTTTATTATTCACCAAGAAGAAAGCCCCATTTCTTCGGTTGACGGATAGTAAGCTGGCAAAAAAGCTCAACGATGCCCCAGAGCTCAAATACACCTCACGTGTTCGGGGGCTGGAGCAGTTCGAGGCGGCTCTTGCTTCTGCCGAGTGCAGCCCGTACGAGGAACCGGCCCCCGCGGAAATATATCCGCATCTCCCGTGCTAATCGCCCATGCAAAAGTTACGCTAAGCTACATTGCTCCCCCGTGTGTCCTGGCAGTGTTGGCTCAAGCTGTACTGTATCCAGTCCTCTCAAGGCCGCTGCAAATCAAATGTCCCATGTAAATCCATGGCAGTGGTGGTGCTGAAAACCTGTGGTAGGAAAAATCACCATAAATCTGGTAACAGGAGGAATTACGAACAATGAGCTCGATTGCGGGAGTGAGAAGTTGTGTAGTGTATTGATACGAGTTTTTAGCTGTTTTATTGCAGTCTGGAGTACCTATTGAACTTTTTAGATAGTTTCAACAGAGGAATTAATGAAAGGAAGGCATTGAAAACGGTATTCGAACCTGAATCTCCACCTTGCGGGTGTGGTATGCTGACCGCTGTACCAAATCCGTCATGTGTGCTCTGTTGAAACGTTTATATCTTCCAGCGTGCTTTATATATATTTTCATGGAATATCCATATCAAAAAAAAAAAAAAAACTGTTAACCTATATGTCACTACCCTCCAAGAATTGTTATGTTAAACTGTTATCTTAAGTTTTTATTTTGAATTTTTCAATTTCCATTGACGAATATGTTCATATTCTCCACATCATTCCTTGACAATAAAGCTTATTGACCTCCTCAAGAATGAAATAGGATATAAGTACCGTTTCCGGAAAAACGGATTTCTACAACTAACGGCCCCTTGTTTGCAAGTAAGTAACACATTCGTAAGAGAACAAGCAATATGTTTTGGAATATCCATTTTGGCGTTATGAAATTAAGTGCTAACCGTAAGACACTATCCTCCAAAATTTGTTATGTTAAACTGTTATCTTATGGTTTTATACTAAATTTTTGATCAATATATTCTGATTCTGCTCATCATCACTAGAAAATTGAGATTGACTAACTGAAATAAGTAATAAATATCGTTCTCGGAAAAACTGTCTTCTTTAACTAATAAACAAACCTTTTGTAGTCCTTTCGAGTTCTTAAACAGTAGCTGCTGAACGGGGATCTTCATACTACTAAGGGAGGGGAAGGGAGCGAACCATATTTTAAAACCCATGGCAGTGGTTTGTTGCTGAAAAATCAAATTAAATCTGGTAATAGGAGGAATGACAGTGAGTGAGAAGTTGTATAGTGGTTTGATCCGAATTATTTTATGGCAGTTCTCCAAATGATACTACGTTATAGGCACAGTTTGCAGTAGATGGTTCTGTTTGAGCATAGGCAAATTCGATGGGGTAGTTCGCCGGGAGGAGGGGGGCAATGGCTGAGACAATAGAAAAACAAGCAACAATCTGACGTCACTGGAAGTGAGGTAATTTCTAGTTAGGTCAGACCAACACATTACCACACAGCAATACTGGCAGGGCACGCAATGCACTTGAGCGTGAATTTTCTATCATTTTTTAAAAAAAAAACATTTTTTTGCGCAAAACCAAATACTTTTCTGGGAAAGCAACCCGTCCGGTTTCGTTACTCAATTTAACACCTAAAACATACCTGAAGGTAGAAATCATCGATAGAAAGGTTTCGCAGAAAAATTATTTTTTAGTCATTTTTCATTAAAATTTAGTTATTTTTAATTTTTTACCCCCAGAAGCAACCTATCAAGGGGCAAGCGACCCCCCGCATTTCGTTAACATTAATAACGTCTACAATATATGTGATTTTAAAAGAAATCGTTGGAGCCGTTTTTGAGAAATAATTTTTTTAGACGTTTTTTGGAGTTTTTTGAGAATAAAACCCCCCCAAATTAAGTTAGCCCCAAATAAAAAAAATTGTTCCGAGGTTTTTGTGAACCTAAATGCCGAATTTCATCAAAATCGACAGAGTAGTTTGCCCGGAAATCGACGCACAGACAGACAGACAGACAGAACGACAGACAGACAGACAGACATTTCGTAAAAAACACTTTTTTGTGTTCCTGGGACCTTAAAACGTGTAAATCCGTTGAAATCTCGGAATCGAAAATTTCGACCGTCACAAAGCTTTCCTTATACTACGTATAAATTGGAAAGCAAAAAATATATATAAATCTCGGTTATATAGAACATCGAGTTACGCCCAATGGCATAGACACGATAAAAACAGGCTTCCCGCTTTTTACGTAATTATTACGATATTAATATTAAAAGTATGTTTTCAAACTAAAGTTTTGCGTTAGATGGGCACAATGTGACCGGCACCATCTAACAGGCATAACCATGTTTTTACAGACATCAATAAAATGAGCTGTAATATGCTCCCAGTAATGTAACAGTTTGCTTCACGAGTATGTAGGCATCAGCCGATATTCTTCACTACGGTATATCAAAATATATCTTGTTCGTACTTGTGCGAGTTTCTCCACATCATGCGATCGGTGATCTGTCGTAACTCAACACATGTATTACCTTCAGAGGCGACTGAAGAGGTAATTCGGATGCATTCATTGAATAATTTGTTTGCGAATTCCCTTTTTAAATAAATATTTTAAAAAAACTGATGCTCGTTTTGACAAACTGTCTTGTTACTATCTAAACACGTGCCCAACTTATTACATGGCTTTTGCGTATTTTCGTGTTATATGCCAATCAATTGTAGGCTAAACAAAAGCCACTAGGCCTTGGCGGTATTCCCCTTGATAGCCTGCTGAGACAAAAAATCAATGATTTTTCCAGGTAACCTTTTTAACGATGCTTTCTAGCTTCTGGTCTGATTTAGGTGCTAAATAAGTTACGGAACCAAACACGTCGGTTTCCCTAGCATGGCTTAGGTTTTTAAAAGAAAATAATTTAATGAAACAATGATATCACTATTATTGGGGTTAATTATATTGGTCTGCCTATTCTAGATTTTGAACTTTGGGATAGAGAATATTGAGACATAAAAAAAACATGAAACCTGTACTTATAGATCAATAGGAGAGCATGAAGGGGTTCACTCGTAGCGTTGATTGAAGATTTAGAGCTTCAAATTCTTTGAAAAACGTTTTTGTTTTAGGGGCTTAAGTGCTCTCTTACCTCGAGAATGAACTTTCGGACCCCTTAAAGTTAGACTATAGTTCTATATGAGGCTGGTGGGACTTTCGCTTCCTCAAAAAAGATATTTTTTAATTTTTTAAGGCTACTACATTGTAGTATTATATGGTATATATAACACTGACATTAAATTAACTTTCTCTAATTTCGGTTCTTAAGGCTACTTGCTACGTTTCCTGGCAATGACCATCCATTGAAAGAACTTGCAGGTGGCCCCAGAATCCAAGATATGGAAGTCCCATCCCTCTTATATAGAACTCTAGGTTAAGGCGCAATATGTATTCGTCGGTTGGTATATGAAAAAGAATTTTAAACGGGTACATATTTCATGAATGGTGTATAATTTTCTTGATAAGCTTCAATAAACAAAACCCGGTATCACAAATTTTGGGTGTACTTGACGTAGCCTATATAATGGCAGTAGAATATCACATAGCAATAATAATGAACCATTTCGCTACAAATCTGAAGAAACTAATCAAATGCACGTAGGCCTACTCGGTTAATTGCAAATGTAATGCCAATGCTTACCGTTACTCTACGGCAGTCCACAAAAATTTTGGGTAACTCACCAAGATATTCAAAAACGTGTGAAATCCTTTGTTAAGATAAATAAGGGACGATAAAGCCAAAATATTTGTGAACATCCACGTTTTCAGAAAAAAGCTAATGAAATGCAATATTAGGCTTTTATGCGAATGACGATTAAGGAATGTTTGTTTTTGTATAGGAACTTAGATGATGGTAGTTTTTGAAGACTTTAGACTTTCTCGTAGGTTCGAGTACATACAACGGCATTTACGGTCATGACGGCGACGACTTTGTCGGCTTCGAACGTGCGCTCGATGACAGTCTTCTTATCGCCATCCTGGACTTGGCGCATGACGTTTCCGCTAATGGTAATCGTTGATTTCACCTTCCTGCCGTCTGGTGTCTCTTCGTCGAATTCTTCGCCTTCCTGAAATTATAATATAACATAATCATAATATAAAAAGGTCTGTATTTATAACATTTAGTGTTCTCCCAAAACTGGCATAGTCATTTCTTCTTCTTCATCTACCTTATTAGGGACTCTCAATTCATACGTAGCACATCCCCTGTCAATCGCAATAATTTAGCCAAGCTTTCGCGTTTAAACTTGTTATGACATGAATGAGGGGACCTCCTGATTATAGTAAATTCCCAACTACTTGACTTCAGCCAGCCACAATATTTTCTAATTGGACAGAGGTCAATTGGTGGTGGAATTGGAGCTGTGACTAACTTTACCAAGGTCCAGTACGTTTTTCACCAGCAACTCAATAACCACCTCAAACAATTGCCAAATCCCATCAGACCAGCAATTCTGATAGGTTACAGGCTGTATCTATCATGTATTTGAGGCCATCGAACATAGCAGTATATTGGACACTCAGTATTCTCGAGTATATAAGAATCACTACGTTTTCACAAGTTATGGTGAATGGCGGTATGGTCTGTTCAACCTAAGGCCGGCGACACACTATCCCTTTTTGACGGATACGGCTGAGAGGGATGCGTTCTGGCGGGATGACACGACGCTGCCGCACTGTCCGGCGCGACCGCGTAAAAATAGCTGATTTTACTCTTAATCCGATCAGTCGCATGGACCCTTTTAGACTCCATGCATTCATGTCATCCCTTCAAACCAGTCCCTTTTGGCGGGACGGTGAAAAGGGATAGTATGTCACCGGCCTAAGAAAATGCACATGATGCATGCACATATAGAATAGATAGGGATACGCTTTTCTCATTACTTAATGAAATAGCAGATAATCCACCCGACGCGCCCCTCTTAACATGCTTTTGTAAGCCCTTTCACTTAGTGAGAGGTCAACTTATAATGTTTCTTTTTCCTAAAATAATATACCTTTTACTGTGCATTCAAGTGAAAATGTGTCTTTTATGTCCTAAATAGCATTTTTTGGGCAATCGTCGTGCATTTATTATTTATAATAGAGTCACTGATACAATACGCTATAGGTAACTTATAAATTCATGTTCTTTAAATTCACGCACCAACTTGACTCACGAGTGAAGTATGTATGTTGGTCTCATACTACTTGGAGAGACCTCCAAGAGCACGGTCTTTCTCCTCTTCTTTAGAAGACATGTGCGCGAGGGCACTACGAGATCAAGTTAGATCTTCTAGACTGGTCTGGTTAGGCTTGTGGAGGTAGCAACACGATACCCGGGGCAATGCACAGATCGTGGGTTCTAATCCCGCCAAGTTCGGATTTTTCTTGATTCGTCAATTTCGGTTATAACGAGGTGGTTGCCTCTCAACTTAAGTCAGTTTAAAATTAATAATGGATAGTGATTAAACAAGTTTTGTTGTCCTGTTCTGGTAGTGGTTGCCCCACCATCGTTTGTGAAGTTTTGGAAAGTGCACTTTATGGTGGTCTCTGCGTGCAGTATGCATTGGGCTCCACTTATAAAGACTTTCCAAACAATTAGTGGAAAGAAGGCATGGGAAAACTGACGGAAAAGAGATTAGAACCCGCGTCTCCACCTTGACGGGGTGGTTTGCTGACCTTTGCACCGAACCTCCTACCTGTAGAGGTTTCCTACAAAGGTAGGTACTCATGTAGTCTACTCCTAAATGTTGTTATATGATGTCCTATTACATTTACAAACAATGGTGAGACCCACTCTCAATGTGTTTAAAATACTATAAAGTATTAGTACCGAAATTAGAGGAATTAGAAAAATATCGACTAGTAGGGGTTCAGACCCAACACGATCTATGCCTATCCGGGGTATCGTCATTACCGCTGGACTAACAACCTATAAAGTTAATAATATAGTTAATAATACCTACCTAATTATTAAGATAACTATAAAGTTACTAATAAGGAGTCAATTTCTATGAAGCATTATAAAAGGTTTGTAATTTTCAGTTTACCTTGAAAGTGATAGACGAGTTCTTAAAGGTGGAAGCAGTTTTAAGGGTGTAAGCATCCTTTTCCTTGGTCAATGTGATGGTGGGGCAAACTGAGTTCCCCAATTTCCTTGTTACGAGACCAACTCCTGTAAACAAAAATAAATTGACTTTAGATTTTATCAGTCAATTGGACCTATCACATTTCTCAAAAAATATCGACCACGATGTTGCACAGCAGAAGAAATGTTTCTCAGCGTTTGAAACATATTATGTGGCCGAGTGGTGTTAGTGACGGCAGCAATATATGCATGAAAATGTAGTTTGATAGTTTGTTTTCCAACGCCTACTTTCAGCATTTTTCCTTTAAGCAAGCCTGTCAGCCTGGCGAATGGGAGGAAGTGAGTTTATTAACACAAGGCACCCTAAGGACAGACCCCGTCACCTCAGAGAGAGAGAGAGAGAGAGAGAGAGAGAGAGAGAGAGAGAGAAGGTGTTGATAGACAGGGTGGACCTCCTAATGATAGTGCATTCCAAACCACTTGGAGAATATAGTAAAGCCACACAATTAATACGGAGGTGACCAGGACTCGACACACTCTTAGACTGATTCGTAGTCTCAGCGCGTTATCATTTTGCACCATGTTCCCCTGCCACCGCTGTGCACACTACCTAGTTTGCTACATTTTATAAAAACAGGTTCTGAATCGATATTTCTTGTGCAATTATATGTAAAGGAACTTTTACTTTATGACACCCCATTTATGGTTCTACGTCCAATATTTCATGAGAAATTTGAATTTGTAAAATAATGCTAAGTGTTTGGGCCCGAATGTTTGTATAAATGTTTTTTTCGGCTAATTCTCAAACGCCCATAATAAAACGAGCGAAGGGCAAATTATGGGCAAACAGAAATTTCCAGAACTTGTTCCTTTTTTGAACTTGTGTATTATTCACTAAATGGGTTTCTAGGTAAAACATGACCATAGCCTATTGTAGGCCTATATATTTTCTTAGTTAAACAGGCACACCTAAGGCTAAGTAAGTCACCAAGGTCTATATTTTATGGTCTGATAAGATTGTAGGCTAAGATAGGCTAGAGCATGCCAGGTTTTATGCGCTCTTTGGTTTATGTGTGCGATATGTCCTCTTACGGGATGAAAGCATGTGAAACGATTGGAAACACATTGCGTCGAGTAGGAGCTTGTGCATGCAGTTGGGGTCTTCACAGTGTTCGTGTTATCGAGTTATACCTAGTTAAGTGTGTTATATCAAGTTAAGTTAACACACCGATAACCAAGGTAACAAGCGTGCTATCCTAAACGCACTTCCAAGTTAGTAAATTGTGCTATATAGCTTGCGCCTTGCGCTGCGATCGATAGCTCAGGTTTGACCACCGCCATCTTTGTATTTGTTGATTGATTTGAAACACGCGTTTAAAATTTTGTAGTGTTTAAATTTATTTTTATAATCTATTATATCACAGCAATTACCGTAAATACTTGAAATTATAATAACCGAAATGAAAAAAAAAATTGCCACTTTCTTTAAAACCGTGCCATGAACGTCTGACTACTAACACGTTGTTTACCCTGTTAAATGTTTTCGATATAGCATGATAATTGATAACTCCCTCCCGAGGTCCACTCACGATTGTGCGTTAACTTGGATACCACGAACACTGTGAAGACCCCCAGTAAAGAGGCAGGAGATCAACATATCTGTGACATAGTGACCGTGTATGTAAGAGCTGGGATTGCCAAGATTCTATCTGAAAGTGAAACACTTGCCCGGATCTGATGAGCATTGGCAGGAGCGTGTGGGCGGTTGTTGTGTAGTTACGTTCTGGGGAAGAATAATCCCAGTAGTATTAAATCTAGCCCTTACAGCCTATCTAGCCTATATAGGGCATAGCCCCAGATAGTTTACTATTAGCCAACGACTTAAGTCTCACAGGAAGCTCAGAGCGTCAGACATAAAAACCACTTTTTTGGTTCCTGGGACCTCAAAACGTGTAAATCCGTTGAAATTTTGGAATCGAAAATTTCGACCATCACAAAGCATTCCTTATACTACGTATAAATTGGAAAGCAATAATATATTATATTATAATCCGACAAAGAAGCATGTTGTTTAATTTTCGGCTGTAAGCCCCAGACATAGTGGAAGTAAATTATTGCTTTCCAATTTATACGTAGTATAAGGAAAGCTTTGTGACGGTCGAAATTTTCGATTCCGAGATTTCAACGGATTTACACGTTTTGAGGTCCCAGGAATCCAAAAAAGTGGTTTTTACGAAATGTCTGTCTGTCTGTCTGTCTGTCTGTCGCTCTGTCTGTCTGTTCATCGATTTCCGGGCAAACTACTCGATGGATTTCAATGGCATGTAGGTTTATAAAAATCATGCCTCGGAACCATTTTTTTTTATTTTGGGCTAACTCAATTTAGGGGGGTTTTATTCTCAAAAAACTCCCAAAAAACGTCTAAAAAATATTTCTCAAAAACGGCTCCAAATTCACATATATTGTAGTCGTTATTAATGTTGATAAAATGCGGGGGGTCGCTTGCCCCTTGATAGTTTGCTTCGGGGGGTAAAAAAATAAAAATAACTAAATTTTAATGAAAAATAACTAAAAAATAATTTTTCTGCGGAACTTTTCCATCGATGATTTCTAACTTTAGGCATGTTTTAGGTGTTAAATTAAGTAACGAAACCGGACAGTTTGCTTATCCAAAAAACTGTTGGGTTCTGTCCAAAAAAAAAAATGTTTTTGAAAAAAGCAAATTCACGCTCAAATGCATTGCGTGCCCTGCCATTTTTGCTGTGTGGGAATGTGTTGGTCTGACCTATGTAGAATTTACGTCACCTTCAGTGACGTCAGGTGGACGACTCCCCCCCCCCCCCCCGTTATATCCGTAATTTAACCGTAGGAAAATTATTTAACATGAAATTAATCATTTTCTCTCTCTACTAATCGATAAATTGGAAAGCATGTTCAAGTAAACTCGGACCGGTTCTTATTATTTGCGTGTAAAAAAAAGGCGTTTGTTTAACTCTTAATTGAACATTTAGACATTACTTTGGGGAAATTTGTCGCCCCAAACATTTGCCGCGGTGGACTCCAGTCTTTGTGTCTTTCTTCCGTCTCCCTTCCTTCTTCCTTTGCAGCATATTTATAAAACCGCCACTGGATCGAACCCGAAATCTATGCCTTGGTGTGATAATACGATGCCCCCCTCCCTCCTCTTAAGGCATAGATGAAGCGAATAACAAAGACTCCAAGCTGCTCAATTTTAGACAACTCATTAAATGCGTGTCTCCCTGGTCACGCACAGTACTCGTAAGTAAGGCATCGTGGCTTCGAGTTCTTCAGGGTCCATTTCTTTCCAGATTCTTTTTATTCATGTTTAATGTCATAAGGATCGTTACATCTTCAGCTGTTTTGTAGAGGACGGATAAATACAATTCATTCATTCATTCAAAGTCAATTGATTTACTTCTGGATGGAATGCATTTTCCATATGACTATTTTCATGTCTTTGCGGCTGCGCACGAAGTACTATGTAATATTGTCAAACATAGACGGACATCCTTCTGTCAGCAATCAAATCTCCCTCAAGCCCTCGTATTGCCTTAACAATAGCACGCTCAGACAGAAATTCGCAGGAATGTTCCGAGTACCGACTGTACAAGTCAGCGTGCAAATAACATTTACAGAAGCGAATGAAAATGAAAATGAAAATTTTCCCTACCGGTGCAGGCTATAAGGTACCCATTAACCTTAGGGGGACCCAAGCCACGTCGAAAATGTTTCCTTACATGTCAAGTCTCGTAGCTTTTTTCCATTTCAATCTCCATTTCTTTACCATCTCGTCGACGTCGCTGCGAAAGACCGGAGGATCCTGCATCGAAACCACTGCTCTATTTGAAATTTTGTGGTCCGAAACATGTCCAGCAGCCGCTCTTTTCCCCTGCTGATGAATGTATGACAGCCATTGGGGTTTGGTGGACCCAGGGCCGGCGGAGAAGTTTCCCTCCGAGTCTCAAACCATTTCGCAGTCGAGTTCCCTACTAACCAGGCTATTCCGGCCCATCTGAGTGCAAAGAGCTTTTAAAAAAGTCAGTAATGATAATTTCCATGAGAATGCCGAACAGTCGTAAACAAGCCAAATCAATATTTGAGTACGTTATCTAAATGTTTCTGTCAACATTGAAGCCCCTGGGGAATGAAAGGGGGAGAACTAGATAAATGAGAACTTCCAACGGCTTTGTTTTTCAACTTTAATTGTAAACAGTAGAATAAAAGAGTAATCAAAGTTTCATCACAGCAACAATGGTTTTTTTTTAACATCTGTCTTTGCTAATTAATTAAATTTCGTGTTTTGTGCCGTTACTGAAAGAATTATGGAGTGAGTCTGAATGACTCGTTGTTCTTTGGTGTAGAAATGTGAGTCAGGTGTTGGGAGTTGCACAGTAGGTACCAGGTTTGGTACGGGTCGATGCGCTCTGCGATCATTAAGTACGTCTGGGTAGAGTCATTTTATGTTCAACACCGCCTAAAAAGGTGTAGTAGCTCGCTGCACAGTTAATTTTCCAATGGTCACGGGGCGTCAGGAAACCAATCGATTACCAACGGAACGGTACAGGATCATTGGCGTAAATTCCCAAAATTTCTGGGGGGGGGGGGCTTTTTTTACTGTTTTTTAAAAAAGCATGTAAAGCAAAATATATTGTTGGCCTATTTACCTACTCTGTCTGAAATGCAATTTCACTGGAAATATCGATGGGATAGCCATAAATGATGCATATTTTTTTATTTTTATTGATATGCGTCCGTCATCATCACTTATTGACCCCAGTTTCGACTAGACTATATGAATGACCGTCAATTTTCAAATCAAGTTCAATAACGGTGGCTAATGACGGTCACAGGGTGTAAATAAATTTGTAGTGAAAAATTTCTTCTAGTGGATGTGCCATTTTTTTTCTGTCAAATTTGATTTTTTTTTTACACCTGTAAGATTTCCCCCTTTCGATAATCGCTTAACTCATAATATAAGGTTTCCACTTTTAGGGGTGATGGCATAATCAGACTAGGGCTTTCTTAATTTTTTGTAATAAAAACAATTACACAAGGGTAATAAAACCCACATCTTTAATTAAATTACATATATTTTTTGTTCTATTACTAACCGCAACCCAGCATAGTTAGGGCTATAAAGCTCTCTCTTACACACAACTAGGAAGGCCCGGAACCGCTTGCTTTACATGCCATCCAAAGTATGGCCAGAAAATATAGCAAGTGTGGGACTCGAACCAACAACCTATCGGATGAAAGTCCGTATCACTACTCTGCATGTCCTGACATCTTCCCAGTTTCAGCCCCGGTTCTCTACTAAATAGTAAATAGACCCATCCACTGAGATCACTCCGCTAATATAAGGTTTCAGACCGGTGTTCAGCCACTAATGGTGATGATGTGGCGTGACCAGGCCAGGTGTTCCTAAATTCACCTGGTGGCGCACCGGGCCATTATTATTAGAGAGGGGGACCATTCAACGCACACTAGTCTTTCCTGTTTTAACTGCAACGCACCGCCGAAGCCTATACTAATTCCTTTCATTAAGACATTATCGGGCACTATGTCCCCTTCACTACAAAGTGTACAAAGCAACCTTAACAGGAAGGTGGGACGTCCTCGAAAACGCTGGAAGGATGAGTTAGAATCTGACCTTTTTAGGTTGGGAGTCCGAATTTGGTGGAGCGTGGTAAAAAACCGAGACGACGGGAGAGTTATCGAGCAGGCTCACGAGATATCAAAAATTAGTATATATATATATAGTATAAAGAAATAAAATACAAAATTTCGTATATACAGTTTTGGAAGACGTGGTAGTTTGTTAAAAAGACTCTACGATTTGTTCTTCGGACCTTAAACCTATAACTATAAACCTATATTTCGTACAAAATCAAATACCGTATTTACTGATCCTAGAACAACTCATTGTGGAGTCATTATCAGATGGAATTTATGTTCCTCTACATTTCGATGCATAGTTAGTAGCCATCCATGCCGGTATTAGTGGCATGCTAGTGCATTAACATTCATTCAAGCAGTTTCCTATAAGGTAATTACCATTAAGGCCAATACGCAATGACAGACTTTAACATTTTACTTGGTCTAACGCAGTGTACGATTAAGAATTAATTAAACATTTTTATGCATTGAGGTGGGTGATTATAATGTGCATGGGACAACGGCTGGAGCAAGTGGAGAATATAAGTATCTGGGCACAACAGTGAACCAGACAGGCAAGCTCCAGACCGAAATTAGAAACCCAGTCCAAAAGAATTCAGAAGCCTACTTCTCTATATGCAACTCCTTTTTCGGCAAGAGAGAAGTCGAACGGAACACTAAGACCAGAGTCCAACAAGCCATCTTGGAGCCGATTCTCCTCTATGGCAGCGAAAGCGGGACACCTACAACAAGTGACCTGAGTAAAATAAACGCCCCTCAGATGAAGTGCCTAAGGCGGCTTGAGGGTCGAACAAGGTGGGAACGAATCCGAAATAACCACATCAGAGAGAAGAATGGCGAACAAGCAGCTGCAATGGTTCGGCCACGTCCAAAGAATGGACGGGAGCAGGACCACCCGGAGGTTGGCAAAAGGAAGGCCACAAGGAAGAAGACCCATCGGCAGACCGAGGACAACCCTCGGGGAAAGGATTGAAAAACTCGCCGGGAGCAAGAGGGAAAACAATGGTCGAGCTCAAGGCGTTATCGCCCCACAGGGGCGAGTTCAGGAAATGGGTTCGGGGCGACCCCCCCCCCCCCCACGCTGCGCACGCGGCACATAGGAGGAAGAGGGAGAAGAAGAAGAGGTGGGTGTGGGTGAATGACTGTAAAATATGGTTATAATGTTGCAATATATGAATCATTCAGTTAAGAACAGCTATTGGTCATATCTTGTGTGAACACATAGGAGTTCTTTTCAGTATTCCACTTGCAGCAAATTGCAATCCGACATATCTGCTCTGTTCGATGGCTTCAATGACCATATATATCATAAATATTGCCAGTAACCTACTTAATAAGAATTTTCAAACTTACTAATCTGACAGAATTTAGAGGTTATTTGAGTTGCTGGTGAAAGCTGTAGTACAGTAGACAATGATCAGGACTTTCGTAGAGGAAGTCACGGGTTCCATTCCGCTACCTTCTTACCTCTGTCTAATTAGAAATAATTTTTCATATTATTATTATTATTTACGTTATATTCACACAAACAGCAATAACAATTTAATACTAATAATACAAAGACCGCAATGCAATGGCCCGTGTGCGGTTCGTTCCCTATCTAAACAAATAAAAACATATAAAATGCGTCCAGTATCAAATGTTAAAATGCTAAAATAAAATAAAAACACAATTATTTAGATGAGGACTTTTAAATCGGAGGGGGGGGGGGAGTCGTAGGGGGAATAAAAACTTATAAGAGAGCATGAAGTAAGTGGTTAATCAATTCTTATCTTCTGTTGTGTTTTCTAACGCCTATACTTTCAGCATTTCTGCTTTAAGCAAACGTACCTACTACAAACACATTAACCTCTCTTTTTATACAGTATAATGGGTTAATTGTTAAATTCGCCCATATGAATTTAAATATATATCTAAATATTTCTTTCACTCCTTCTTTCTTTCATTCTTACTTTTCTATAAAGGATGCAATAGGCAAGCAAAGAACCAATATGTCTTCTAGCTCTGCCAATTTAATTATTTATCTACAAAGGGACTGTAATAAATTTCTGATGTACCTAATTAGGAAAGCACTAACCTCTCTTTATTGTAATGTATTAAGGGTTATGACCGTGTGACTTAGTATTTCATAATTCTATACCTACTGAAAGTTTTTCCCAGTCCAGCTATCGTATACTACGTATACTAGGTATTAGGGAAGACCTGTTAAAATACCGAACAACACGATTGCAAGGTTTAGAGGGAAATCATTAAAAAAATTATTCTCAAAAGTGTACAAACCCAGAGTTTAGACGCTAACATTTTCTCTACTCTGGTCTAAGCACTTGTTGAGTCGACCACACAATACAATACAGTGATATTTTCGTTTAACTGATAGGGGACAATAATTTGCCAAATTATTAAATTCGTGGAAACATTGCCACAAATAAAAATAAAAAATACTTTATATTGGATTATGGTGTATGGAATGGTTTTCTACAACTTCTTAGACCTACCTAATCATTATAACTTACGTATTCAATTTCTTTTAATTACTTACAGATTTGGCTGTGTAACAGATGGGCCAATATATACCGTTAGCTTGTTCTTGATTTGTTTATCTCATTCGGTGAGTTTTTTTTTCTTAAAAATAAATAAATAAACAATGACTTTGTTCCATTACGCCAACCAAGCGGATTTACAGCTATAAAACCCTACCTTACCCTCAACCCTTGTTTTACATGTCCTGTGAAGTATAACCTGAAAATGCAGCAATTGTAGGACTTGAAATAGCAACCTACCGGGTGAAGGTCAGAATCAGTTCCAATACTCTACGTGTCCACGCAATGAAGACTCGCAGAGAGTAACAATTGAAGATAAATTATAGTAGGCAAATTAACACCAAGTTAATTAATTAAGTTACACAACGAGTGAACGACAGAGACAGTGTTGGCTTAGTAACAGAGCAAAAAAAAGTCAATATTTAAATATTTATTAATCGAGAGGCCCTGGACCGTGAAGGAGGCATACTAACAAGGTAGAGAAACAAGGAGTTACACAACCAGACAAATTTTAAGATGATGATTATATAGTTCAATTCAAATAAATAAGTACACTAATATATATATAAATTAGCTTTGTTACAAAGTCTTTCCTCCCTACCAATTAAATAAATAAATTATGTTCTTTGCTCCATTGCTGAGCCAGCCCTTCTGTGTCAGGGCTATAAATCCCTCTCTTACACTCAAATATGAAAGCCCGTGGCCGCCTGCTTTACATGGCTCAGCGAAAAATGCAGCTCAAACGAACAAGGTTTTGGGTCAAAGTCAGACGATATAATATACTGCAATATATTGAAAGTCTGAGTCCTGACCACTACGCTACACGTCCTGACCATTCATCACAATAGTAAGATAATTTTCTTCTTATTTTCCATTTCAAGAAAAGAGGCTACTCGCTATTCGAATTTGCTTGCCGAATATAAGCAAATTACTAAAATTAGTTATTTTTCTTATATAACAAGTAAATCAACTGGACTGGTTGAGGACCCTCTCTCCTGACCACTTGTTAGCATGTTGTGGTCATCAAGGATTGCAGGGCGAACGTAGCCGGCAAAGTACCCACTAGCGTTGAGTGGACCCAGGCCGGTCAGAGAATTTTTAATTTATGTCTATTCTCGAACCTCTGCCTTCCGTTTCATAGTAGGTCTACTGTAAACAATACCCACTGGTGGAACTAGACTACTCTGGAGCAATCATAATCGCATAGCATTTGAAGAAAACTCAAAAAAAGCCGGTAAACGCAGGCAATCCCAAACTGAAACGACATCATTTCAAACGCGCAAGTCCTGCAAAGTCACACCACCGTTTTCATTACAATCAATACGAGTATACCCCCAAGTTATCAAAAAAAAAAAAACTTACCGAGTTCCTTCATCATTTCGTCGAAATTCTCGGATTTCGCGAGCTTGTATTCGATGCCTAAAAACTGATCTAGAGCTGCCATTTTTTGCAATAGAGACTTTGGGAAGAGTTGAATGTCTTGCCTGAACCGTACGAGAGCAGCAACGTGAATGGCAAGGAATGCCGGTCGGAGTCGGACGGAAACTCGTTTGGTTACGGCAAGCTCCGGGCATATTAATTCACGCCATCTAGCTTTGCCTCACCGCATTGAAGCCCAGATTATCCATTAGAATTTGTGAATGATTTTCAAGGGGTTTTGTAAATGTCTCATGGCCAGTGGCGTAAATAACACCCCCGTAACCCACACGGTGCGGGGGGGGGGGGGGGGCGCTCCTCGACTCCCAGTTCTAGGTTGTGCTAAAAAAAAACTTTGCTGAAATTAAATCATCCCAGTATTTCAGCCTTATCCTGGTACAACTCAAGATGTATCTAAAATTGATCAACTGTTGTACTGAGGTATGTCTTAATAAAAATAACTTATGCTACTAACCCCATTCCACAAATTCACTAACCAAAAAGATGTGATAATGATACAAGGTGGGGCGCACCAAAGGTCTTGCGGGGGGGGGGGGGGTGTAGCAGAAGTTATTTACGCCAAAATCGGTCATAACAAAATGTCTAAGGGGGCCCGAAGGATTTCCTGTGTTGCGCCCCCTTAACCTAACAATTTCTCTAAATTTCTAAAATTAAAATTAAAACTAAATTAAATTTAGCATATTAAAAAGGAATATCTAAAAAGCTATAGTTATACCAAGGCAATCAATATTAAAGCTGACAATATTTTAAAAGGATTAAATGACTAATTTATGTCAATACACCGAAATGTTTATCAGTGGTTATAAGGAAGAAATAAACTTGTTATTTAATTTAAACAGTAGGCGAACTTTCTGAGATTCGCCGTCTTACCATGACTAATTATTAACTGTGTGTAAAGAGGCAAAAGCCCCTTAGTGGTTAAGCTAATGGTTTAATGGTTAAGGTTAATTGTAAGAGTGGGCCGAAAGGCCCCAAATTCGCCCATATACTTAGACTTTATAGTCTTATTGCTCGCCTTTTGTTTGCAATAAAGTAGTTTGTTCATTTCATTTCATTTTTTCATTTCATTTCATTTGGAAAATAAAGACAATTTTCTTTATTTCTTTCTTCCTATTATGTAAGGATCTACATACACATCTACATACGTGCAGTCCGGCACGCCCGCTTGACTATAACCGCATGCAATCAGCAATGTTGATTTTTTTTATTTTTTTATTATTTTTTTAATCCAAAATTATCAGGTGGAAATTGACTCAAAGCTCTTTAATTAGTTCACTGTAAATACCAATTATAGGTACTCAGGGAGAGGGGGTCCGCGAATCCCCCTCCCGTGGGAAACTGCTGAAATAATTTGTATATTTTCAGCCATTTTCAAGGTACATTGTTGCCCCCCCCCTGCCTCTTCTGGGTTCGCCACTGGGAACCATTCATTAATGCCAGTAGCTGTCAGTAGAAACGAGTTGACCCGTACATCATGCTTTGCTAATTATCAATTAGTATAGTAATTAGTAGATAATAACGTGTGATTCCAACCGGTAATAATTGTTCTGGGAATTCATTTTCGGGTACCACGATTTTCCCCATACTAAAGCATTGGATTCGTCGATAGAGGAATTCCATTGCGCAGAAAGGGCAGATGTTTTCAATGTGCTAACGTAATACAATAGATGCAACAGGAGGCAATGCATTCATGGCTTGGATTTTTCTCAATTTTTTTCTCAAGCAATCAAAACATGGTTGAGAAAGCCACCTATTGTTTACTCTTTTTACATCTAAATTATTTCAGAAGTTTTGGAACATCAATGAAAACAATAGAATATAATTTTTTAGTATTTTTAATTTTTCGGCCCAGAAGCAAATTATCAAAGGGGAAGTGACCTATTGAGTTTTGTTTACATTGATAATGACGGCATATGCGAACATGATAAAAAAAAATAGTTAGAGCCGTTTTTGGGAGGAACAAATGTTTAGTAGTTTTTTGTGGATTCTTCCTTCTTTTAATGCCACTTCTATCGAAGATTGGTTTCAAAGAAGAAGTGCCCACGTCCCAAAAAACTGAAGATTAAAGTTGAAAATTTGGAACCTGGCTATATTAACTCCGGCCTTTTCCACGTTATGGTCTACACGAACGATTCAAACGCCGGTTATCCGCAAAACTACTGAGTCTTAAGTCTACTTCAGTATATTTCTATCGCCCGCTTGTCGCAGGTGCACGGTTTTCCCCTCGGCACACCACCGACCTAGAGCTCTTCTGAAGTGCGTTCAGATATAGACTGTTTTTTGCACCAACCCATTTTCTTCCATAACAAATTTCTCAGCGAAGCAGCCGGCGCTGTGATCGTTCGTGTGTACCGCGCCTTAGCTCGTTTAATTAACAACTGTATGCTGTCATACATGACGTGGCAGTTTTTCCAGTTGAGACGCTTTTACGGTTGTTTAACTGTGGCCATATACCTATAGATAGGGTGAAGGTGATCCGAAGGTGGAGGAACCATGGACGGATACAGGGGGGGGGGGGCAAAATTTGGTAAAGCTATTCTATGTTAATTTATTATATGCTCTGATTTATTCGATACTAAATGTGTTTTTCCTATTTGGCCCTCCAAAAAAATGGGCTGGACCCGTCCCTGGGAGGAACCCCTTTTTGTATTTTATGTTTTATCATACAATGTCAGAACATTCAGGTAGAATATTGGTAATCAGGGTATGCATGTAGAGCAGTGAAGCGAAACCCGCGGCTTTCAACCGAAAGGTTGTTGGTGCGAGTTTCACACTTTTCACATTTGCTTGGAGGGCGCGTGCAAACCCCGTAGGTTCAAACACCGCTCTCACTAATCTTTTCCGATTTTCATTTTCAGTTTTAAATAGAAATCCATCTGTAAAAGGTTACAGGGGCCATGGAAACGCGGTGCTTCTTTTTGGAACTCGCCGGGCAGCAACTTGTCTTCTGCCATGTCCACCATCTGAGCTCGGATTGTCAGAAGTTTGTCAGAGTATGTAACTGCTACTGGTGAGGAGTTTGTACTAGTGTTAGACGATTGCTGAGTGCAAGGCCGTAGCCAGTTTTTTTTTTTTTTTTTAGAAATTTCATTGGGTGTTACATAGTGGTTTTTACATTTCCTGGGGGGGGGGGGGGGGTTGAACCCCCATGAACCCCCCTTGGCTACGGCCTTGGCTGAGTGGTTACGCCAGAGGCGTCATTTAAATATTTTCCAGGAGGGGGGGGGGCAAGGTACATTTTTAAACATGGTTGTATGGTTGATAAGTTAAGTATCTACATAATAGTCTCCTTAAATTAAAACAAACAAAAAATCTGAAAACACAAGTGAATTATAGTGAAGCAAATTTGCCGGTAGAATAGCCGCCTTAGGAGCCAAAACTGACCTCCTCATTGGCTTTTCATTTTTGACTGCAGAAAATGAAAATTCACAGGAAATATACCGATTGTAGGCATAACTATTTATAAAAACACCGACTGGCTTCATATGACACATGGGCTAAATACTATAGACATCAAAATGTTCAAAACATTGTTCTACGGTGCTTTGATCTTTCCGTTCCCACTGATTGTTAGTATTTTCAGTGTATATTCAGTGAAAATCCAAACCGAAGGGGACCAAATACAATTCGTTGGGAAGGGAGTCCAAAAGCATAAGCCGTGTTGTTGAGTGACCTTGAATGGCGATAAAGCGAAAAGTGTGAAGTGTTCTTTGTTGATTAATTAGCACTTAGTGCCACTTTTAAATTTTTAAATACAACAATGACCTGCAACTACTCCAACGGACCCGTTACTTTTTACAAATATAGGTATATATATTTTTTTAAATAAAAGATTATTCGCATACAAACAATTCAATGAATGTATATCCGAACAACCTTTTCAGTCGCCTCTGTATAGGTAATTCCTGTGTTGAGTTACGACAGGTCACCGATCGCATGATGTGTAGAGACTCACACAAGTACGAACAAGCTACCACTATGCCATCGAAGTCCTTTTTTTAATTTGATATTGAGGTCAATAGGTGATCATGACGGCCACATAATCATTTATCAAAATGTAGACGCGCACTTCTTCTGCGGGATGAGAATTGTTTTATAGCCTATGATTGATATTCCATGTGACATTTGCTTTTAAGCGCCTTAAATAGGCCCGCAACCGTAAACGCAAAAATTATTTTCATGAACTTCCTATGGATATAAAAACTCACCAAACTACAATTTACTCAAAAAAATCATTCACAAATGGCTTATAAAAACCCAATTGTTGTAAACCAGGTAAAATAACAACAACAAAATCGCTCACCAAACTCCACACATTACAATACCATACCATACCATGCATATACATTCATACATACTTTATACTTACAGTACATCCAGCAAAGGATTCATGTTGCTTTAAATCAGTTCATTTTCTGGCCATGCTTCCGAGGCCATGTAAAGCAGGCGGTCCCGGGCCTTCCTAGTTGAGTGTAAGAGAGGGCTTTATAGCTCTAACTCCACTAGGTTGGCTTAGTAATAGAACAAAAAGTCCTTATTTATTTATTTAATCTTATTTTAATTCAATGTCACCTGAAACAGTCCTAGCCCATTGTAATGCAAGACTGTTCTTTTTGTATTGTATTATATTGTTTTGTATACAGATTGGAAATACATGATTTATTCATTCATTAAATGCGGCGTTATATTAGGCTATAACCTATCTTAAAACTAGTTTCTTAATTTTATAAACATCTGGACACCAGTGTCTTATCATTTTTGCCCGGTCCAAGAGTAATATTTCTCTATCGTTTAAATTTGTATTCATATTTCGACTATTCAAATACTATACATTGCAGTGTGATATGGTAAATTAACCAGTGGTCAAGACGACGCCCCGGTTAGTGTAGTTCGTGGATTCGAATCCCGCCAAGTCCAGTCTTTTCCGTATCCTCCAATTTCGGTTACAAACACTAGGCTATTGTGCCTGGCTGCATAAAAGAAGGTCCTGTACCCGCAAGCCTTCTGTTTATTCTGATCTTCTTCTTCTGCTTCTTCTTCTGCTTCTTCTGCTCGACAACACTCCTCCAGTCATCTCGTTTTTATACAACGCTCCACCATCTGCGGACTCCCAACTCGCGAAGGTCAGTTTCCAACTCATCCTTCCAGCGTTTTCGGCCAGTCGTCTTCCTGTCATGCTTGCTTTGTACATCTTTTTCGGCATGCGGTCGTCTGACATTCTTACGACGTGTCCCAGCCATCTTATGCGTTGCGCTTTTATGAAATGGACTATGTCTTCTCCGTTGAGTTTTGCGTCTATTTCGACATTGTTTCTTATACGCCACGCTCCGTCTTCGCATAGGGGTCCATACATCCTCCTTATTATCTTCTGTTTATCCTGGTATTATCGACCGCCCTACGATTGTTATTTTATGAGATATTTATTTTTACGCTTTAAAAGGCTTTTCCCCATCTGATTGTCTTTTAAGTGCATGAATATATTAAAACAAAAATAAAAATAAAATCTAGGAGAGACCAGTGATAGCAGCACACTTGAAACTTGCGCGTCCCCGACTGTATTATCTGTAGCACCAGCCGAGCCAGTGTAAACAGCTGCTATCTCAAGATGCAATTATTATTACCTTCATATTTGCCGGTGAAGAACTTCAATTTGCTAAAAAGATTAGTCTTAGATAAACTAAGACTGCATTTATCTATACAATATCTTATGTAGGCTTGGCACATCTTTATAGCGAAGTACTATCTCTATTGCGTGCGATTGCATGACTGGATTGCATGTTATGTTAGCGATATTAATGGTATTGATTAAAAAAGTCTTTAAGACTAGTTATTTTTTTAAATTAAGCATAGGTTGCAATTAAAAAATAGAATTGTGTAATTGACTCGTTTCCATACTTGGATAAGTCGAGCTAACGCCTGTTACAATATCAATGGTAGGCACGTCTCATCTTATCCATTGGT
Source organism: Psococerastis gibbosa (assembly GCA_963971405.1). NCBI lineage: Eukaryota > Metazoa > Arthropoda > Insecta > Psocodea > Psocidae > Psococerastis > Psococerastis gibbosa. The sequence goes on along the minus strand of OZ020493.1, from coordinate 3,232,127 downwards.
ACTTGTAGGCAGTGTCGGGTTTGGCTATGAGGAGGGCATGGCCCCAGGGCCCCCACAAAAAACAGCAAAATACAAAACCGCAATAGATTGAAAAAACTAAAGCAAATAAATAAAATTGTCGAAATATTTGGCGGGAAATTGGAACGTGCCGTGGCATTAATTATAAATCGCCGTACTCTATTCTATTCTATTATGCATCGTGTGTCTATTTTATAAATAATAATTGATGATAAACGATAATTGATGATAAATGATAATTGATAATAAACGAAAAGTGACGATTCGTGTAAGGGGGCAAGACTAATCCGCCCGAGAAAGGCCCACACAATTCCGGCCCAGGGGCCCCCACACGGGCACGGCTTGTAAAATATTGACTTTTTTTGTTGTTCTATTACTAATGCAACCTAGCGGAGTTAGGGCTATAAAGCCCTCTCTTACACTCAACTAGGAAGACTCGCCTGCTTTACATGCCCTCCGAAGCATGGCCAGAAAATGTAGCAAGTGTGGGACTTGATCTAGGCGGTGTGGTTTGACATCGAGGAGTGAACCGGTTTGCAAATGGCTAGAAATTTATCTGGATACAATACCTATCAATAATGTCCGAAAACCGATGGTCTATAGAAATATGCCTAATTCCATTTTTGCTTTCCAATGTATACGTAGTATAAGGAAAGCTTTGTGACGGTCGAAATTTTCGATTCCAAGATTTCAACGGATTTACATGTTTTAAGGTCCCAAGAACCCAAAAAAGTGGTTTTTACGAAATGTCTGTCTGTCTGTCTGTCTGCCTGTCTGCGCGTCGATTTCCGGGCAAACTACTCGGTCGATTTTGATGAAATTCGGCATGTAGGTTCACAAAAATCATACCTCGGGACCAATTTTTTTATTTTGGGCTAACTCGATTTGGGGGGTTTTTATTTTCAAAAAACTTCAAAAAACCGTCTAAAAAAATTATTTCCCAAAAACGGCTCCAACGATTTATTTTAAATTCACATATATTGTAGTTGTTGTTAATGTTGATAAAATGCGGGGGGTCGCTTGCCCCTTGATAGTTTACTTCTGGGGGTAAAAAAATAAAAATGACTAAATCTTAATGAAAAATGACTAAAAAATAATTTTTCTGCGACACCTTTCTATCGATGATTTCTACGTTCAGGTATGTTTAGGTGTTAAATTGAGTAACGAAACCGGACAGGTTGCTTTCCCAAAAAAATTATTTGGTTTTGTACAAAAAAATGTTTTTTTGAAAAAATGATAGAAAATTCACGCTCAAATGCATTGCGTGCCCTGCCAGTATTGCTGTGTGGTAATGTGTTGGTCTGACCTATCTAGAATTTACCTCACCACCAGTGCACCAGTGACGAGTGACGTCAGGTGAATTTGAGCTGGATGCCGTTCACTGCTCTTTCACATAATTTTTTTTCATGTGCGTACAGCCACCTTCTTCAATACCGAGCTGCCCCTTCGAAATGCTTGTTAAAGGGTGGAGTGTAACCCTTTCTTCACTCCAATGATAAAATCTGCTGTTTCAGCCGACCCTTTAATTGAGAATTGAGGGATGTTTTTTGAGCGAACGCCAGCCGTTAAATGAGAAAAATGAACTTCCCAAAATTACTTATGAAATTTCTGGGCAGATTGCAGCTCAAACCCATCACTGTCTAATTCTTGCTTTTCAGGACATTGTGGTAAAGTAAAGTATATCTTGACTACATGAAAAAGTAAACAATTTTAGTATTAGTGGTTCAGATGGGCACCTATGTAGGAGTTGGAGCCCCTCAAAATAAGACTAATTACTATAAACTAATTTAGAAACTAATATAAAAAAGACTAACATTATATAAATACGGAAAAAAAAATCGTTGTACTATATTATAGTATATGTAGCATATAAATTTGTTTTTTAAGAAATGAACATATATAAAATATAAACAAACATATAAAATAATAAATAAGGACTTTTTGTTCTATTACTAAGCCAACCTAGCGGAGTTACGGCTATAAAACCCGCTCTTACACTCAACTAGGAAGGCCCGGGACCGCCTGCTTTACATGCCCTCCGAAGCATGGCCAGAAAATGTAGGAAGTGTAGGACTCGAACCAATAACCTTTCGGGTGAAAGTCAGAGTCCGTACCACTACTCTACATGTCTTGACATTACTCTACATGTGTAAAATAATCATGCCTGTAGGTATACATAACATAGGCTATATAATAATAATAATAATGGTAGGCCTACCTCTACACTAACTGTCACTTTTTTTTACTTTCTTGACTGCGACCCCTTTTTGACATTCCGGCTTGGTCCTACAACCCCCATTTAAGAAAACACACTGAAAAATACCTCATACCTCATGGCTCATACTTTGGGGAAGCTGTATTTTTAGCAATGGTTACTATCAAAACCAAAAACAGAACCGCCTGCAAACCTTGCACCACGACTTGGACAGTTCGATGACCAGGTGGTAGCGTCCTTGTAATTGTGCGAGTCTCTACACGCCATGCGATCGGAGACGGGTCGTTCTTGTTGCCCTATGGTCAGGTATTTGTTTCATGTGCACCAGCCACCTGATGCGGGCTCTCCTGATTTCGGCTACTATCATAGGTTCTTGGTACATCACGTAGAGCTCATCATTTCTACGGATACGCCACTTGGACTGGGACTCGAACCAATAACTTTTCGGATGAAAGTCAGAATATGTTATACATGTAATATACTATAATAACAGATAGTAATAATTTTTTTTAGCAGAATAATTGTATTTAAAAAGTTCACTGGGATATTGTTATAGGATAAATTAAACCATTATAGACTATAGTCATAAATTGAAATAGTAGAGTAAGACTAAAACACTAACGGTAACAAACCCAATTCGTGCAACATGTTTTACATGTTTTGCAACTTGCATACGGGCTGCTAAACCCCAGTGATAATCATTTTTTTTTTATATATGAATTCTACTGTACTGTACTGTACTGTACTTTCAAACATGTAATGCTGTTCCGTCTTAAAGCTTAGAAATAAAATTCGGTTGAATTCTTCGAGTTAATGAAGAATCACTTAAGTACACGAAAGGCCACGGGTCAGCCACCAATGAGCTTCGAGATTGCAATTGACCCGGGTGACCCCCCGCTATGCCGGTCTTGGGAGGGACCGGATGTGTCTCATAATGTAAATTAAAACCGAGACCGTGCACTCAAAGAATAACTAGATTAGTTCTAACTGCATCATAGCGCCAATTAGACTATGGGAACTACTACCAGACGGAATCGTATGATCGCATTGATTCAGAGCCACGTCAGGGCCGTAGCCAGGGGTGACTGGGAGCTGCAGCCCCCTACTAGAATAGTATTTTCTGAATCGTAGTCTCCATAAGACTATGGGGACTACTCAGTGGCGTAACAGAAGGGTAGCAAGTTTTGTAAGGTTTAAGGACCCCCGCAGAAAGGAAAAAAACACGTAAAATTTTTGTGATTTTCTGAAGGAAAAAAATTAAAATTAAAAAAAAGAAATTATTTAAGAAAAGATCTTTCCGACGAACTTTAAGGCCAGAAATTATGGAGAAAAAGTCAGTAAAAGAGGAAACTGATATATGCCTAAAATTAGGCAACTACTCCATAGCCTTCAGCATACCTGATGTTCGTACTGACTATTTGCTATTTTTGACTCTGCCCGTAACTGTCACTTCAGCTGAGAGAAGCTTTTAACACATAAATCCATTTTGAATTACTTACGCAGCTCCATGTCACAAGCAATGCTCATTGCGCTTAGCCTACTTAGCATGGAGGATGAATTGGCAAGATATAATTAAAATAATTAAAAATTTCGCCGAGCATATTTCTAGGCGATCCAAAAAGTTTTAAAGAATGTTTTGAAGTGTTTTGAAAAAATGTATGTGTATACGTATAATAAAACAATATTGAGACATGCACATTTTATTTTTATTTTCTTGTAATAGGCCTTTTGTAATTGCAAAAAATTGTGGGGGAGGGGGGGGGGAGACTGCTCTGTCTTTCGTAAGGGGTACCCCAGGGCAGCGTTTTACGCCCTATACTTTTTGTGGCCTACATAAACAACCTGCATAAAGTACCATCAAAAGGGGTAACTACTCTCTATGCGGATGACAATACAATGGGTTTCAGTGGCCAAGACATAAAAACTATTGAAATAGATGCTTATGTAGATTTGTGGCAAGTGCAGCAATGGCTGTCCGAAAATCGGCTGGTGTGTAATCCCCTCAAGTCGGTGGCAGTAGTTTTTAAGTCACGAGGAAAACCGGATGTCATCCCAAACGTTTTGATGGGTGAATCTAACATACCTCTTGCTGGTGAAACCAACTTTCTGGACATCAAAGTTGATGCTGAGCTCACATGGGCTCCTCATGTAGAGGCCGCCTGTCACAAACTTAGCACGAATATCTTCGCATTAAGGCAGTTTGCACAAATCTGCAATGACAGGCAAGTTCTCATGATGATCTACCACGGTACTGTTCGACCAATAATATCCTATGGTCTAGTCGCCTGGGGAGGTACGGCCAAATCGAATATGGATAAAATATTGGTCATGCAGAAGCGTGCTGTTACAATTATAGCCGGACTTAAATGGAGGGAGTCATGTAGGCAAGCCTTTAAAGGCCTCGAAATTCTTACTGCTCCCTCCATGTACATAGATGCGGCCATAATGCACTGCCTCGCACAAGCCGACTGTACAAGAGTGGGAGAAATATCGGACCGTGAAACCCGGCGGGCCGACATCGACTTCCATATTCCCCGAACCCGAAGACATGGCACCGACAAGTTTATTCTAATAAAGGGAATGTTGCTGTTCAACCAGTTACCGGACCACATTAAGAGAGTGCGTTCGGAGGCTAGGGAGTTCAGGCGAATATTACACACTTACCTGGTGGAGGGTGTGTTTAATGAGTTTCTGGGGAATGCGTAAATAATTTTGGCCGATTTGTTTCTTACAATGGACTAATTTTAAATTTTATATTTTTATATTTTATTGTTGTTAGTTATTTAAGTTAAATGTTAGATTTTAAGTGTTTTTAGTTTAGTTAAAATTGTATTGTACTGCATTGTACTGTGTGTTTCAATATAATTATTCATTCATTCCTATTCATTCCTACTAGAATAGTATTTTCTGAATCTCAGTCTCAATAAGACTATGGGAAATAATACCAGACGGAATCGTATCTTCACATTGGCTGAGGACCACAAACAGTAAACACCGTAAACAAGTGAAATAGGGGCTGCAGCCCCTCTGGGGGGGGGGGGGTGGTACAAACCCCCCAGAGTCTACTCCAGCAGATCCCTGTCGTTGGCATATTACAAATGCATGCCCCCCCCCCCCCCGACACGCCAGTGGCACACACGAGACCTAGATGTGCATCAAGCAATCACCAACCCATTTTATCCAGTGGCAAACTTCTCAGCGCGCAGTTCGCGCTTCTATCGCCCGGGTGTATTTCGTATGAATCGTCTTGCAATTTAAGATGATTTAATTAACCCTGGCATTGTGAAATGAAGTAGCATGATTCTTACGATGGCTGTTGGACTGTTGCCAGTAGCTGTATTAATGCTGGTGGCACCTTACAGGGCATTGCACTTGCCGACGGTCATGTTCCCCCTCCTTTAAAAGAACCGGTCCGAGTTTACTCGAACATGCTTTCCAATTTATCAAAATTAGTAGATAGAGAAAATGAGTAATTACATGGTAAATAATTTTTCTATGGTTAAATTTCCGATATCTCGGGGGGGGGGGGGGGGGGGGGGGTTGTCCACCTGACGTCACTCGTCACTGGTGCACTGGTGGTGAGGTAAATTCTAGATAGGTCAGACCAACACATTACCACACAGCAATACTGGCTGGGCACGCAATGCATTTGAGCGTGAATTTTCTATCATTTTTTCAAAAAAGCATTTTTTCAAAAAACCATTTTTTCAAAAAACCATTTTTTCAAAAAACCATTTTTTCAAAAAAACATTTTTTCAAAAAACCATTTTTTGTACAAAAACAAATACTTTTTTTGGAAAGCAACCTGTCCGGTTTCGTTACTCAATTTAACACCTAAAACATACCTGAAGGTAGAAATCATCGATAGAAAGGTGTCGCAGAAAAATTATTTTTTAGTCATTTTTCATTAAAATTTAGTCATTTTTATTTTTTTACCCCCAGAAGCAAACTATCAAGGGGCAAGCGACCCCCCGCGTTTTATCAACATTAACAACAACTACAATATATGTGAATTTAAAAGTAATCGTTGGAGCCGTTTTTGGGAAATAATTTTTTTAGACGTTTTTTTGAAGTTTTTTGAAAATAAAAACCCCCCAAATTGAGTTAGCCCAAAATAAAAAAAATGGTGGTGAGGTATGATTTTTGTGAACCTATATGCCGAATTTCATCAAAATCGACCGTGTAGTTTGCCCGGAAATCAACGCACAGACAGACAGACAGACAGACAGACAGACATTTCGTAAAAACCACTTTTTTGGGTTCCTGGGACCTTAAAACGTGTAAATCCGTTGATATCTCGGAATCGAAAATTTCGACCGTCACAAAGCTTTCCTTATACTACGTATAAATTGGAAAGCAATAATTGTTTGTCATACACAAAACTCACTCGAGAACTCACTTGTACTGCTTCCCTAAATATATAACATAACCTTACCAACTCAGTATAGAATTAGCTAGGCCTTCAGGTTTCAACTACCATCATTTTACAAATAAGTCCAGAGCCCACTTTGGAACCGAGACTTTCAAGACTGAGACAGGCGAGACCGAGACCAATTACTTTCCAGACCGGGTCTGGTCTTATAGGTCTTGGTCTCGGGGGAAAACTATAACAAAGGACTGCGAAATTCTCTAATGTTTTTATTAATATGAAATACACTAACCAAAATTGTATAAATGTTTCTTTTTACACTATAAAATAAATAAAAAATTTGTTCTATTACTAAGCCAACCAAGCGGAGTTAGGGCTATAAAACTGTTACACTCAACTAGGAAGACTCGGGACCACCTGCTTTACACGGCCTCCGAAGCATGGCCAGAAAATGTAGCAAGTGCGGGACTCAAACCAACAACCTTTCGGGTAAAAGTTAGAGTCTGTACCACTACTCTACAATATGTCCAGACTTATAAATATATTATAGAATCAATATGAACTTATAAAAAAGTATAAGGTAAAAGGAAACCCCCGGACCCCCTGTTTACAAAATGATGTCACGTGAAATTAATTAACCCCGTTTGCTGATCCACTACAGTATATTATTCAGAAATGTGTCAAAATCCATGATTTTGCACCAATTATTTCATACAATTTCCCTGGGAGAGACTTCCCCTATAAAAATAAGATAAGCCTACAAAATTTAAACTTAGCTTGCTGAACCATTTCATTATTAAAAAAATGTACATAAAGACCTATTATTACGTGCCTCTCGAACGTGAGTTTTTGTAAAGCTTTCAAACGAACCTTAACAATAAGCTGAACACCAGTGCCACACCCTCTATTTAATTTAGTTAAGTTTTATTAACTAATAGTTAGGAATTTCCTCGAAAACGCTGGAAGGATGAGTTGGAAACTATCCTTCGCGAGTTAGGAGTCCGTAGATGGTGGGGCGTTGTACAAAACCAAGAAAACTGGAGGAGTATTATCGAGCTGGCCAAAGATATGGAGCCAGAAGAAGAAGAAGAAGAAGTAGAAGAAGAAGCAGAAGAAGAATAGTTAGTAATTTTTTCAATTACATAATTTGTTCGACAGCTTTGCCCTCCAGAAATAAAAATAATGGATACGGTCCTGGGCACCATGCACGACCGACACGTTCCACTGAAGTGACTGAACCAATCAAGGAGCCCCGCCGTTACAGTCCAATGTTGAGGAATAATGTTACAGTAAACTTTTCCTGCAACTTTTAAATTAGGCAACTAAGTCGTGACGTCGAAATATGTAATTATGATATAATCTAAGAGTAAATATAATATATATATATATATATAACACTAGTGTTATATTGTATATTCAACCATTATTTTATCCTCCTGCCAAAAATGTTCAACAGAGAAGATTTGGGATACCGGTAATAAATTACTAATGCCACAGATGTATTCGTATAATTTATGTTCCTGTCTGCCACGTCTATTTTGACCAATGCTGTCAGCGGCGCCTCGTGTTTTTTGACAGCAGCAGAGTGGCAGGAGGTCTATTAATCTACTATATTATGGCTGAAATTCATCAAAATATATACAACACAAACTTACTGTTTTATTATTCACACGAGTCGCATCAACACGTGAATAGGTATATACATAGGCTACTATGATTTCCTGCTATAGTCATTTGACGGCTAAAATTTCCAATACCGGTATCCTTTTTGTCAATTAAGTAGCCAGTACAAGACCTGCAAGTGGATTTCATAGAGGGATGAATGGAGAAAATCAGTTACAATGGTTAGGCCACGTCCAAAGGATGGACGAGAACAGGACCACCCGGAGGTTAGCGGGAGCAAAGCCACAAGGAAGAAGACCCATTGACAGACCGAGGACAACCCTCGAGGAATGGATTGAACATCTCGCCGGGGCTAGAGGGAAAATAATGGCCGTGCTCAAGGCGTTAACGTCCGACCGCGAGTTCAGGAAATGGGTTCGGGATGACTCCCCACGCTGCGCACGCGGCATTATAATTTATAAGAGAAGAAGAACGCATAGTAGTCAATACAGTTCTGAGGGTAAACGACAACCAAAATTTAATTTCAACAATTATTTTGCTTGCTATAACGAGGCATATAACAAGAAAGAAATAAAAAACGAAAGAAAGAAAAAAAGAACGAAAGAAAATTGTCTTTATTTCCATATGGGCCAATCTTGGGCCTTTCGGCCCACTCTTACAAGTAACCCATAATGTTTACTTAAATAAAAACTTAAAATAAAAACTAAACTAAAAACTAAACTAAAAGTGACCATTTCCACACCATTTATACAACATACATACCGTACTCATAAAATAATTGTGACACGCCCTCTTAAACTTATTTAAACATTTTTCATTTCTGATTGGATCCGGTAGGGAGTTCCAGCAGTAATTATATTTAACATAAGCTATATTCAATTGCGAATCATGTCGAAGTATTTAACTAGGGCCCTACTCAGAACTACCCAATTCTTCATATGGTTAATAGAGCAATGCAATAAGTAAATTATGGCAATCCTAAATGGCATTCGTAGCTGAGTCATTTGTCTTCTCAAAATAGACGAAGTGTCCCTTGGGCCTTGCCACTTTGTCTGACGCCCCAGCACTGGCGTTTTTGATGAGTTATGAAATAACTGGTTGCATAATCCAATTTTATCAGTTATAGTTTCACATTATAGGACAATTTTTAAAATATATTTTGCCTGAACGCTTGGGGGGGGGGGGCGCAGCTTCCCCAGTGCCCCTATTGACGATTTCCCCTGGGTACTTCCAAATAAAAACAAATCCGGGTGTGGGCGCAAAGTGTGTGGTGAATAATTCTATGAAAGAAGAGATGTCAATTGGCCGGAGCTCAGGTTGTTCAAATTTACCATCCATCCCAGAATTAATTCTATTAATACAATCCATTGTGATATTATTTATAATTATATCGTGGAAATACACTACAAGCACGACTGTACAAGGCAGAGCATATTTTAAGGAATTTTCACTAGGTGGCACTGGCACGGCAATAAGCAAAATCCGATTCTATACAGCAAGGGTTCCCAAACTGTGCATCGGGTGCTAGGGGCACCGCGGCGCCATGGGAAAAATTTAATTCAATTTTAGAATTTAGACTAGGTAAAACTCAAATAAACGACAATTTAAAAATATAAAAGTATTTTTTCTTTCTTTAAAATTGAAACAATTTCATTTTCCCACCAGAGTTTATTTTTTATTGTTTATTTGGCACCCGTGTCGAGTAAAAATATAAGCTAATTGCTGATGCCAAATATCGATAACCTGAACACCTGAGACAGACGCAGCGACCGACTCTGAGGGCAATTGCCCCCCCCCCCCCTTTGGAAAGCAGTTATATTCTTTGCGTTTAAGAGGACATGCTACGTAGAAAATGAGCACCCCAAAATTTGTTGTTTTTATGGACTTTTTATTTTTTATTTAATTAACAACGCAAGTCATTAAAGATTTGGCTCATGGAAGTTGTAGAAGACTACTTCGTGCATCATATAGTCGGGTATTTTTACTTTTCGGTTTTGTAGTTCTTCCAAAAATCCCAGAATACGCATAATTTTAGTCCGTTCTGGTATTAATGTACCAAAAATTTAATATTTCCTATTACATGATGCATGAAGCAGTCTTCTACAACTTCCATGAGCCAAATTTTTAATGACTTGCTTTGTTAATTAAATAAAAAATAAAAAGTCAATAAAAACAACAAATTTTGGGGTGCTTATTTTCTACGTAGCATGTTCTCTTAAAATCAAAGTGTTACTGCACTCAAAATACGTAAAACCCCACTATTTCAGCCCTATTTTTCAAATTTTTTCACCCTGGGCTGCCCCCAGTCGGCCGCCTTACCAAGTTGAATCCCGCGGACCAGAGCAGTTTCAAAGATTCAGATAACTTGGTAGTGTGCACAGTGCCGTTAGGGAAACATGGTAGGACTTGTCCTGGTCACCTCCGAACTAATCGTGTGACTACACTGTGTTTCCCAAGTGGTTCGGAATCCACTATAATCAGGAGGTCCCCTGTCCTATGGGCCCACACCGTGGTCTGGGACTGCGTCCAACCATACTACTACTACCCCCCCCCCCCCCCGTGTTCACAATTGTGTTCGCAATTATATTATTTCCCTGTTAAATCTCAAATTTATTGTCATTGCTATCAAAATGCGTAGAATCAGGCTATTTCAGATCTGTTTTCTCTCAAATTCTCCCCCGTGGGAGACCCTCGGGCCCCCTTCATATCTTCCGAACCCTCTGGCTCCTGCAAAAAGGACACTACGAACATTAATTAAATTAAAAATTAATATGAATTCGGGACACCGCTTACTAAATCCCTGTAAAAAAGGGCACCGCCTCCAAAAAAGTTTGAGAACCACTGCTATACAGTGTTTAAAATATTATTCGTAAGTGGGCGCATACAAGGCCGTGTCCAGGTTTTGATTTCATTTGCCTCTTCTTGTTGACATGGTGCCCATAATAGCTCTATTTTCGTTTATTCTATGGAGCACTTCTTCGTTGGTTATGTGGTCTCTCCATGGAATTTTCAAGATTCTTCTGTAGCACCACAACTCAAAGGCTTCCAGTACCCTACTCCCTAACGCTATACCTATAGTAGTCAATCAATTTATTTAAGAGTTGTTCGAGTGACGATACTGTTTTAGTTATCCACGAATTATTTATTTGCTTTAGAATAAGACTTGGAATGTGGAAAATTTGGAATTTGGCCTTCCTGTGGGAGTCTTTTTGGTGCCGCCTAGTTAGCATGTTGAAATATGCTCTGATCTGATACAAGGAACCTATACCTTAAAAATTTAGAATGCCTGGAGAAGAAGGTGACACCGCCTATCACCTATGCCAAATTTAAATGTTTTTTTATAGTTTACATTCTTTTCCATGCATTTTGAATGCAGCTGGTACAAAATGAATAATAATAATGTCAAAATAGCAGTTATACGCGCCGTTTTCAACATCCTATTTTGAGTTTCCGGTTTTAATAATATAACTACAAAACAATACCTCTTTTTGTATACAAAATGATAGGGGAATGCCATGGTTTAGCAGTTGTAGTTCTGTAAAGAGTTGTGGGAATTAATAAATGCTGCTTACATTAGAAATCAATTTTTTGTTTTCCAATTTTATTTATGCGTAGTATAAGGAAAGCTTTGTGATCGTCAAAATTTTCGACTCCGAGAATTCAACGGATTTACTCGTTTTGAGGTCCCAGGAACCCAAAAAAGTGGATTTTACGAAATGTCTGTCTGTCAGCTGTTCATCGATTTCCGGGCAAACTACTCGGTCGATTTTAATGAAATTTGGCATGTGGGTTAAAAAAATCACACCTTGGGACTATTTTGTTTTATTTTGGGCTAACTCAATTTGGGGGGGGGGGGGGTTTATTCTCAAAAAATTAAAAAAACGCAAAAAAAATTATTTCTAAAAAACGGCTCCAGTGATTTCTTTTAAATTCACGTATTGTAATCGTTATTAATGTTAACAAGATGCGATAGTTTGCTCCTCAATAACTCAATTTTCATAAAAAGTCACTAAAAAATAATTTTTCTGTGGAACCTTTCTAATGATGATATCTACCTTCAGGTTTGGTTTAGGTGTTAAATTGAGTAACAAAACCAAACAAGTTGCTTTCCCAAAAAAAAATTTGGTTTTGTGCAAAAAATTATTTTTAGAAGAAATTATATAAAATTCACGATCAAATGCATCGATCAATTCAGCGCTTTGGGAGAGGGGATATCCAAGGCCGTAGCCATAGGGGAACTCCAGGAGGTCCGACCCCCCCCCCCCCCGAAGTGTTTGCAGCGTACGCTAGATAGAAAAGAGTTTTAAGTTTTTTTTAAATTTGTTGAGGTTACCTCACCTCCGGTGACTAATTTAATCATTATCTCTATCTACTAATTTATAAATTGGAAAGCATGTTCGAGTGAGCTCGGACCGGTTCTTATCATTTAATTGATTCAGGTTGAAGAGACAACCTCATTATAGCCGAAATTAGAGAATCATGAAAATTCTTGACATGGTGGGATTCAAACCCACCTTCGTTTTACCACTGTACCTGTTCTCAAGGCCGAGAGAGTTGTTTTGAGAGTGAGTATCATTACTAAATATTGTAATAATATTGGAAAGGTTAAAATTACTAAACAAGATTCAGTAAAAATACGCAGGAAGGCAGAAAGTTAGAAGCTTATTTAAAATATTATGTAGGTAAAAAATTATCAATAGTTAGCTCATGCGTAATTGTGCCTTGTCGCTAATTTTCATAAATAATTGAACATAATCACATAACCATAAAATTGAAGGGACTTATGGTTGTTTTTGTTCTGTTTCGTGCTGCGGTCGACTCCAAGGTATTCGCCAGGACAAAATAGTGTGGTTGATGATGCAGTACAATCCCGTCTGACGGGCCATGGTTGCAGTGGAAGTATTCTTTAATCTCAACCACGGCACGTCATCAGATTCTGTTCAGTGAATGCCCTTGCAATAATAATACTGTGCAGATTTAGTATGGATTTTATTAAGACTACCTGGATTCAGTACGGACAATTCCGCTTTCCAGGTGCCCTGTCCGGAGTCCCTAGAAATTTTTAAAAATCCCCAAAATGTCCGGCTTTTGAGAAACGAGGAGAAAATTCTTTCATTTGAGGGTCTTAAGAGGCGTCAAAAACTTATATTTTTTATATAATTGAGCCATACCTACTGTTAAAAGTTAATTTTTAAAAACATTATTAGTAGGTAAGTACCTACCCTTTTATATTTATAATTATATTTTATATGATGTAGGTATAACCAGTTTTCTACAGGAATCCTATGCCTATAAAAATTTTGACTCCTCTCCGGTTTTGAAGTTTAAAGAATCTGGTAGCCTTAGATTTTATGCTAAATTTGTGGTTACGCTTGTCAGCCTCTGCCTATTCGGCACTAACTTCTACATATATTTATGCATGACCCGTCATTCTGTATGAATGCCCAAAAGTGCTGTTACTGCAGAGCAGACAGCCTATTCCGTGAGGTCGATGACCGAGGTATTAAATGGACCGAGGGACCGGAAGAAAGAAGGAGACACACTACACGGGCATACTGGGCGTCGAGCAATGAAGAACCGATCCGAGTGAATACGTACAATGCTTTCCTTTTTTTTCTTTAAAATGTATTCGCATACAAACAGTTCAATGAATGTATCCGAATAACCCCTTCAGTCGCCTCTGTAGGTAATACCTGTGTTGAGTTACGACAGATCACCGAACGGATGACGTGTAGAGACTCGCACAAATACTAACAAGCTACCACTATGCCATCGAAGTCCTATTTATCAAGCATATGTACCCTAATAGTTCGATGTTAAATAATTGTCCCGTGGTTAAATATTGGCTGCCTATAGATTTTCCGCATCCTAAAGCACTGAATTAATCAATGAGGCAAAATAGAATGGGCAGACCAATAAAAGAACACTACACAAGAATAATGGCCTGGTATGCAATGCATTGGGGTTTTGATTAATGATTATCCATAATATCTTAGAAAAATAATTTCTTCTCCAAAACCAGAACCTTGCCGCGACGGTCTCTGAGCCTCATGTTTGGCCGATAGACGCCGGAATGACGAAATAAGAGCAGTATTGAAGACAGCTGGCATGTAGTCGATAAAGCCCGAAAACGAAAGAAGGCAGCCAAGCGAGTAAAACGGATCGAAGCTGAAGGAAGAACATGACCCAGACGGCCCAGACTAACAGAAGAAGCGGGAAAGTCCGTCAAAACTGCAGAATTGTGGGAGCAAGTCCAGAAGAAGCGCAGAGCCGCAAGGAATGGAAAAGAACCTGAAGTATCGCTAGAGACAAAACCGAGGAAGAAGTAAAAGCAAAACCTTGCTTTGCCCAAAACCTTATGTTGCTTGCATTACTCCATACCTGAACCTAGAAAGCATCGATACAATGGTTCCTCAGGTGATTTTTTTTCGTTGGTCATTTGTTTTACGCTTTGATTGGCTTAATATTCATGAAAAATTACTATAAAAATATAAAAAATCCGAGGAACTATTTCATCGATGCTCTTTAAATTCAAGTATCTACATAGATTAATAAAACAGAACAAGGTGCTTTCTAAAGAAAGGGACTGGTTTTGACGGGAAAATTATTTTTTGAAGATATTATGGATCCAGAACAAATTATTATAAATAAATAAGGACTTTTTTGATCTATTACTAAGCCAACCTAGAGGAGTTAGGGCTATAAAGCCCTCTCTTACACTCAACTAGGAAGGCCCTGGACCGCCTGCTTTACATGCCCTCCGAAGAATGGCCAGAAAATGTAGGAAGTGTAGGACTCGAACCAACAACCTTTCGGGTGAAAGTCAGATTCCGTACCACTACTCTACATGTCTTGACGTGTAGCATTAAATAATTTTTTTAATAAATTGTCCTGTCAATTCTATACTATCCCATTTGTCCATTTGACGACCTGTGGTAGACCAACAAACAGCGCTGCTTACAAATTCACCCGATTTTGGGACGTTCCGCTTGAACTCGAAAAAGTAAAGTAAGTGTTCCATCGATCAATTCATGCTTTAGGATAGGGAAAATATGTAGGGAGCCGATAATTTTCAATGGTACAATAACAGTACCTATACTAATTGATAAAGAACCGGTCCGAGTTTACTCGAACATGCTTTCCAATTTATAGTAGATAGTAGTAATAGATTATAGTAGATAGAGAAAATGAGTAATTTCATAGTAAATAATATTCCAGTGGTTAAATTTCCGATATCTCGGGGGGGGGGGGGGGGGGGGGTTGTCCACCTGACGTCACTGAAGGTGCCGTAAATTCTAGATAGGACAGACCAACACATTACCACACAGCAGTAATGGCAGGGGACGCAATGCATTTGAGCGTGAATTTACTTTTATTTTTTCAAAAAAGAACCTTTTTTTTGCTCAAAACCCAATAGTTTTTTGGGAAAGCAACTTATTCGGTTTCGATACTCAATTTAACACCTAAAACATGCCTGAAGGTAGAAATCATCGATAGAAAGGTTTCACAGAAAAATTATTTTTTATTCATTTTTCATTAAAATGTAGTTATTTTTATTTTTTTTTACCCCCAGAAGCAAACTATCAAGGGGCAAACGACCCCCCGCATTTTGTCAAAATTAATAACGACTACATTATATGAGAATTTAAAAGAAATCGTTGGAGCCGTTTTTGAGAAATAATAATGTTTTTAGGCGTTTTTTCGGAGTTTTCTGAGAATAAACCCCCCCCCCCAAATTGAATTGGCCAAAAATAAAAAAATGGCCCCTAGGTATGATTTTGTAAACCTACATGCTAAATTTCATCAAAATCGACCGAGTAGTTTCCCCGGAAATCGATTTACAGACAGACAGACAAACAGACAGCCTGACAGACAGACAGACAGACAGACAGACAGACAGATAGACATTTCGTAAAAACCACTTTTTTGGGTTCCTGGGACATCAAAACGTGTAAATCCGTTGAAATCTCGGAATCGAAAATTTCGACCATCACAAAGCTTTCCTTATACTGCGTATAAATTGGAAAGCAATAATGATCGAGAGGGAAAAAGTTAGAACCTATTTTGATGAAAGTCTGGGTTTGATTTCAAAGATGAACTGCTGGAATTTACGCAAGTTATTGTCGGTTGCTCCAATCCCTGCTTCCCTCAGAAAGGTCATTTAGAACAGGTTTCGTGGCTTTTGCACGGTTGTCTACAAAATCTGTCGATGCATGGGTTGACTTGTACCGGTTGTAACTGATATGATAAAAAGTACCTGTCTGTCACAGAGGCGGCCTTAGCCATTGCGAGGCACCGGGCGATTGCCCGGTTCACCACCCCCTAAGACCGCCTCTGGTCTGTCACTAGCTCCAATTGGCCACAGTTTTGGAACCCCTTCCCCATTTTCAATTTTTACAAATCAAGTTCAATTACTGATACTGTGGCCTATCGGTATAATATTGGTAAAATAATATACTGTATATAGTTCAATCCGTCAACCCGACTTTCAAATCCAATCAAGGGGATAAAGTGTGGTGCCCGGTGAATAAGGGGAAACAATCATAACAACTTGCACAAATATACACTTTCAATCATTTTGGAAATAGGAATATGCACTGCTGTCAAAAACATAATACAAGTTGGATAGACGTTATTCCCTATGAGCACCAGGCGTTGATTTTAACGAGGTCAGCTGCCTGAATCTGAATTGTTGGCTGAGCAATACAGAACATCTGAATAGGTACAATTGCATACATACTGTAGGCCACAAATCAGTTCAGTAATCGCTGGGGTGTCGGTGAGAGCATTACCTTGTTATTTTATTGTACTCGAATATAGTAAGTACATTTGTAGATAAAGTGTCATGACACCTGCCCGCCCCTTCTGCAGACTTATGTGTGTATTTTCGTCATTTGTCGGGTGATTTATGTGATTGTAAATCAAGCGTGCTTTTGGATACTTTTGGGTTACGTTGTAACACAGCCTGAGCTAGTAAGTTATTTTAATTTTGGTCAGACTACAAATCAATGCCCAAAAACGTGTCAGTCTAAACCCAAGTTAAAGTCTAAACCCAAGTTCGCCTAGTGTCGTTTTTTTTTTTTTTTTTTTTTTTTTTTTTTTTTTTTTTTTTTTAATTACGCCATGGCGTTAGCTTCCGCTGTCCGCTTTCTTGCAGCCCCATACAACACATAATGTAGTGAGCCTCTACTATTGACTAGAGAAGGGCACGTCTTAAGGTGTTTTCTATCCATTTCTTCCCGGGGGTCGCACCGTTGTTAACCTAAATTCTGCCACTGATTGGCATCTGGGTAGGTTCTTTGGTGGCCTGTCTTTCTTCTGCACTAGTTTTTCCCACGTTTTCCCATGCGGCGTCGGTCCTGTGTGCTGTCCTGCATTTGACTTGAAAGAATTCTTCCAAAAAACCAAAGAATGACGAAAACTGACCAATCGGGTAATACGTCAACCTTAAAGTGTAAACCAACGGTATGCATACTGTTAATTACCGTAACTTTCTCAGAATTCAATATACGCTGCATATTGGTTCTTCAAAACACTGGGGGAAACTGACCGTGCGTCCCAACCAAGCAGTGGCGAAACGTCTATACTACTTATGATGAGAGTGGCTTTGCGGAGCTAACAAAAAGACTTTTATTGCTAAGAGGAAAAGTTAAAAGGGAAGTTAGACTAATTATAAATATTTTATTTTAATGTTTCAAATTATTTTTCACAACATTTGACATGAATAAGTAGGTACCTGGCAAAGATGCGACCGCTTCAGGATTCGCACTTGACCTAACGTTGTATAACAAGAAGCACACTATTCACACTTTATTAATTGAAGAATTTTCTCCCGGACCCGATGTTTGCCAATTTATGTAAAAATTTTCGTTTTTAAAATGTGATGCAAAAAACCCTAGACCCGGGGCTGGCCCTTACCGTACTGAATAATTTTTAGCTATTTCATAATTCCTGTTCATTTTTTTTTCTTTTTTTTTTAAGATTATTGGCATACAAACAATTCAATGAATGTATCCGAATAACCTCTTCAGCCGCCTCTGTAGGTAATACCTGTGTTGAGTTACGACAGGTTTCCGATCGCATGGTGTGTAGAGACTCGCACAAGTACGAACAAGCTACCACTATGCCATCGATGGCTATAATACCAACATCCATACCAAGTTCAATCCACCAGAACATAGCCTGTTAATGCTATTGGTAATTTGCACAGCGTTGGTGGGGGAACATGTTGGGACACCTTAAAGCACTGACACTAAGTTAGTCTATGTGCGTGTCGAGTCCTAGTCACCTCCGAATTAATCGTGTTACTTTACTATGTTCCCCAGCAGCAGCAGCATATGAAGGGAGACAAAGTGGGATGTTAATGATGTTATCGATAGGCGTCGAAATGCGCCTTTGTGCAACATCCCATTAGCTGCAATGTACCTATATCGACAGTAGTGCCGCCGGAGGCCTCAGTGCTGCAGCCCCGAGCAAAAAACGTTATTTTTGTATCGGTCATAAACACATTATAAAAATGAAACATTTCAAGTTATTTACTTTAGCTTTCTTTTCAACGTTTTTTAAATAACCACCATATAATTTGGTTCGATACCTATTTTTGATTTGAGTAAATATCAGTGGCGAAACCTGTGCGTAAACCTGTGGGCAACCATTTTTTATTTCTCCTAATTTGTTAAAAATAATTTATTTAAGAAGGCATTGAAGTGGATTTAACAAACCAAAAGTTACTTAAAAAGAGGTTGCATGCAAAAACAAAGGCCCATTCTACAATTTTTTTTAGGTTATTTTATTATTTATCAACTGAATTCTTACTGTTTTAATTTTTTTAATTATTTTATTTTTATTTTATTTTATTGCAGGGCAATGTAATATCTGTTTTTTCCAAAAGTAGTAATCAATGTCTTTACCTGTGGCAAAATGTAAATAACTAAATGCGATCTGATCTTATTAAATACCTATATACGCCACTGCCAATAGGATGATTTACATATTAATATTAACTTATAAATAATATATTTGTGGATAAATCATTCATCTAAATGTTCGGAATCACAGTTGAAATAAATTATATTGATCAGTAAAAGAACAATACGACCACTATGCGTTCCGAAACCATTGATGAGTCTGTGATAAAACTTTGGTAGAGCGTTCCCGTTCCGCGGGATCTTTCCATACACGCTGTACGTACGATACCTACACCATTGTGAATGTTTTTTCCCCACAGTTGAACCACCCTTCAGTGCTGTTTGCGCAAAAATTATAATTTTTTGGAACGTGAGACTGGCGCACATGTGAGTAGTGCACAAAGTGAACCACATTTTGCAATTTAATTAATGAGAGGGAGAAAATGCTCATAGAAATTGATGAAAGAATTAACCACATTCAGCGAGCCTACGGACAGCAGCGCATGACACATTCCTTTCCTTTGACTAGATGATGAAACAGGTAGAATTCGGGCAGGTGGGCCGTGGTCAGTATCCAAACGCTTGACAATCGTCCTTCAGCATGGATTCTTCTGTTTCGTCATTAAGTTTAGTTTGTCGTCCCCGCATTCAGGTAGAAATTAAAAGCTAGACCAGGCAAATTTATCGAGTATTACATTTTTTGGGCTTAAAATGTTAATTCTTAAGCAACTGTTGCATGATATTCATAAATTCATGTTTTACCCGGGAAAAACTAAGTCCGAAATTAGGCAATTTGAGAGTTAGGTCCAGCACAGTTTTTTTTCTGTTTACCTTTGTTGGTGTAGTATCTTAGTTTGTGGTTGACAGGCAACCCGTGATGGGGCTCAGTTTGCGATGGCATGGAAGCTATAGAGAGAGATGCCTAGGATGTGAAGTAGAAGTAGAGGGACAGGAGGAAGTGAAGGAAACAAAAAAATAAGGAAGGGGAAAGTATTGTATGCCCAAATGAAAATTGTAGTGGAGGCAACAAATGGGGAATGGGAAGCAGGGAAAATATAAACGGGAATGAGGAAGTAATCCAATATATTTTATATCCAATCAAACATGAAATGAAATGAAAAACGTCTTTATATTAGCGAGCTTTCTACTCTACCAGTTAACCTACTTTTATTTTCAAATTATCATACAAATTAATATAGGTACATAGAATTTTTTCCTGCAAAAAGAACAACAAGAGTAAATAATAATGCCGAAGGGGCAGAGGCTACCAGCGTCTGACACTGTTAGCTCCCTGTTAGCAACTGTTAGCTGCTGATGCGGGAGTTTGCTAAACTATTTATTGTATCGCAGGATTGAGTGTGCAATATCATAAGTCATGTTTCAATCAATGAATACTACAATATATTAAATGTAAAATAACAAGACACTCACCAATAGCTGAGACTGCCGGTGCTCGAAACTTTTTAAATATATAAACAAATACTATAAGTTATTTGTGTCCCTTAATATGAAATCGACTCCTCGAGTCCTGAGAGGTTCCTCCTTCTATGTCCCTTCCTTCTTCAGTCTGCCCTCTAAAGTCCCTCTGGGGTCTATTAAATCCAACCCAAAACACTCCGTGTAAAAAATACCAAGTTCCTTTGGCCCATCAAAGTTGTGATATCCAGATGGGCCAAGTTCCTTTTTTCTGCCTATGTATGTTGTGATATCAGGATGGGCCAAGCCATTTTTTTTTTTTTTCAGAACTTGGGTGCTTCCCTTGCAAAACTCTTCGTAGTTTCCTATCGTTTATTAGAGGTATACCTACGTAACGACACTGTGGCCTCAGTTGCAAATTTGCCATTTAGCCATATCTTATGCGTCATCATTGGCCAATTACAGCAAGTGTCAGTGTCAAGGTACATAAGCAGGAAGAAGCACCAAGTTCTGAAAAAAAAAAAAAAAATGGCTTGGCCCATCCTGATATCACAACATGCATAGGCAGAAAAAAGGAACTTGGCCCATCTCGATATCACAACTTTGATGGGCCAAAGGAACTTGGTATTTTTTACACGGAGTGTTTTGGGTTGGATATCATATCTTTTTGTACAAATAACTTGACATGTAGAATGCCAGTGCCCTAAACAGGCAGTTACTGTCCCCTTGTACTCCATGCTGGACCAGAAGGAACCCATCAGCAGCAATGAAACTGACCGGAACAGCCATGATGGAAGATTGAGAATAAATTTGAAAAGTGAAGATTCGAGAATTTTCGGGAAGAGTCTAGCTAGCACCAGAGTAACTAGAAGACTGACAAGTTATAGAAAGCCCATATCATTGCTGAATATATAACACTAGTGTTATATATTCAATGCCCATATGGAAGAAAGAACAATATACTATACAACATGCGAACCACTATATAGATATACCTACCTACCTACGTAGGAATTAAGCACATCTAGGAGCTAGCTTTCGTTAAGTGACTACGTTAATTTACGATATCAATTTTCTGAATAAAGTGGAAAAATGGGAAATGGCAAGAATGAACCCAATCACAAATTTCAGTTGTCCTGCACACGTGGATGGGATGAGCGTACCATAGGTATGCTTGGCCGTAAGCTAAGTACGTAAAATTCATTGCGTGATTGCTAAATTATCATAAATTTTTTTCGGGTTTTTTGATTTATTCTGGAGGTTTGATGGTACGAAGAGACTAATTCCTGAGTTTCACATCTCTAGCACATCTGGAAGTGGGCTATAATTTGTGTCAGTGAGTGAGTGAGTGAGTGAGTCCACACGAGAAGCGTGGTTTTGGGGTGTTTGGATTTCAGCAACCAATCATGCTAGAGTGCTGAATTTTTAAATTGGGGTTCTGTGCTGTAGTTAAAGCCTGACAGCAACATTAGAGGTCAATCGGACAACTGGGTGAGCTACAGTGATGGTTGGAAAGTGGCTAAAATGCCGTAAACTCGCCATGGAGATATACTTGCTGGGCAGCTCATCGGGGGTGTAAATTGAACTTGGTCGCGCGCTGCCGCGCGCATTGATACATCGGTCGGCGATGTCACCAAAATGGCTGTCTGGTCTCACGCCACTCGCTTTCTTGGAAAACCGTCAGCAGTTTTGGGCCGTGACCAGACAGGCACTCAGCAAAATTCGGCGCCGGGTCGTCCATAAGTATGGCTAGAATATAGATCCCAGAGGGGCAGAGGCGACGATCCTCTGACAATATCTTTCTTTTTTTAAATATTTTTTTGGTTGATTAGGGGAAATGGGTTCGAGGTGACCCCCCCCCCCCCCACGCTGCGCACGTGGCACTAATGGGGAAGAAGAAGAAGAAGAAGATTAGGGGACCCCCTGACCTCGGGGATCAGTCTCGCCGATATGTGCAGTTTCACCAAGGGGAACGTGTGGACAAAGACAGAAAATTTTCTTTGTTGACTTGAGTATATTTTTTCAGGTAACCTAGAACACTTTTGGCAAGTGATAAAATGGCCGATCACCAACCACCTCTTCATGGAAGATCGGAAGAGAAACCCAACCAAGCAAACCAAGCTCCTCTTGCTAGTGAGGAATATGAAGAGGAACATAGCTCACCGTATCCTGCTGATGAGGAACATAACCAAGAAAACGAACTATCTCCTGTTGATGAAGATCTGATGCTGGTAAATATTGGTTTAATAACATATAGTCGGGTCGTTGAGAAAGTGACATTGGAAATAATTTTCTAACGTTTTATTGAGGGTGTCTTACGAAGGCTAGAGAATCCGTTAAGGGGAGTGTCACACTCCGAATACCACTAATTGGGACCTTCTAAAGATTAGAGCGTTCAGAGTGGACTTATGAGAGGGGAATTATATATAAGCTTATAGGATGGTACCAAATACCTTATATTATATTAATACACTTAACATTAATACCACATAATAACTTAGGGACAACTTAAGCACATAAGGGACAAGGGACAACATCATGAATTTGGGGGGGGGGAACTTAGTTACATAAGGGCTACATGATAACGTACTTACTCATACATCTATAGGAGCTTACTCCTACTTGCACCGTGTATCAACTCACATGGTGAATCAGTTCTGTCTCCGTAGTTCTCACTCTGGACTCTCTAAAACTCTCTCTATAGTCTCTAACTATAGTCTCTAACTATAGTCTCTGATTCTTTGAACCCATGGTTCGTGATTTATACATTATGGCTAAGGACATACGTGACGACCGATATAACATTTACACAACAGAGGTTTGCCGTCTGTCCTCAGCCCTGAGCCTAGGCCAAGAAGAGCGTATGCTCTTGTGTTAGGCCTAGGGCGTAACAGGGAGGTAGCTGGGAACTTTTGGAGATGATTTTGCCAAACATGCCTCGTCCGAAAGTGGCCTGCCAGATACAGAGTGCGGCGTGGATGTTTGTGAAATCCTTTTTTTATTTCATATATAACCAAACCATACTATTTAAAAAAAAAAAAAAAAAACAGTACAACTAATTTTAGTATGGAAAATGGCATACGGTAGTTATAGTTACCAAACTACTAGAACTTAAACGACTCCTCAAAATAAAATATAAGAGTTGCGGACTTATACGTCGTTACCGTACATTACTTAAGTACGATATATTACGCCATTCAATTTCTGTTACTATTACCTCACGTAGCTTACTGGAGACCAATATTTAAAGAAACTTTGTATTATTAGTTTGAATTTTTTTCCATAGTTTGTCCAGAATTTGTACTAAAATTAATTTTCCTTGTCACCGGACCGCATCCAGGAATTTTAGATGTAAGCTACGAAGAATCATGCGACTGTGAACTGCTTGGGGTTGAGAATGTTTTGAAAAAAAAAAAAAAACCCCATAATAATAGGGTTTTATAAATAAATATTGACTTTTTGTTCTATTACTATAAACAAACCTAGTGGAGTTAGGGCTATAAAGCCGTCTCTTACACTCAACTAGGAAGACCCGGGACCGCCTGCTTTACATGCCCTCCTAAGCATGACCAGAAAATGTATAGCAAGTGTGAGACTGGAACCAATAACGCATTTTAATAGAAATAAGGTTTAGAACGAACGTTATTAGGCTGAATTTTTCCGCCTGAGGCTTCTCATTCTATTGGTAAATTGCTACATCCCCCACTGATTTGAACAGACACCTAAGTTAAAATAGTTTATTTTTCGAGCATCACGCCCAACATTTTTGCCAAGTCGATGCCAACCTGCCACGCATCCTGTTCAAACGCATCCTGTGGCAAATGCCACCTGAAATTAAAAAAAATTTTGACTGTAGCGTATGTCCCATCTCTGCTATGTAAGTTAGAACACAAGATTGTGTAATGCACATGTATGGAGCTGAATCAACTGCCTATTTCTGACACGAGCAACAGCAGCAGTATTGTGCCTTCCGTGGGCATGAAAATGTTGACAGCTATAAGGTGTCTTATCCTACCGCTGCGGGGGTAGCCACCTAACCTTCGCAAGGAGGGGGGGGGGCTGTTGTAGTAAATGTAGTTTTATAGGTTTTACATTATATACAATAGATATATTAAGACACTCACCGATTTACATTATATTGTACACTTGAGCACTTGGACAAAGAACGACAGTCATGGTATACAGGCCACAGGGTTGCTCTAAGAGCTCCGAGAGCCCGAGAGAGGTCCAAGAGAGATCCGAGAGAGAGCTCCGCACTTTCTGTCGCTACTCATACTTATAACCTCGCCTGGCTTCGTCACATGAACAGGCTTTCACAGACTGTACCGAAGGCGCGCTGCTAATTCAGCACTCTTTTAGCACAGACCGTAGAAAGCAATTCATTGACAGCTATACAGCGTGTTACAATATATGAGATAGATACAGAATGTGCCAACAACTATACATTAATATACGGTGCCCACCGGCAGGTGCCTGGAGCACCTGACACACCCCCGGAAAAAGAAAATTACGTAAGTAATTTAAAACATTATAACTAAGTAGAAGTGAAAAAAAATACTTATTGAATACAATACAAGGCTTAACTAGTCCTGTGGGTCTGAACAACATAATATCTAACTATAAAACTATAATGGAGTCTTTGGAATGTCAGCTGGAGCACTGCGCCGTTGAAGACTGACATTATTCCGCTTCGAAGATTCATGGGGGGGGGGGGGGGGGGTTCACTTAGTTGTGTGCCATCACATCATCACATGAAGAGTTTATAACGAATGTTGTATCCGATAACTTGGTAGAATGGTGCAACTGAGCCTGAGATACCGTGTAACCGGACTGCGCGTGGCGGATAGTGCTGAGAAGATCAGCTGTTGAAATTCCTGTATTGTATAGTAGTTAATGAGCGGCAGGTGAAGTACCGTAGCCACCGATTCATACACTGCAGAGCTGGAGGTAGCCTGCGTAGACAAATTGGCTGTAGGTAACTAGAGCAGTGAGTTGTGTGTCACTGATTATCTCACGACCAAGGCTGGTCGTCATCCATCATAATATATCGCACGTGATGCATGTAGCTTACTATTGTAATATACGCATTTTTCTGCTTCATTGCTTCTGTAGAACAGTTCAATTGGTTGTAACATCTAATCGGTTAAAACAAATTTTCGACTCCTTCGAGTTCGTATCAGACGTTTCAATATTTCGTACACATGGTACTTTACACAAAACAAAACACATAGGCACTGAGGGGGAGGGGGGGGGGACGTCGACGACGAAGTCTCATCTTCCATAGAGGCACTCTCGAATTCGTTGATACACATATCACTACAAGACATTGCACACATTAAAATACGAAATGACCCATAACTTAAACATTATCAAATTACGGACATTAAATTAGAATTTAGGACTATAAATGCAATTAAATCATTAAAGCGACCGGGGGGGTGGTCTTGAAATTACTAAAATAGAAAAGAAAACTTACAATACATTTCATACTTTTACGATAAAACAATAATTATATAACTACAAGTGCTCGGTGCCAAGCCAATACAAATACAAAATTCTTACATAAATAATGATTTTCATAAATTCTTCGTATTTTCATCATTGCTGCGCTGGAGTGGCTGATGTCGCTATGTCCACTAACGAGAAATACAAGTACAACAATACAATTTGTGAGGAAGTGTATAATCAGTGCTATTTAATAGTAACTTATTCATTTTATTAATTAATAGGTATGTCTTATATGGTGAACATATGACTATTTCGATAAATGTAGACTACCCATTTGAATATGTGTAGGCTAAGTCGCTTACACTAGAGATAAATAGGGAACGAGCTAGGCTAAGTGCTCGCGTAAGATGAGGATACCGCATATTCATAATCAAATTAATAAATAAAAAATTCAAAATTTATAAGTACAATATGTTATTAAAAATGAATGTGGTATCTAGATTTAATTTAATAATTTGATTTGAAATTTTCTAAAATAAAGATATTTTTTTATTTATTTTTTTTTCAAAATGAATTTATTATTTATGATTCAATGATTTTAAGTGACAATTGTCAAAAGTGTCAATACTAACAGCGACGATAGACATATGAAGGCGGTTGTGTAGACCATAATATATATATATGGGTTACATTATAGGCCCAACCAAAGGGGCGTTTCTATGATGAACTAACTACATAGTGAAAATATGTACAATTCATTTAGACGACTTGGCAAAAGAGGATCACGTCATTATTATTTGCAGTATTTAGCCTTAAAAGGCTATCCATGTGTAATTGGGGACAAAATTTTTGATACTACAACGTTGAATTGCAACTAATTGTTTAACAATTACGGCTGTAAAAGCTGAAGAGACAATATTATACGATATGCCAATCAATTGGACGAAAGAACCGCTTCATAATGGTACATCAATATACACAAAATACATGCTAATTGGGCCCAAAAAGCCCAAAATTGGGACATAACGACACCGCCAAAATCTGATTCTTGAAGTAGATTTCTTGATTTCTTGCCAGGTACCTGTAACAACGGAGGCTTCTTTCAAAATGTGTAGTATCGCCCTTAAGGCAAATAGGATTAGATTGCTATACTAAGCAGGTTAAAACGAAGTATCGGAGGATTATTGCTTTCCAATTTATACGTAGTATAAGGAAAGCTTTGTGACGGTCGAAATTTTCGATTCCGAGATTTCCATGGATTTACACGTTTTAAGGTCCCAGGAACCCAAAAAAGTGGTTTTACGAAATGTCTGTCTGTCTGTTCGTTGATTTCCAGGCAAACTACTCGGTTGATTTTGATGAAATTCGGCATGTAGGTTCACCAAAATCATACCTCGGGACCATTTTTTTTATTTGGGACTAACTCAATTTGGGGGGGGGGGGGGGGGGTTTATTCTCAAAACACTCCAAAAAAACGCCTAAAAAATATTATTTCCCAAAAACGGCTCCAACGATTTCTTTTAAATTCGCATATATTGTAGTTGTTATTAATGTTGATAAAATGCGGAGGTCGCTTGCCCCTTGATAGTTAGCTTCGGGGCGAAAAGAAATAAAAATATGTAAATTTTAATGAAAAATGACTAAAAAATAATTTTTCTGTGAAACCTTTCTATCGATGATTTCTACCTTCAGGTATGTTTTAGGTGTTAAATTGAGTAACGAAACCGGATAGGTTGCTTTCCCAAAAAATATTTGGCTTTGCACAAGAAATTATGTTTTGAGAAAATGTTGGAAAATTCGCGCTCAAATGCATTCTGTGCCCTGCAATTATTGTTGGTTTCACAGACTGTACCGAAGGCGCGCTGCTAATTCAGCACTCTTTTAGCACAGACCGTAGAAAGCAATTCATTGACAGCTATACAGCGTGTTACAATATATGAGATAGATACAGAATGTGCCAACAACTATACATTAATATACGGTGCCCACCGGCAGGTGCCTGGAGCACCTGACACAGCCGCAGTAAAGAGAAAGTATGGAATATCATTTTCAGATAGACCATGATTGGGTGAAGCTTACACCAATGAAAGGAATAAGAAGACACTGGACAGATGTACTTGAACCTTGAGTTCTATATAGAAGATGTGAGCACCCCAAAAAGATTTTTTTAATCCTGGGGCAACCTGCTGCGTCTTTTCAATGACTGGTCAAAGGAAACGTGGCAGGTGACCCCAGGGTTCAAAAAATATTTTTGGGGTGCTCGAATGCCCCATACTTGAACCCACAACATTGACTTTCAGAGGTAGCAACATACCTGTAGGCCTGATCCCACCACACTTAGAAACATTTTTGTGAAGAGTGGAGGCACGCTATGTATCAGAATATTATGAGAGTGCCTCCATAGTCCATAACAATGTCAGTCTTCTTTACCGTGGCATTGTTATATATAGAGTTTGGTGAGACCCTATTGCATGACGTGCCTCCATATTCCTCACGAAAACATATCTAATCGTGGTGCAAACGGGCCTTATTATATATGAAATGCAGTGCTTAATGGATGCCCATGATGTATGAATGAATGAATGAATGGCTTACTTCCCATCTCTAAAAAAATAATGTACAATATAAAAAAGAGCAGTTTTGTCCTATGGGCTGGGCTTTAGGGGGAACATTTTAATTTAGACTAGACGATATGGTTATCTTCTGAACGTCATTCTTTTCTTATAAAAAAAACTCACAATATTGATGATTTGTTTGTTGCAGCCGTATGACAGAAATTATCAAGCACTTTATGAATTACTTCTGACGTTAGAGAGTCAAAAACGAAACTTTGTCGCTAAAATAAACGCAATATTAAGTGATCAAGCGCGGACTAGGCATTGTGTGCAAACTATGCGTTATTTGCTGAATCGAGTCAAAGAACTTACGCGTGAAGCTAGAAAAAGCTATAAGGCCTGGGTCAAATGGTCTATAAGGAACCGAATGGAGTCAAGAGGACCGAGAGTCGATAATGTAGGTGTGGAGAGAGTGCATTATCCACGCCCCCGAGGCCTCCGTCACCCAAGACACCTACCCCTGTTTGGACTCGAAGTCACCGGCCCTGAACAATGGTACCATGTTCCACATTATGGCTACAATTCTATTGTCGAACGCAATAAACAACGGCGCATCTTCCTGGCAAGAGCAGTTGGAGCAGCAAGCCCGCGGAGACCCCCATTCCCAGTGGCCTGCATCCCGGGCTTCCCAGGGCCAGGAGTCGATTATTTCCATCCCGGTCAACCTATTGACCGGAAACTATTGCCAGTTACACACCCTGCGGGCTTCCCTGGGGCAGAAGAGACAGTCTTTAATGCACGTCCCGGGACCCCCATTAACCAGCAGAACCTCATCCCAGCCACTTACCCCCCGGTGCTCCCAGGGATAGAAGAGGAAGTTAAAAATTTTTGTCCTGGTCGCCCCATTCACCTGAACCTCACCCCAGTCGTCTACATCCCGGGTTTCCCTAGGCCCAATGAAGGGGTGGCTGATGCACGCCCCGGTTCCGCCATTGACCAAAATCATAACCCAGTTGTCGGCTCCTCGAGCGTCACCGCGTCAGAAGAGACAGTCGTCAATGCACATCCCAGTCACCCCATCAACCGGATCCTCTTGCCAGTTACACACGCCACGGGCTTCCCTGGGCCAGAAGAGACAGTCTTTAATGCACGTCCCGGGACCCCCATTAACCAGCAGAACCTCATCCCAGCCACTTATCGCCCGGTGTTTCCAGGGATAGAAGAGGAAATTGGAAATTTTCGTCCTGGTCGCCCCATTCACCTGAACCTCACCCCAGTCTACATCCCGTGTTTTCCTAGACCCAATGAGGGGGTGGCGGATGCACGACCCGGGTCCGCCATTGCCCAAAATCGTAACACAGTTGTCGGCTCCTCGAGCTTCTCCGTGCCAGAAGAGAGAGTCGTAAATGCAGATCCCGGCCACCACAGGAATCTTAACCTCAACCAAGCCATGCACCGGGGCCGAGACTTTTCTAGAAGGTGCTACGGAGTCTTACGCCCGCGGAGCCCTTCAGTCCTAGCTATTGGCCTTGAGATTGAGCCATTTGCAGACCCCAGCCGGCAGAGTCTATTGGAGGAAGGTGCTTCCCCAGTTCCAGTCGCCAGCCATAAGGACTTCCTCGAGGCTCTAATAGCCAACCCAGCAACGCTCAGGGACCCGGGCGTCACCGAGGTAAATCTTCTCACGTTAGCTCTCTATCAAGAATATGACCTATAATAGTTCTATAATTAGGATGGTGGTGGAACGGTGCCCCAGAAAAGCAGAGACATTAATTCCCAATTTTAGGCACCTGCATACTGTCAGTTGCCTCTCCAGGCAAAATTAATTTAATGACCGTAATAATAACAACTATGCTATTTAGTAATACATAAAAATTGAATTGCCTTCCTTTGTTTACATGGTAATTACAAATCTGAGATAGAGATTTCCCAACCCACAGGAGCCCACAAAAATCTTTATTTTCGAAGGGAAACACTTTTTATTTTTGTCTAAAAGTCTCGTGTCTCGTGTCTCGTTTAGGCAGCGTGGCGATCACTGAGTTCCCAAATCTCATATGTGCGAAAATGCTTAGGCTCACCGAGGAAATGAGGAATCCGTAGTAATTTACATGTGAATACAACGAAAACTCGTTTGGTACTGCCAACCAGTACAGAAGGTCTGAAGCATGGTTGGGAACATTTTATTAAAAGGAAAATGGAATTTGACCATTTTTTAAATATTTTAGTCTAGAATTCACCGAACTTATTGAAAATTAAGCACAATACATTGTAGTATTATATGGTATATGTACACTGACATTAAATTGACTTTGGTTGAAGAGGTAACCTCCTCGTTATAATCGAAATTAGAGGATATGGAAAAAACTGAGCTTGGCGGGATTCGAACCAGTTTTTTCCATATCCTCTAATTTCGGTTAATTAAGCACAACCCAATATCTGCCTACCCACGGTAGGTTTAGATACGGTACAGAACAATTGTAATGCACTGCTTGCAGGGGAGGTCGGAGGATACAGGAACCAGGGGGTTAAAATTCGCTGACGACTCCTTTCTGACTACGGCTTTGTCCGCAGATCACTCCAAACGAACCAGTCACTAGTCACTACCGCAAAGCTTTGACTTGCCTTTCTCTATTCCAGGGTTTCCAATCTCCAGAGAGAGTAACAGAGATTGTGAGAGAGTCTGACAGCTTGGCTTCGCTGCTAAAAAAATTGATGACTGCCGTCGAGGAGACGCCAATCGTGATTCCTTGGCCCTCAGAACTCTTGGATGCGATTAAGAGCAATTTCTCAATTTTATCCTATTGCATCAGACGTATCACTGTAAGATTGCAAGTTCTTATAAATAGCGCTCAACCTAATCGCCGCCTACCTAACCAAAATCCACGACGCCCGATACCTTCTTATCGTTGTCTATGTGGCCGTCAACGTCGTCGTGGTCCAAAATTTCATGTTAATCCGTTGTCCTCTCCTCTAGAGCCAGGTATGGCAATAAGCACCTTACTAGCTCTCCACAAAAGTTCGGCTCTCACCTCTTACATTGTGTTAATAGCAAGCTTGCCTCAGTTATAGTCCACGCAAAATGAGAAAAGTGTGGACATGAAATGTTATGATCCTGGGCAACACTGTAAAAACATTCCTTGCACCATTTTATGTTACCTTGTTGCATTGGATGCAAGGCATAACAAAAATTGTGCAAAGAATATTTTTACTGTGTTGCACAGGATCAAAACATTCCATGTCCATACTTTTCTCATTTTGCGTGGACTATAACAGTTTGTCGATTGCCGCTTAGGCGGTGCAGGTCAACATCGAGGACATGACCTAGGTACCAGTTATCAATAATTTACGAAAAACCAGTGTCATTAGCTACGGAGACAATAAGGAGGTAAGGACCATTGAGCCTCTACAAGGAGGCTAAGGTAAATTCTATCATGAAATTATTTTTGGCAGTGGATGTAATGTAAAAAATGCCTAACCACAATATTCAATTTTAGTTCATTTATTTAGTGTACATACAGACAATATCTTAAGACTTCTTAAAAGATTTTACTGTGTTTGTATTTCCTAAAGAACCTCATTGAGATCAAAGAGAACTATAACAGCAATTAATCCATCGACAAAGGATACGATTTAATTCCCACTAACCCATTCGACTTGTAGGGAGTCTATTTTATGAAATTTGAAATAGGATTACATTTCATTTTAGCAGATGGGATACCACATGATCAGGAAATCCCACACCCAACAGATGTCGAAGAGAAACGACAAAGAGAGCAGGAACCAGAGCTAATGGGAATGGATCGGGAAGAACCGACACATAGCAGCAGCAGCAGCAGCAGCAGCAGCCTTGATGAACCTGTTGATGACTACAGACAATTATTGTTGGCTAGGAAGAGACTAGAGTCAACAGATCAGGAAATCCCACACCCAATAGGTGTGGAAGAGGAACGACAAATTGAGCAGGAACCAGAGCAAATGGGAATAGATAGGGAAGAACCGACACATAGCAGCAGCAGCAGCAGCCCTGATGAACCTGTTGCTGACTACAGACAAGAGTTAATAGATCAGGAAATCCCCCACCCAAGAGATGAGGAAGAGGAACGACAAAGAGAGCAGGAACCAGAGCGAATAGGAGTGGCTAGGAAAGAACCGACACATAGCAGCTGCAGCAGCAGCCCTGATGAACCTGATGATGAGTACAGACGATTATTTTTGGGTTGGAAGAGACTAGAGTTAACAGATCAGGAAATCCCGCACCCAAGAGATGAGGAAGAGGAACGACAAAGAGAGCAGGAACCACAGCGAATAGGAGTGGATTGGAAAGAACCGACACATAGCAGCTGCAGCAGCCCTAATGAATCTGATGATGAGTACAGACGATTATTTTTGGCCTGGAAGAGACTACAGTTAATGGATCAGGAAATCCCACATCCAAATGATGAGGAAGAGGAACGACAAAGAGAGCAGGAACCTGAGCGAATAGGAGTGGATAGGGAAGAACCGACACATAGCAGCTGCAGCAGCAGCTCTGATGAACCTGATGATGACTACAGACGATTATTTTTGGGTTGGAAGAGAGTAGAGTTAACGGATGAGGAAATCTCACACCCAATAGATGAGGAAGAGGAACGACAAAGAGAGCAGGAACCAGAGCGAATAGGAGTGGATTGCGAAGGACCGACACATAGCAGCTGCAGCAGCAGCCCTGATGAAGCTGATGATGACTACAGACGATTATTTTTGACTTGGAAGAGACTAGAGTTAACGGATCAGGGAGAAGAATATACAAGCGCGGTTGGTTCTGATGGTAGAATATGTACAGGGGAAACGGAATCACAGACAGACAACACCGGTGGCGACGATTCTCTAACTGATGACGAGCATGTTGAAGTCGGCCATGGAGCGAGTATTTCCTTTGGACGAACACCTCAAGAGTCTCAGGAATCTCAGAGAACCACCGAAAGAGCAGGTAGCAGTGATGGTGACAAATCTTCAGCTGATGATGAGCCAGTTCCAGTCAAATTTCTGGAGCGAAGTTTTCAGACCGAAGACATATTGGTCGTTGAACATGGATCTCTGGTAGACAGCTCCCGTGGAGACAAATCACCAGCGTATGTTCAACGAGTGCTAGCCGGCATGGAACCAGAAGCACAGGTTGCTCCAGATACACTTGCGATTTTCCATAACGCAAGTTTCCTTATCAGACAACAATCAAAAGAATCTCAAGAATCTCAGGAACCCACCGAAAGAGCAGGCACTAACAAATCTTCAGCTGACGAAGGATTGAAGGCCCCCCCTGCTCGAGGCTTAAGGGTTGACTTAGGTAAAACAAAGATCGACCCCAATAAACAATCCTCCGATGAGTCTCAAGAATCTCCACCCACCGAAACAGACGGCGTTTACGGACCTCATGATGATAATAAGTCAGTTTCAGCCGGCATAGAACGGGAAGCAATAATTGCTCCAAGCACATCTGTTACGTTCCATAAAGCGAGTTTCTTCGTCACACAGTCAGAAGAGTCACAAGAACCTCAGAAAACCACCGAAAAAGCCGTTGATGAACCTCCAGCTTATGAACAGACAGCAGTAGCATCTGGGTCAGAACTGATGGCACCGTCTGCTCCAAACTTATGGGCTCAGTTAGGTGTCCAGAAAATCGCCTCTAGCAGACAAGCGCCTGAAGAGTCCCCCACTGATCACTCACTGTCATTCGAAATAAACTTTTCAGGGGGCATTGGGCAACAATCATTCTCTGAACAGCCTCAAGCCGAACGCTCAGTCTCGTCGAAAGGAGTCTTATCAAGGAACGGCGAACTAGACTCATCTTCTGAAGACGTGTCCCAAGCCGAACGCTCATTCTCATCGGACGGAGTCATGTCAAGAAGCAGTGGACAGAACTCATACAATGGGTCAAGCCAACAAATCTCAAGCAGTAGTGACTTTAGTGAATATCCAACATCTCGCCGTTATTCTAGCGCGTCCTTCGAAGTAACGTCCGATCTACCCACAGCCGATTTTTCTGATGGATCACCCCAAGACGGACAAGCTGCAGAATTGCCCGTTGCTAATGTGCATCAAGACTTACCTGCAACCCGTTCACCTCGTCGTGGATTTCCCATGGAAGTTGATAGTGACGATCCAGCATCCCACCGTTATTCTAGCGCGCCTTTCGAAGTATCGTCCGATCTACCCACTGCCGATCTTTCTGATGAATCACCCCAAGACGGACAACCAAGAGAATTGCCCGTCGCTAATGTGCATCAAGACTTACCTGCAACCCATTCACCTCGTCGTGTATTTCACATAGAAGTTGATAGTGACGATGACCTAGGACACTATCAGTAGACCTAGCCACTTTCAACTCTTGAACTATCTTCAACCAATTCTCTCAATTTATTTTTGATCAGGCCGCCACCCAAAGATCCCATGGAAGTCAATGCCTGACGACCTACAGAACCAGTGAACCTAGCCTCTTGAACTGTATTTTTTTTTATCGATTATGACATGTCCTTTTATGGTTGTTACTTAATTTTTCGAACGAACTGAGCTAATGTGACATACTGACATAAAATGAAACATTTTATAGAATGTGACAGAAATAAACTATAAAAAGCGAATGTAATGAGGAAAAAGACTTTTCTGGAGTATTAAAGCAATTTATTGCATTTGATAGATAATTTATTTTTTATTTTTCTGCACCATACAATGCACATACTGGATCGGCCGGCGTTGTATGCTGATTAATCTATGGCAATGACATTTTGATGCGTACATAGGTTCGATTTGTCTTTGTTTTTTATTTCCTCTAATTAATTAAAACCTATGTTTATATGAATTAATACAGGTCGATGTACAAAAATAGGTACACAATTCATATGATCCACCTATACTATACAAGTAGGCCTATATTTTATGTAAATTATTTATTATATTTATATATATTATTTATTTATAATTGTATACATATCGTAATTAACTTTGTAACACTTGCTGTCACTCACTGTGTATGGAAAATAACTTAGTACCGCTAATTAGTAATTAGCAATTATAAAAAAAAAACTGGTTCGGCCTACACCATCGTCAAGTGTAAGTTATCAAGTAGTTTTCCCTGGTCGGCTTAATGCAAAATCTCAAAATTATTGAAGTCGCAGTAGTGGCTGCGGGGTTTATATGTTGGGCCAGGGAAGAGGAGTGTCCCGTTTTCCTATCCTACTTATTCCTTTATTACTTATTCTTTCTTTAGACCCCCTTCCAGTTTGCCCAATATACAAACTCCGACAACTTTACAGTCTACTGGTTGATAAGCCCCTTATTTCTTCCATTTCTCCATTTTTGGCCACAATACCCAACCAGTTTACAGAATAAAACGACACATTCTTGTCAACTTAAAACTAAACCAAACTTAAACAACTTATTCACTTCAAACGATACGTAGGAAACTATTTTCGGCACCATAGCTGTTCTTTGAAATTATTTGCTTAGTTATTATTAAGAGAACTGGTACGAGTGAACCCGTAAATGCTTTCCAATTTATGTATTAGTGCAGGTACCTAGATTGATAATATGAGTAGCTCTATGGTAAATAATTGTGCTAGGGTTAAATTTCACTTGTCTCGCCTTTCCCTATCCCAAAGCACCGAATGGATCGATTTGACGATTGCATACCTAATCTACTCGTAGAACGGGCAGACCCATATATTACAACACAGTATACATACCTGTAATGGCATGGTATTTATAAACAAAGTAACTCCATTCTTAAAACAAAATCCGCAAGCTTTGGCCTCTCTATAACTTACTTCGCAAAGTGGCACCATACCTATATAATATTCTGCATTGTGTTTTTTATTTTTCATTTTTATTGTGTTTTTTCTCTCTCTTCTTTTTTTGAATTTTCACAGCCTTTTTTATGTATCGTGTTACGCTTACATTCTTAACTGTTATAAATTAATGTTATAAGTTAAATCCTATGTGATCTTACTCTACCACCAATTATTGTAATATGCTGTTGACATGTTGTAATGCAGTAAATTAGTATTATTATGTTAAATTATATTATCAATGTATTAGGACATGAATTATCCATTGTTTCTTCCAAAAATAAATTTTCTTTCCTTCACAACCAAAACTTTGGTTGGGAAAGTATCCAGTTGCCAATACTTGAGTCACACTACAACTCCGTCCCATTAGCATAGGCTAGGTATTGTGGCGTCTCCTCTCTGCCCTTGAGGGGCACAAAGAACGCTTCAACATCTGGTCCTTGAATCCATGCTTACCTCTACAGTTGAGACGTGATATGGTAGTAAAATTAATAAGGGTGTTTCCTAAAATGATGGTTTGGACAGGTTGTTGCCCTGCTCACAGAGACGGGTCTATCTTCTCTGGCTCCTGCAGGATGCAGGGCCGTAACGATGATTCACTGACAACATAAACCTGCAAACACATCGGGGGGGGGGGGGGGGGGGGTTCCGGACCCCCAGGAGACCCCCTATGTCTACGGCCAATAGTCCCTATCCCAAAGAACTGAATTGATCGATGGGATTGCATATTCTGGAACGAACAGACCAATACACAGTAGTAACAATAAACAGTAGTAACAATGACATGACAGGGCACGCAATGTATTGGAGCGTATTATCCATAATTTCTTCAAAAAATAACTTTTTGCACAGAACCAAATATTTTTTTTTGGAAAGCAACCTGTTTGGTTTTGTTACTCTATTGAGCACCTATAACATACTTGAAGGTAGAAATCATCCATTGAAAAGTTCCACAGAAAAATTATTTTTTTGTCATTTATCATGAAATTTGAGTTTTTTTATTTTTTTATCCCCAGAAGAAAACTATCAAGGGGCAAGCGATCCACCGCATATTGTTAACATTCATAACTACTACAATTTTTGTGAATTTAAAAGAAATCGTTGAGCCGTTTTTGAGAAATACTTTTCTTAGGCGTTTTTTTTGGAGTTTTTTGAGAATAAATCCCCCCCCCCCTAAATTGAGTTAGCCCAAAATAAAATAAAAACTGTCTTGAGGCATGATTTTTTTGAACCTACATGTGAAATTTTATCAAAATCGACCGATTAGTTTTGCCCGGAAATCGATGAACAGACTGACAGAGCGGCAGAGCGACAGACAAAATAGTGCCCCAGGTGAGGATCGAACTCACAACCTCGGCATTGCTCACGATCACTGTCATATAAGTACCGCGCGCTAACCAATTGCGCCACTGGGGCTACGCTTTGACACTAGCCATTTACCATTATTACAATATGGTGATCGATAGTTGGCTCCGGGCTACAGCTTGCGTTGTGTGCCGTAGCTTTATGGGCTTAAGTACGTATGTATTACTTGTAGCATACTTTAACAGTGTGCGTGCATCCAGTGCTGGATTAACTGAGGCCAACCAATACAGACACCCCCCCCTCCCGTAATTAATATTTTATTGATTAAAAAATTCAATCTTTCGGTGCAGATCATGTGTGAGAATTTAAAAAAAAAAAATCAGAAAATGTCTATGAATATGATAAGACAATTTACTAATGTCTTCACTTCATATCGTATATTTTTTTTTTTTTTTTTTTTTTTTTTTTTTTTTTAAATCATAACGCAACGCCCTTTGGGGCTTACGCGTTGTATGTTTAAGTGTTGCAATACTGTAGTTTTTAATGGGTCTGGTGTAGTGTGTACTATTGTTTTTTTTTTTTTTTTTTTTTTTCCGCAAACTGCTATAAGCGCGCTGGGCAACGAGTTGCCCAGGTACCGTCTACAACAGTTTGCCCTTGTCTATTTGGTCGATTTTTTTTTTTTTTTTTTTTAAATGGATTAAGGGTTTTTACAGATCTTTATAGATAGTGGACTGGAACAGGAACGGGAGCGTGTGTTGGCGTAAAGTAGCTGCATCAGTAAGAATATCGCTCATAGAGGAGTTACTAGGGAAGGTGCGGTAGCAAGCATACGTAGGACAGACAAGGAGCAGGTGTTGTACATCAAGTAGTACCTGACAGGTTGGACACATGGGGGGTGGGGAACCCGTCATCAAGTGCCCATGGGTCAGCCTCGTGTGCCCAATAAGCAGTCGTGTTATTAATACTTCCTCCATGCGGCTAAGGCTTATGTCAGCCGACACTTTCCCTACATGAGGTTTGATGGCCCTAAGTTTATTATGTGAAAATTCCGGATTCTCCCAGTGATTTTGCCATCTTTGTATCATAATTCGGGTAGAGTTAGTCTTAAAATCACTTGGAGAAAAATACGGATAAGGGGGGGAGGGGATCGCAGCTGCTGCTTGGGCAGCTCGGTCAGCTCTGTTGTTGCCTGAGATTCCTGCATGTGATGGGACCCATAAAAATTTAATTTCGGAATATGATGCTACTCGTGTGATGGAGTTTCGAATTGTTGTTATTAAAGGATGTGTGGGGTATATCTGTTGAATGGCAGTAAGTGCTGACAGACTATCGGATATTATGAGGGACTTGCAGTGTTTAGCATTACTTATATGTATGATGCATTGTTGGATAGCGACCAGCTCGGCGGAAAAAATAGAAATCTGTGGTAGTAGAGGGAAATGAAACTCATGGTTTTTATATATAAAGGCAGCCCCTGCGTTCAGGGGGGATTTGGATCCATCTGTGAAATAATGGTGCCATATAGTATTAGGGTACTCTGTCAGAATGTCTTGATAATGTTTTTGAATGATAAAGTGTGGTGTAGTTTGTTTAGAGAAAAAAGTTAGCTTAGTATTGCATTGAGGGATCGGCTGTAACCATGGGGGCAACTCAGGAGGAGACACAGTGCTGTTAGTATTGATTACAGGGGGGAGTTGCAATGTAAGATTGGAAAGTAGTACTTTTAGTCTGAAAAAGTAGGGTTTAGATGAGCGTGGTCGCGTATTGTATCTATTATGAAGTGAAGTATTATGGGCATCCAGGAGTATGGACAGGTTTCTATTTTTGCATATTCTGGCGAAATATTTAAGTATGAAGTTGTCCCTTCTCAAGAATAGGGGTGGTTCATTAGCTTCAACGTACAGGCTTGCTGTTGGACTTGATTTGAAGGCACCGAGACAAAGTCTTAGAGCAGTGTTATGAACCACATCTAGGGCTTTCAGGATGGTAGGATGCGCTGCGGAGTATACAATGCACCCGTAATCTAGTTTCGATCTAATCAAAGCTCTGTACATGGTCAGTAGCACCTGCCGATTTGAGCCCCATTGATGATGCGCTACAGTTTTTAATGCATTCAGGTCTTTTTCACACTTTGATTTCAGCTGGGTAATGTGCTCTGACCAAGTTAAGCGTCGATCAAACGTGAGGCCTAAAAAGGTATGCGTATCTTTAAAAGTAACCAACTGGTTGTTGAATTTTAGAGTCGGATTGCCATGACAGTTTCTCTTCCGACAGAAGTGCATTGCTGCAGTTTTGCCGGTTGAGAATCGGAAACCGTAGTCATTGGCCCATTTTTCAATTCCATGAATGGCTTTTTCTAGTGTATTGCCCAGTTGTACTAAGTTACGACATGAGTAGATTACGCATAGATCATCAATATAAAGTGAGGGATAAACAGTGATCGGCAGGTAATCAGCAATTGAATTAATTGCGATAGTAAATAGGGTGCAACTTAAAACTGAACCTTGGGGAGTACCATTTTCCATGGGCTGAGGAGCTGATGTCAGCCCTCCCACCCGCACTGATAGTTCTCTATTATTTAGAAAGTTCATTATAAACATAGGAAGGTTTCCTTGTAGTCCCCATTGTTGTAATGAGTGCAAAATTGGACTTTTCCAGCACCGATCATAAGCGTTTTCCAGGTCAAAGAAAATGGCAACAGCGTGACTTTGTATTATGAAGGCGTCCTGTATGTACTGAGAAATTCTAACTAAATGTTCAGTGGTCGTGCGCCCCTTCCTGCCACCGCATTGAAAATTTACTATTAGGTTACGAGTTTCAAGTACATGTGTGAGGCGGTAATTTACCATTCGCTCCATAAGCTTGCAAAGGCTGTTGGTTAGTGAAATGGGCCGGTATGATGTAAGTTGACTGCGGTCTTTTTTAAGTTTAGGGATTGCCACCAAAATAGATTGCCTCCAGGATTCAGGAAATTTTTGTGTTGACCAAATTACATTAAAATAGGCTACAATTAGGGTTTGGTAATTTCTTGGAAGTTGTTTAATAAAAATGTATGGTATGGAGTCGGGACCCGGTGCCGAGTTTTTGCAGCGAGATAAAGCGTGCTGGAACTCATACATATTGAAACAAACATTATACTGTTCAGTAAGACCCCCAGTGAATGATGTAGGGGTGGCATCCAAGACATGTTTGGCTTGCAATGATCGTATATATAGGTAATAGATACATACCTACATATTTATGGGCTAGCAACCCAACTTCCACACTAGTCACTACTACAAAACAATTTTTAAGGTTTATATATCAGCTACTCTAATGAGGTGCTTTTGGGGAGGCCCTTCTTTGCATCTTTGAGGCCATTGATCTATTTTGGGGTAATTCATGGGTAATTTTACAGGCATTTTGAGATCGAAATGATTTATGAATAAAACTCTGTCGGCCACAGCACTAAAAAATAACACCACGACCAGGGCCACTTAGGCTAATTGAGGGGACAGAGGGCAACAATTTCAATCCCCCCCTCCCTCTCCTGGATCCTCGGTTAGCCCTTATATGAGTAGGCAAAAAAAGGTAGGTAAATATAGAGAAAACTTAAATGTAATCAAAAATAAAATATAACACAAGAGCTTTTCCTGGAGTTTCATTCTATCGATTGGTTTGGAGCGAATGTTTCAATCTCCTTTTCTACTCTTGTCAACCTTGTGCGGTCCTCTTTAGCTCAAGGTAGGTGTCACATCCTCGGTTCTTCATGACATCATATATGTAATTCTTCCTATTGAACACATTACTCTCATTCTCTTATAGTCATTTACATGACTCAGTTTTTTCTTACCTTACCGCCCTTTCGAGCATTGGCAGGCTTAACGTTGTGTCAAGAAACCCACTATTTCTTCAAAAATTTTCCCCTGGGGAGACCCCCTTTGTGGGGCAATAGCAATGTGACTATGTCTTTACAATATATGTTTTTTAACTCCTTGCTATTGTTAAGTGCATTAAATACAGTATGATTGCCATTAGAAGGCGACAGACGAATTTTGGACTTTGATCTCATCTTGGGAACATGACTATAAAAAAAGGATAATTTTTTTATTTGACCTCAAATAATTTTTTTTATGAGACATGATATCAATGGGGACTTGTATTCTATGCAAAATGGTGTACCAAGGGTCTTTACAAAAAAAAAAAAAAAAAAAAAAAAAACAGTTGTGTAAGAATCTTTGAAATTGAAATGATCGGGCTACGTTAGATCTGGTTCCGCGCGGGCCCGCTAGTACACCATACAAGTAATGAAAAAAAAAAATATTGACTTTTTATTCGATTACTGAGCCAACCTAGCGGAGTTACGGCTATATAAAGCCCTCTCTTTCACTCAACCAGGAAAGCCCGTGACCGCCTGTTTTACATGGCCTCCGAAGCATGGCCAGAAAATGTAGCCAGTGTGGGACTCGAACCATCAACCTTTCGGGTGAAAATCGAAGTCTGTACCACTACTCTACATATCCTGATATAATGCTATAATATATTCCATTACTGGTGGAATAATCAGTTATAAAATGGAGAGGGACGTCTGTTCTATTTCCAAATTTTTCAATGATTACTCTACCCTGTTGCTATTCCTTAAAAGGAAACAGGCCACAGGCATTGGTCACCCCTTTGATCACCCCAAAATCAGTAATTTTTTATAAAAGTAAAGTAAAATATATTCCTCCAAAAATAACTGTTTACAATATGGATTCATTGATACAAAAATTTAAAACAATACAGTATATGTAATAAGACTGCATGATAGGCAATTCACCCTGCACAGTAAGAAACTCGTGTCTGCGCGGATGGACGGCCAATCAAGCAGCAGGAGAGAGAAATATTGACGCATTAATGATTCAATGTCACCGGATTGGAAATAATACTAACGATAAATAGGAAAGCAAAAGCGGGCAGACGTTGATCATTTCCACATAAATGGTAACAAAGTAACGTCCCTTTCTTTCTTTCCTAAGCAGCCTTAGCTGTGACGGTTTCTCCCGCGGGAAATGGGTTCTTCATTATAGCTAGGCAAAATATAGGATTAGGGTGTAAAAGGCGCTCATTACGAATAAAAGAAAAGTTATATTCAGCTACCCAACCACGACAGGATGACAATTGGAATACTTATAAAAAATGAATAAACTTGTTGTTCCGATTATGCAAGTTTTCGAATGAGCAAAGTGTTCCAAATGTCATCCTATCGTGGGCGAGCAGTACATTCGTTGTTTTTTAAAAATAAATATTAATGTCTATAGTTGCTGCTGTGCCTCCAAG
Source organism: Psococerastis gibbosa (assembly GCA_963971405.1). NCBI lineage: Eukaryota > Metazoa > Arthropoda > Insecta > Psocodea > Psocidae > Psococerastis > Psococerastis gibbosa. The sequence goes on along the minus strand of OZ020493.1, from coordinate 3,189,150 downwards.
ATACAATCTTAGAAGTCTACGCAGCGTCACTTCTGAAGATGTCCACCACAGATGTTGACGAAACGTTGGAAATACGCTTTTAGATCAACCACGGCCCATCATCCCGGATTCTACTGCGTGGTGACAAGCTCCCATTTAAACCATTTCCTGCAAAATTAAAAAAAAAAATAACTCTATAAATACGATGTATTACGATGTACTAACACTTTAGTGATAAACTGTTTTAGCGAGAGAGATGGGTTTGATTTTATTGATTCCGGGATGGGATGGTTGAGTATTATCAATTGTTTTAACTTTTTAATTGGGCTGCGTTTTATCATTCATTACATCCCCCACACTGTAACACAATGGTACAGTAGTACCTAGCATATACCAAACTCTGCGCATTGTGAATACTGCGTATTGTAAAAGTAGGTAATGATGTCGTGTATTGATTATAACATACCATATGTAGGTCATGAGCTTTTTAGGGGGTTTTCTAACTACTTCTGATCGCCTATAATAGTATGAATTTTTTATTATGCAAATAAATAAGTATTTGTATGAAACTATAAGTTACGGTTAATTTGAAATTATATTCTTTCATTTCATTAGTCTGTCTCTGAACGGCTGTTACATAACTACATAAGTTATACATAGTTATACATTCAACTAAGAGCAAGGCCGTAGCCAGGTTTTTTTTCGGGGAGGGGGGTTTCAGAAATTTCATTGGATATTACATAGTAGTTTTTATTTTTCCTCTCAAAATCCGATTCTATTTAGTGTCAAGCCATTTCATTTCGGGGAGGGGGGGGGGGTTGAACCCCCATGAACCCCCCCTGGCTACGGCCTTGACTGAGAGAACCAGTGGTGGCTTACCGTTTGCTTGACAACAACTAAACAAATAGCAGAGCAACATGCTAATGTGTTGATTGGAGTAAGTATGTATGATTCTACGAGTAGATATCCGAGTTGTGCGAATGGCGCGTTTCATTAGGCTAGGTATGGCCTCCTCTCCAATGTACAAGATGAAAATGGCAATCCACTTAAGGGACAACGACTGATTGACTATTGAAAAAGAATCAAATCGGTCCTTCTCCCCTACATAAATTTGCCCAAGCGTAGTGATGAGCGGGGCACACGTTGCAGGCTAGAAGTCCCCAAATTGGAAACTGCAAACTGCAAAACCATTGAAAAGCAACAAACAAAACAATCCGGGGAAGAATGTCCAACTATTATACATATTTTGAATGAAAAACTTAACAGATAGCAAAGCAGGGACGGTTTCAGAAAACGTTTTCGGGGGGGGGGGGGGTGGCCTGAAAAATATCGCGTTTCCCTTACTTGAATAATAATTTCTCTTAATTTCCTTCAAAAGTCCATTCTATCTAGTATAAAGCTATTTCTCTCCAATACTGTTGATGAAAATGGCAATCATCTATGCAAGAGAGAGTCAAACAAAAAGTCAACCCGGTCAAACCTACATAAATTTGCCGTAGTGATGAGCAGGTGCACACGTTGTAGGTTAGAAGCCCCCAATCGGAGTAAGCTGAAGAGTTAATAAAATAGCGTGCTTAGGATAGAAGTGACAATTAAAATTTTTTTTTGTACTTTTGTACTTGTACTTTGTACAAGTACTTTTGTATTGTACTTGTTTTTGTACTTCAGCACCCTCACTTGACGGTCCTTTGACTCAGAAGATTCAATTGTGGCTAATTATAAAAAAACAAGAGTTGTTTTAGAACAAAGGTTCCCAAACTGTGTTCCATGGACCACCGGTGGTCCACAGTCCACAGACTGTAGTCCACGGACCAAAGTAAGAAATAAGAAAATAAATCAGCTGAGATATTTGAGATTTGAAGTAAAATACAGTAAGTCTTGGACCTGAACAATGAAATCCAACCGATACCAGTCCTAAATATTTAATAAAATATCACCATGTAATTATAGGCACAAATCATCCTAGAATTTGAAGATTTTCCTGTCGCAGTTATGGTGGTCCATGGAAAATCATAAAATAATCTAGTGGTCCACGGACAGAAAAATTTGGGAACCCCTGTTTTAGATGAAATGAGTGCCCCAGAAATTTGTCAGTCACTGTCACATTTATTAATTATTTCTCATGATTTTGGGGATGCAGCAGCAACGCCGCTAAAGCCGCATCAGAATATTAAATTTTCAGTATACAAAATCCGAAATAGAGGAAATTGGAGGAAACAGCAGGCTATTTGGAAGTTTTACTGGTTAATAAAAGAAATCAATGGAATTTATAATACCTAATAAATTTAGTACTTTAAGGCGTGCTCAAATGGATTGGTGCTCAGCTCAACTGATGAAACCTCAGCAGTCAGCACTCAGCGGCTCAGCCCTCAACGTAATGCCTCAATGTAATTCCCAGTACCCACCGGGTACCCCTAACCCCACCGGTCACTCAGGGACGGTTTCAGAAAAAGTTTTCCGGGGGGGGGGGCGGTGGCCTGAAAAATATCGCGTTTCCCTTACTTGAGTAAAAATTTCTCTTAATTTCCTTCAAATGTCCATTCTATCTAGTATAAAGCTATTTCTCTCGGGGGGGGGGGGGGCGACCGCCCCCAAGGATCCGTCCCTGGGTCACTGTTCACTGAAGAGTGAACTGTGAAGTGATTCAAGTGAACTGTGAAGTGATTCAAGTGAACGACTGAACAAGTCAAGCCTGGCAGTTGGTACTTACTTGGTATCTGCGGAGTGCGGTTTTTACTACGCCAAGTCGTAAACACACTGGAATATGAGGGAACGTTTTTGATTGGTTCAACTGTGGCCATTGAAAATGACGGTTAATCCGGAAACAAGCTGCGTAGCAGAACAGTCTAAGTCGCATGGGATATTGGAAGTAGGAACAGTGTCCAGTTGATAGATTCAATGGAACAGGCGAGGATACATGATGGGGAAGGGGGGAACGAAAATTAGAAATTTTGTTAAAAATATTTAAAACTTATGAGAATTTAAATTTCTTTTCGCCTAAATAATAAACAATTTACACATTTTTATTTAAAAGAAACTAAATATAATGTCTAAGTATTATTTACTGCAATGTCCATGGAATAAAAATTCAAATTCTTTTAGCCAACAACAATGTACAACAGGTTCAGTTACACGTCGGTATGAGTTGGACATTGGACCTTGAAGGTTGAAGGTCAGGCGCACCTCTATAGTTTTGTGTTACAAATTGCTTACAAAATAATTCTCTCATTACTTACTTACCCATCCTATCCTACTTCAAATGCGATCTTATTCTGCCCAATGAAAACGGAAATTCTTCATTATAACAAATGTCAGGTCCTGCCCATGCAAGGCAGGCAGTATATCAACTATCAATGCGCGCGTCAGCGCGCGAGCCAAGTTCCTACACACCCCCGACATCATATCAAACCAAATGAGCGCTGCCAAGTTTCTTAAGGGCCGTCCATTAATCACGTGAGGTTCGAAAGGTTCGACGAAAATCAGGAAATATCACAAGAGGGAGGGGGTATAGAAAGATATCACGTGTATTTATTTTTTCGTCAAATGCATGATCGCATGATTACACCTTCCTTCAATATTGTTTTTGTGCCAGTCAAAAACAACCTGCAACCTTCCTGTCTAGACATTTTTATCATGGTCCTTAATTTCCTACAATAGAATAAAATTAGATTATACTTTATACCTGTATTTAAAAATAATATTATAAAAATTTTAAGATTGTTGGTAGGTACTAAAAAATACACGTGATTATTTATCGGTGGGGGGGGGGGGGGGTAGTCTTAAACCTCAACACGTATCACCAAGGGGGAGGGGGGTTCAAAATGTTTAAAAAAACATCACGTGCTTAATGGACGGCCATACTTACTCTAAATAACGGAAACACCAAAATCGGCCTTTTTCAGCTGCTCCTGTAGCGCTCCTATGGTACCCAGCTTAACCAAATTTTGCAAGTTTCCTAGTCATGGCCCCGTTAATAAATGCACAAAATTTCATCTCTCTACCTAATCCGGAGGCTGAGATCTGATCTGACACCCCCAAAACTTAAAAAATTGTGGATACATTGACACAAATGTTTGAAGGGAACCACTGATCGTATAGAAAGATGAAATTTTTCACACTTATTGAGCATGAGGGCGGTAAGAAACTAAGAAAAAAATTATGACATGAGTCCTATGGGCTAAATTGTAACAAAGTCTTTATTTTACATTATTGGCCGTGGCTCATTCTATAAAGCAGGTAGGTTTCTTTTCATAATTTTTTTTTTATTGGTTTGGGACCATGCTCTATAAGTGTGGAAAGTTTCATCGATTTCTGTCGAGCTGCTGAGAGTTTTTTTACTTTTGCCCATTTTTCAATCTGTTGTTGTAGAGCTCGTGTTGCACTCAGCTTAACAATATTTTGCAATTTTAACAGTCATGGCTACGCCCACAAATTTGTAAATGTTTATCTCATTACCTTGTCTGGGGACTGAGATCTGACCTCCCCAACACGTCAAAAACGAAAGGGCCCAATAACGTACAATATACTGTGGGTGGGTAAGGGGCGAAGGGGCACTGTACTCTGAAGTCGAGGGGCACTCATCATCACTAAATTTGTTTTTCAGGGGATTCCGAGGAGGGTTCGAGGTTATCGTGTTCTGGGGGATTCCGGGGTTTTCCGAGTTTCTACAGTTTTTTAACGTTGAGTTTCAATTTTTATTCAAAATATATGTAGATTTTTATTTCCTAGGGTATTCCGGCGATTACCGTTATCTTGATTTTTATATTGCTAATGTTCCTGCTGAAGTAGATTTTTCATTTTTATTCGATTATTATGCCCATATCCCCGGGGGAATAATTTGAAAATTTAAGTGCAAAATAGTTAGTTTTTACGCATTTTAACAGCTGTAAAGTATAGATTTCTTTAAACTTATATGTAGAGGAATGCTTGAATACTTATTCATATTACTATTTTCAGTGGCGGCTCGTCCATAAGGGCACTGGGGCTACAGCCCTCCCATAATTTTACAGGCAAGCAAAGCAATTTCCTCTTAATAATAATAATAATTATAATAATAAAATAATAATATACTATTCTGAAGAAAAATGCAACTGCTACAATTCGGCTATGCTATGTGCGTGCTCTGGGCAACTTGGGGCAAATTTCAATTTAGCCCCGGGTCGCCATGGCAACCGAGTCAGGCAAGAGTTAAGAAGATCATTCGCACTATTGAAAAGGTGTACACAACTTTTCTCTTATGGACCTTGCAATGCAATTCATGCCATATGCATTTATACATGGGCAGCGGGGCAGCGCCCCAAAAATGACTTTAAATGTTTCGTATTAATAATATCGTTGAATATTGGTATTTTTTTAAAATCATAATTATAAGAGTTATTTTTGAGAAGAGTTTCACTATTTTGTCATGACTGATGATTATTATAAAATTTTTCAAAGAAGAATTTTTGACTAGGGAAGTCAGGTTCTACCCAACGGCCAGGCAGGGTAATGTAAACAAATATTACAAAAATGTAAACAGCGAGTGATAGACTTGTTTGCCACATCGAAATGCCGATGAATCTATTTGATATTCAAGTAGTGGTAAGTTATATACTATTACTTTATTACAATTCGTTGCCCCACCATTTTGATACACCACGAGCCGCCACTGACTATTTTACAGCAGTAAAATGTATAATTGAAGAATGGAAGACATATTCATGTATGGTTTTTGTTCAGAATGTTGTACCACACAACATTTAAAGACCCAGGAACTTGGTCAACTGATGGACCTGACAACATTAATTGGCCAAAGTCTTAGTCTTCTGCCTATGTATGTTGTGATATCAGGATGGGCCAAGTTCTTGTAATTTTTCTCTTTGAATATTTTCTCTAAAAGATTAATTTAAATTTTTTTTTCAGAACTTGGTGCTTCTTCATGCTTATGTACCTTGACACTGACACTTGCTGTAATTGGCCAATGATGACGCATAAGATATGGCTAAATGACAAATTTGCAACTGCGGCCACAGTGTCGTTATGTAGGTATACCTCTAATAAACGATAGGAAACTACGAAGAGTTTTGCAAGGGAAGCACCCAAGTTCTGAAAAAAAAATTTAAATAAATCTTTTAGAGAAAATATTCAAAGAGAAAAATTACAAGAACTTGGCCCATCCTGATATCACAACATACATAGGCAGAAAAAAGGAACTTGGCCCATCTGGATATCACAACTTTGATGGGCCAAAGGAACTTGGTATTTTTTACACGGAGTGTTTTGGGTTGGATTATATATTATTACATTATATTATTATTTTTATGTTGTTGTTGTTGTTTCTAACGCCTGCTTTCAGCATTTCTGCTTTAAGCAACCCTGTCAGCCTGGCGGGTGGAGTGAGTGTTTGTTAACTTCAGGCACCCTAAGGGCAGACTCTTTCACCTCGGGGAAAGGGGAGTTGAATGACAGGGTGGACCTCCTGATTATAGTGTATTCCGAACCACTTGGGAAACATGGTAAGTCACACGATTAAATCGGAGGTGACCAGGACTCGACTTATACTGCCTAAGCGCGTTATCGTGTCCCACCAGGTTCCCCTGCCACCGCTGTGCACACTACCAAGTTGCCGCCGTTTGAAACATGCTCTGCTCTAATGGAATCAACATGGTAAGGCCGTTGGCATTACTATTTTTATAATTTAATACTTAAGCTATAAAATCGTCAATCGGTCAACTATACTCAGTTACTGTGTCGAAGTTATGATGGTATGCGTCGCGTTGCCTACTACACAACCCTCAGAATATTAAATTTATGTTTTTTTCAATAGTCTAAATTGGGCAACTGCACTTCCCAAGGATCCCAACAACGCCCCTATGCAATAATTGAAGAATCTATTGAGCCTTGATAGTTGAATAGTTGATATCAATGGCGTTACTCACAGGTAAACTTTGTTGCCTATAGGTAGGCTACTCCAGGTGTGTAATAACAGGTACCTACTAACATATACCATGCATTTCTACATCTTCTTAAGAAGGACAGATCTACCTGTGGTTGACACCTGCTGCACTGATGGCTTCCGCGGCCGCGCTGCACTTGCTTCTATGGCGTTTCTTATACAGTGGTATGTTTCCTTATCATGCAATTTCTACCTCTATGCTCATCCTTTAAATCAGCCGTTCCCTATCCCTACCGGTTGTGCGCGAGAGGTCTCCATGTGGGGCGCGGAGAGATCACAATTGTATTATATTATTATATTCATTATTAATTTATTCTTGATACAATATAATAAAACTATATAAATAAACTATATAAATAAAAATATTTGAAAAATTTATAAAACACATGTTTAGTGATTTTAAATTTTTGGTGATTTTAATTTTTTTTTAAATTGAAGAATATAATAACGAATAATAACGTTTAAATGACCGAAATTAGAGAATATGGAAAAAACTGGGCTTGGCGGGATTCGAACCCACGATCTACGCCTAACCGGGGCGTCGTCTTAACCGCTGGACCACAAGCCCCGACAAGTCCAGTAAATGCCAAATGACGGTGGTCATTTGTTCATTTGTTATTGTTGTTAGTCAGACAGTCAGTCTGGGGGAGGGCGGGTTAAAAAATGTTTAAAAAAACATCACGTGATTAATGGACGGCCCCTAAAGTAAAATCGTCAAAATATCGTCAAAATCAGGTAGGTCTGTCATTGTCATTGTGCTAGTGCCTCAGTGACAACAGGGATGGATCCAACCCATTTGGGAGGGGGGGGGGGTAGTTTTGGACTTTTGGGTCAAAATAGGAAAAACATATGCAGTATCGATTAAATCAGAGCGTAATAAATTAACTTACAATAGACTTACAAAATTTGGGGGGGGGGCAGCTACCAGTGAGCTACCCCTGTCCCCCCCCCCTGTATCCGTCCATGAGTGACAGCGTAGTTTAAGAGAACATGCTACGTAGAAAATGAGCACCCCAAAATTTGTTGTTTTTATTGATATTTTAATTTTTATTTAATTAACAATGCAAGTCATTAAAAATTTCGCTCATGGAAGTTGTAGAAGACTGCTTCATGCTTCATGCAATAGGAAATATTAAATTTTTGGTACCTTAGTTCGTTCATAAATACCAGAACGGACTAAAATTATGTGTATTCTGGGATTTTTGGAAGAACTACAAAACCGAAAAGTAAAAATACCCTATTATATGACGCACGAAGTAGTCTTCTACAACATCCATGAGCCAAATCTTTAATGACTTGCTTTGTCAATTAAATAAAAAATAAAAAGTCCATAAAAACAACCAATTTTGGGGTGCTCATTTTCTACGTAGCATGTCCTCTTAAAGCTTTCTCTAAGAGATGGTCTCTAAGCAATTTCGGGAAGTTAGTAGCATTTCTCACCGCTCTCAAGTCTCAGTTCAATCGGGAGTTTTCTAAGGGAGACGAATTCTTGTAGTTTATGATCCAGTCACTCATACTTGGCTGTGCGCAGTGCTGACCTTACAAGGTTGAAGGTCTCCCCGTTGTCTCGTGTTGTAGGTGTTGGTTTGCAAGTTCTCCAATTCCAAATTCCAATGATACATGATGATATGATAAATGAAACAACAAAAGAATTGGCTCATTCTATCTTGTTTCACACGATATGTGTGGGTGGACTGCAGGTCAAGGCCGTAGCCAAGGGGGGTTCATGGGGGGTTCAAACTTCAACCCCCCCCCCCCCCTCCGAAATGAAATGGCTTGATACTAGATAGAATCGGATTTTGAGAGGGAAAATAAAAACCACTATGTAATATCGAATGAAATTCCCCCCCCCCCCAAAAAAAAAAAAATCCTGGCTACGGCCTTGTTGCAGGTGGGAGGTCTTAGAAAATCAATCAACTTATTTTGTCAGCTTCGTAAACAAGTCTATACTACACATACAATGGTATTTTTTTTTTTGCACTCCAGTAATAGGTATAGGAAATTTTGGGACAATGCCTGGCATGCCTGGACTTCCTGGCATCACAATGGCTTCATATGAAAACATTTTAAAATGTGTGAAGAAACCGAGCCTTCCCGTAGCTAAAAGGTTTCTCTGCCACAATAAACATTCCAACTCTGATTAATAGGACTGTCGTGTAATGCATTGTAATACAAAGGGTTGTTTTTGGCCAATTGTATTTACTTTGAATAATAAGTATTGTCATTGTTGTATCTAATGTTTAGCTCGTGGAGATGTTGCAGAACATAGCAATAGTATAGCAATATCGCTGTTATTGGAAATATTTCGTCAAAAAAACTCATTCTATCTAGTGCTGGGTCAACAATTTTTTGAGAGAGCTATGGGTGGCGGCTGACATTTCATATAACTATAGGTCGCAGTGCCGGTTTCAAGGCCGCAGCCAGAGGGGGGGGGGGTCCGGGCCCATCCCGAAATATCTGCAGCGATAATAGACACTACTACGACACTACTACGACCAAGGACGGATACAGGGGGACGGATACTAGATAGACTGGAGTTTTAAACAGGGTCAACAGGGGTTACCTCACCTCCGGTAACGTCAGATGGACCGGATGGACCCCTCCCGAAAAAACTTTTTGGCTACGGCCTTGGTCGGTTTTACTCGCTTCAACCACCACCCATGTGGTTAGCTTGGTTTTCCGTGTCCACGAGTGTTGAATTAACTCGACTCGAATCCCCTCCCCCTGATAAAGTCTTCTGGATCTGCCCTTGAAATGTGGTATGGTTGAACCTATTAGAGTCGTTTATTAAAGAATTTCAAATACTCTCTCTTCTGTCTATGTCTCTTATATATGACAACCCGGTTTTACCGTAGAAGTTGAATTAAATCATGACAGAGCTACATGTATCTTGTCTAGACTCTGATAGAGGTCAGATTAAGTCATAATGAATAGTCAAGTTAGAAATTGGTTTTAGAGACCAGTCGTAAAAGGTAGTGACAGTGTTTGTATAGACTAACTCGACCTTGCTAATTACGAATCTCACCGTCGCCATGCCAGATTTTGAGTTTTAAGGCCAAGAACAAGATGAATGCTATGTAAAACAAGAAATGGGTGTGGCATCCGCGAGGAAGGAGTTGAAGAACATTGGCCATTTTGTGTTAGTGAAGGCAACATGTCATATATCGAAATGTAGAGGAGCATTCCTGCTTATATTATGTTAAGTTTCGACTTTTGACGGTCCTATGATCGATTTTTCCTGAGAAAATCAGCATTGTACAAAAGAACGCTTCCTGCCTGAGGTTTATAAACTTAAAGCACTGTTATTTATAAAAGTGAACTGCAAACTGGCTTGTTCTCATTTTTATGAAGTGATGAAAACCCGCCCGTCACGGCATTTGGTGGTCGGCTCGAGTCCCGCTATGTCCAGTCAATTTAGTGACTATATTACAATATATGCAATTTAACATACTACAAATAAAAGGGATAACTTTAGAAAAAAAAAAATGTATTACGAATAAAGTGGCGTTTTGAATGGGACTGTCCCCATTCTCGGCCACGTGTCTCGTTGTCCCACTTTCCAAAGCCAAAAACCATATATATATAGATTTCTATTAAAGTTAATTAGTTTCTCAGATCGAGACACATAAATATAGTTAAAAACAAATAAAAAATTAAAAACACGTTGTATATAAATTGTATTAATAACTACTTTTAGAAGAATTTTGCTTTATTGTTTTTATTAAACTGAATTAGCTGGTGAACCAGTGATTAATTTAAATTTTATACAATTTGTTAGTAATAAAAATAATTATCATGGATCTAAATATAATTGTAGTGAAAATTAAATATGAAGTTGCACTTTTTTTAAATAAAGAAAATTGAACAGTTCAGTCTATTTTCAATATTAACCATTAACCGACTATATTAACATGACCAGGACGGACCCAGCTCATTTGGGGGGGGGGGGGGGTCGTTGGGGGTCATAATAGAAGGAACATATGTAGTATCTAATAAATAAGAGCGTAGTAAATTCACTTACAATAGATTTACTAAATTTTGGAGGGCAGCTACACCCTCCCCCCTACAACACCCCCTCCCCCTGTATCCGTCTATGCGCCCATGCCCCGTATTAGTTTTAAAAAAAGTGGTCAGTTTATTTATGGGGCAAGTTGTCAAATCTGTCGGCTGTCCTTTGTATAGAGTCCACTTGGGTGGACCTACCTGCCTGCACGGGGTAATTTGCTAATAGCCCAGTCAAGATAGACATTTCAAGTAACAAAAATTCGGACAGAGCCAAATTTTGGCCCATGCCTTGGTTATACTATTATAAACAAAATGTGAATAGTCCCCAAAGATCCCATTATTCGGGGACCGGGGTCAAAGGTCAGGTTTTTTTCTCTCGAAAACCGTAGACCTAAGTTTTATCAAAATTATTTTTGCACCAAATTTGTAGATCTTTAAATTCTCAATAGAAAAAGGTTAGCCTGCTATCATTTTTTTCCAAGGGCCACCATTCTTGAGAAATCGCGCTTTTAAGAGTCACACCCCAAACCCCACATAATATGAGCATACAGCCACGTATATACATATTTAGGTACCGTACTTTAGCACGCCTATTCTTGTCTCTTTCATGTATAAACTATACTATTCATCGAAAATAAACACATAAATATAATATACACTTATAGAAGACAGTCAGTAATGGTACTATACAGAATCCCCTCCACCTGCCTCTGCATCTGGCTATGTTGTATTTATTATTAAATATGTTATTAAACACAACAATTTCATTTTAGTGGCTGAAGATGTCGATTTGTTGGTATTACTAACTGCAAGGGCTCCAATAGATTAAATTATTTACCTTTAAAACCTGGAATGGCTCAACAGCGAACAGGAATACAATACATTCTTCAAAAAATTTATATATCATATTTTTCAAAATGCCAAAGTTATATTTTATTTTTACATGCGATAACCGGTTGTGATACTACATCAGCAAAGTACAGAAGGGCCAAGACTTCAGTGTTGACATTATTTGAGAGAAAAAAGTTTGATTGACAGCGCCCAAGTGTTTACAGATATTAATTCTTGACATCAAACAACAATTACGCAAGGAATTCACTTTCTGCTTGCCGTTATCATGGAGCTCCAAAAAAATTGAGTTCATTGCTAAATATAGACATATATAACCTTTGTCGAAAATAATAAGTTTTAAGTGTAAATTTTCGATGAATAGTATAGTTTATACATGAAAGGGACAAGAATATGCATGCTTAAGTACCTAAATATGTACAATAGGTATCATATGCGTGACAGTGTGTGCACATTATGTGGGCCGTGGGGCGTGACTCTTACAAGCGCGATATCTCAGGAATGGTGGCCTTTCGAGAAAAAAAATTGATAGTAACCTTTTTTTATTGAGAATTTAAAGATCTACAAATTCGGTGCCAAAAATGTTTTTGATAAAACTTACCGTTTTCGAGAAAAAACCAAAAAACCAGAAATTGTGACCTTTGACCCCGAATAACTTTTATTGCACACATGGGATCTTTGGGGACTTTTGACATTTTGTTTATAATGGAAAAACCAAGGTATGTGCCAAAATTTGGCGCTGTCGGAATTTTTGTTATTTGACCACTGCTTATTTCATGCGTCTATATTGACTGGGCTATAAGCTTACATGGACCCCCAGAGAAGAGTGTTTTTCCTTGAATATCTTGGATGCAAATGCAGATTCTAAATCTTCATTTGTTAGCATTGTAAATACAATGTGTACCATCAATCCTATAGGGTAGGCACCCCATAGAATTGATGTTGAATAGAATCTAGATGTTTGTGCTCTTTACTCTTTAGTGACAACGCAGGGGTCAGGAACAAAGCCCCCTTTATTGAAAACATTAAATGCGAACAGAATTTGACTAATGTCCCTGTCACCTACAATGGCTATAATTGGTTGTATTCTAACAAAAAAAAAATTTTTTTCCACTAATTTGTAGCACCTACTGTGATTGCCATTTGTAACTGCCAAATCTTTATTATTTAGTTTGAAAACATGCGACTAATGGGAACTTTGCCAGGCCCAAATATTACACTCTGTTCAGCTTAGCAATACAATACAATACAGTATTTATTTATTTCCTTCAATACGATACATTACTACATTATTATATTTGGACCCTTGATTTATTGAAACTTAAAACATAGAAATTATTAAATTAAAAAAAAAGTTAATACACTATACGTGATCAACTAACTATTACTAACTAAACTAAACTGACCTTATAGTAAAATTAATTATAATTAACTAAGTATACTTATGTTAAACTAATTTATTATAAACAATGATTGATGACAATGTAATAATTAAGGAAAGTATTTTATGAATTTAAAAGAAAATTGTTAGTTTTAAAAGAAAGTTTTATATTATTAGGTTTTAATTATTGTTAATATTGTGCTATAATTTTCCTTCAGAAATTTGGTAATGGCTGACTTGAATTGGTTGTATACGGTTATTGTTTTTATATGTTCAGGAAGAAAGTTGTAAAGAGCGATAGAAATGTAAAAATGGGAATGTTTGTAATGTTCTGAGTTGAGCTTGATGGCTTTGAGGTTGCAACCGGCACCAAGTCTGGTATTAACACCATGTGCCATGGTGTACCAAATCTAAACGCCCATCTATCTATACAGAAGGAGTTGTTCAGCGTAGAGAAGCGTTTAGGGGTATACATTGAACTCTTTGTAAAGTGAAGCAACATGCTAGCGGTAGGGTTTGCGAAGAGCAACCCGAATGGTTGTTCTCATGTCTATTTCTAACGGGTACAAGTGGATCTCGTGTATACCGCCCCATGCCAGAATACTGTATTGAGCTACTGATTGAACAATGGCATAATGCACTGTTGATATTATCTAGAACGTGTCGAAGTCTACGGAATTTATAAAGAGTTTTTCTAACGCGCTTAGATGCAACAATTATGTGTTCATGCCACCTCAGATGATTGTCAATAATAACTCCTACATAACAATAGGTATTGGGTATTTGTTTTCGATAGTACGTGACAAGTGCATGTATCCCTAATGCAATTGTGCAATAGAATAATCCTGCTATAGAATGTCAGTAAGTTAAGGTCTAGTCTGTTGTCTCTTAAATATGTCACTTCTTCTTGAAACCTAATAACAAGTGTGTTTCCGGTGTTATATATAAATAATAAATCATATAATTATTCTAACAGTGTACAATTACAGAATGAGACAATTATATATTTGTAAAGGGGGATCCCAAAGGACTGGTTCCCGTGCTGGGCCCCCTTCAAATTAAAAAAAAAAACTTATTATAAACATTATATTATATTCTTCTTCTTAAGGTTACAATCTTAGCGATTGGTTGGCAGCAACTCCCTGCATATCGTCTTCCAGTTTACTCGGTCTTCGATCTTCCTCTTCAGTTCTTGATATGATATTGCTCCTGCGTCTTCTTTTACTTGATCCATGAATTCCTTCTTCGGCCGTCCTCTTCGGTTATTTCCCTCTACTGTGCCATCGATAATAGTGTGCACCAGATTTTCGTGCCTTAGCAAATGCCCCATCCATTTCGCTCTCCTGATTCGTATCTGGGCTACTAACTGTCTTTCTTCCCCGATAGCGTCTAGCACTCTTTCATTTGTCACATGGTCCCTCCAGCTGATCCGTAGCATCCTTCTGTAACACCACATTTCGAAAGCTTCGAGTTTCTTTAGTTCCTTATCTGCTATAGTCCAGGTTTCACAGCCGTACAATAAAACACTCCATACACATGTTTTTAGAAATTGCTTCCTGATGGTTAGTTTTATGTTATAGGATTCCAGAATCTTGGATTTTTTATTGAATGCCACCTTGGCTTGTTGGATACGGCTGTTTATTTCAATCGCTGAGCTATTGTCTTCTGTTATTGTGCTGCCCAGGTACTTAAATTGCTTGACACTGCTGAGAACTACTCCGTCAAGAGATGCATATGCTTGGCTAATGTCATTCTTATTCTTCACAACCATGACTTTGGTTTTGCTTTTATTTATGGTCATATTATATCCTCTTGTCAATATGTCCTGCATTGTTTCTAAGGCACGCTGTAGTTCCTCTTCGTCGTCAGCGATAAGTGCAATGTTATATAGCCTGTGTTATATTGTGTACTCCATGTTGCGTGGATATTCCCTATTGTGAATTGCGTTGGCTTTCTTCATATCATGCGGGTGAAGTTGTGTATGTATGTGTATGTACTGTATGCGTGTTTACTGTGTTTATTTATATGACGACATCCCACACTTTAATTGGTTTATGGATAATATAATTAATTTCAAAGTTAATTTGAACCGACGCGACGCATTTCTCTCCTAACATCGAGTAATTCGAGTATCGACCTGCACGTGGTAGTTGATGTTGATGGATGTTGTTCATTATATATTTTTGAGAGCTATTAAGACTGTACAGAAATTGGCAGCCCAAAATTTAATACTTTTTATTTTTTATTTAATTAACTAAGCATGTTATTACAGATTTGGCCCATCAAAGTTGTAGAAGACTACTTCATGCATCATATTATAAGATAAAAAATAAAAAGTATTAAAATTTGGGCTGCCACTTTCCTATGGGCTCTACACTCTTAAAGCTTACTATTTAACTTTCGTAGACTTGCATGCTACAGGCCAAAAAAGCCATAAAGATGCGTGAAGCGTGAAGACTCAGAAGGCCAGCACTCCCTCAAACCGTTAAAATAATGGCACTACATGCAGCTGCGGCTTAGTCAGGGCTGCCAGATAAGCGAAGTTCAAACCGGACAAGAGCTTTAAAGTCATTTTACCTAGTGTCAATTTTTTTTCTGAAACTCCAATTTTACCTAACTTACATCAATTTTTTCTGTAAAAAAATACAAATTTAATATTGTTAAAAATAAGTGACTAAATTCAAAATTAATCATTGGCGTATATTCCCACAATTTCGGGGGGGGGGGGGGGGCTTTAGGAACCCAAGACTTTGATCCCCCGGAGAAAAAAAAATTGAGAAATGGGCCCAAACCATTGAGGCTTTGCGCATTGTATACCATGGAGAAAGGGCCGCCCGACGGTCTCCCCGGAGAAAAAAAATTGATAAATAGGTCCAAATTCGTGAGGTTTTACGAATATTAAGCCCTGGAGAAAGGGGGGCTCGGGAGTCTCCCCCGGAGAAAAAAATTTGTGAGGTTCTGCGCATGTTATACTCAAGAAAAAAAAAATTGATAAATAGGCCCAAATTAGCGAGGAATTTTGCAAGCAGTAGGCCTACAGTTGAGATTTTACAGACGAATAAACCCACCTACCTCTGCGGGGGCCCGGGGGTCTCTGCCGAAGAACAAGTTTGAAAAAAATAGGTCTGATATATTGGCGTTTTAAGCATTTTGAGTAATTATTTTTGTGAAAGTACTTGGTCAATATGTTGATTTTTTTTTCATGCCTTTCATGTAAAATAAGCATACCATGAATTAATTTCCCTTTCGTTATTGTGGATACTATGCCTTTCGCCTCCATAACGTCTTTGTCACCAGAAATCCTGGGGGGGGCCTATTTACGCCAATGAAATTAATTGTGAAGTTAATGAAAAATGGAAAAAACAGTTTCTATTTTTCGGTATTAATTATTACCTAATTTAGTAATAAATATTATTCTTTTTTGGTTAATCCCTAAAAACCGGACAATGCATTGTCCGGTTCGTCAACAAATTTTGAGCCGGACAAACCATTGTGAAACCGGACTGTCCGGGCGAAAACCGGACATCAGGCAGTCCTGGGCTTAGTGGCGAGATAAAATAATAACAGGCTATGTCTATAGTGCTGTCTGTTGCATATGGCCTACATGCCTTCCAAATTATAATGTTCTCTTTGAGCTTCTCCTGTATCTTTCTCACCCTCAAAAAACCGAAAACGTTTCTTCTAAGAAACGGCTCTAACGCAATTTCTTTTAAATTCGCATGTATTGTAGTCGTTATTAATGCCAAACAAAATTAATAGGTCGCTTGCCCATTGATAGTTCAGTTTTGTTGACTAAAAAATAAAAATAAAAAAATTTATTATCATGGAAAATAGCTAAAAAATAGTTTTTCTGGGGAACCTTCCGTTCTTACTTCAGGTATCTTTTAGGCGTTAAGGCCAAGCCGGAGAGTTGTGACCTTGAGCGTTGAATACATAGAAATATAATAGAACTGGAGCGGCGGGAACCATAATATGCCTTACGAGGCACCCGTTAACCATATCAGTGATAAGTACCAACGCAAAAAATATCGAAGTCTTACACATTGCAGCATAACAAAGCTGATACCTGGACCCGGTCAAAAACTCTGTACTTAGCTTGTGCAGGCTACACTAGCAGCCATATTGATAGCGGTCTGCAGCCACGGGATGGTTGAATATCCATTTTATAAACAAAGCCCCGCGTCATGTACCTGTTCCGTATTTGACTTGTATTATTTCAAATAATTGCAGTTTTACCTATTTCTGGCGCTTTACTGTCAAATAAAGTGTTGAGCTTCTGACTGAAGTGCATTTCATTACAAAGGTTTTTCTTCCCTGTGGGGCATGTAAAAATGTTCTTAAAGGTATGTTTTCATCAATTGATTCATGCACAAATTTTAGACCTAATGTAATTGTAATTTTTGGTTCAGTCAATAGTAAGCATGTCTACGCGTATACTATACCCTTCTATCGATTTTTACTGTACCCCTGCGGTTTAAAACATATATTATGAACCCCCTGCAAAGCCATTTCCAGGCCAGTCACGTGACCCCCTCCGGTTTGGCCTTAAATAGAGTAACAAAACCGAACAGGTTGCTTCCCGAAAGGAAAATTATTTACTATGGAAACAAGTGCCTCCGCTGCAGGGGCCCTACGGTAGACACCCTATGGGATGAACTAACATAATTTGATATATACTCGTTAATCTATATAACACAACATAAACCATGGGTAAATAAAAACTGAAATCAAATGGGATATTTCCCCGACTTTAAATTTTGTGTTTGAACCGAATTTTAAGGGGTTAGGGGGTGTGCCACTCGGAACAGTTTTTGTTAGCAATTCGTGGTATTTAAGGGTGAAAAAAAAATTGTTGTCTCTAAGTCGGTTGCAAAGGCGGTTTACGGACAATAGTTTAACGTGACAACGCCTAAATTAAAGAGAAAGAAATGTGGAAAAGCCCGTAAAAGCCTTTAAGTAATTTGATTTTTTTTTATATAGGTAGACAATAAAGCGGCCGAAAGAGGCCTTTTTTTTAGGAAAATCGTGCGCACCCCCTGACGTTTCACACCCTCAAAGCCAAAACACTTGCTTGATTGCCAAAAATCATATCATGGCATGAAAGAGGAAGAATAGACAAAGACATGGGTATAATTTAAATTATTAAGATAGGCCTTCCACATCAGCCCAAAAACTTGCTCTAAACCCGCCCACGCAATTCAAATGGGATTGCCGGAAATGCGTCATTTTGTGTTCCACTCCCGTTTAAGGGGTGAATGGGTGAATTTGAAAATGTGTATATACTCGTTTGAAACCTTAATTAATATTGCTTCTAAAGAGACATAAAAAATCAATTTCGGTTGAAAATTGCAGGCTGTGGAATTTCTAATCAATTTTTTCGTCAATATGCACCGAAATTGAATATTAATTAATTTTATTGTCTTAATGGCGGTATTCTTGGCTTTAATTAGCCTAACATTGCTAAAGATACTATAATATACATTAAGCAATAGTATGTGCTATATATAGTTACGCCTGGGACTTAGTGGTAAAAAAAAATTATTTTGCCGAGAAACCGGAAAATATACATTTATCTATCACATAGCTGCATTGAAACAGCTTGAAGAATACGTATTGTATGTGGGGGTTTTTTAAATTTTTTGATTGACTACAGTATATGTTAAAGTAATTCGTGATAAAAACATCTACAAAATGCAACATAAGCCACATCACATGGCGGCATTGAAATTGCACGAAGAACACGTAGTGTATTTGGGGTTATTTGACTTTTTTGGTTAGCTTATAGTATAAGCTAAGATATTAAAAGATAAGAACCTCTACTAAACGCAACATAAACCATAGAGTATGTAAACCACCGAAAGTGGACATGAAACCTTAAAAATAGCCTTAAAAATACACAAATATTCGAAATTTTGGGTTCTTAAATTGGGGAAATATGTTGATAGTGTACCATAGTTACATTAAACCGGTACAGTGGTATAATGTTTGATAACTTTTATCCATATAAAATACATATTATAGAAATAGGAAGCAAAACATAGGCCATATTTAAAGTGAAACTTGAAGGTATGCACACTGTAGCCGAAATGGTAGGCTTAAATTGGAAGATTTGTTGAGTTTTTGTTTACATTTGTAAACAGGTTCCAGGTATGAAATGGTCGAAAAAAATAATATGTTAAAAATATGGGAAATAGCTCATTTTCAATGGAACCTCATTCCGCCCCTGCATTGCAGCCCCTGCCAAGGACACCATTCCATTCCTTTGTTCTGTTGTCTGTAGCTCTGGAATTTGGCCTTGTTTGGCTGTTGTTCTTGCCTCTTGAGTCTTGGCAGTGGGCAGTGAAAGTTGAGACCTCCTACAGTCCTACCACTACCAGTAGTAATGGTGCCGCGGCCCGCGTTCCGGGAATAGTCCCAGGATTCCGAGAATTTAAAAACATTCCGGGTAATTTTCGGGTGACCAATTTGCCGTGACTTAAATTAAATTTTACCGATCCTTGAAAATTGTATTATCTGAAAACTTTTTATTCACTAATTGGACTTTTTTTAATCATTGACTTTTCCTTATTTATTCTGGAAATACTGTTAGTGTAGTTAATTATTTTTGTAGTTTGGCGGTTCAGTGCCGCGTTTGGCTATGGGGCCAAGAGGGCCATGGCCCCCACAAAATTCCGGCCCAGGGGCCCCCACAAGGCCAAACCCGGCACTGCACAGGTTGCTATTCTGCATGAGTTGAGATTGTCACCTTTATGAGAGGGTTAATGGGTTAGGCCCATTTTAAAATGAATTGCATTACTTTTCTAAATTGGACAGAATGGCAGGTTGCCGAAGCCGATAGGGCGAACATCTACAATTACATACACACACATAACTAACAACCTGAAACTGAAACATTACGATGGTATTGGTTGTGTACTCTACGTACAGTAATAATTAATACATTAGGTAATTAATTAATTTTTTTTTTCCTGCAGCCTGATCATGGCGATTATAATACCGGTATTTAATGCCCTGGTATTAAAAATGTAAGCAAGATAATTGAAGTTATACTTCTTTAGGCGCGTTATGAAAAAATGATGAGAGTGAATTTTTAAGATGCGCGCGCATCTGTAACACTAAATTCACAGAATGAAGCTGCCAACAAAAATAACAAAATAGAAATAGAACCTCGATGTTAGTCGCGCATGTTGGTACACTCGTCAACTCTGATCACTGTTTTCACGAGTCGGTCAGCGTAACACCTGTGTTTGCACCATTCGTTTGCACTGCGCATGCTCGTGGACTTCAAATTTTTCAACATCTCAGCTGTTTTATTTTTGCTTTCCAATTTATACGTAGTATAACATAGCCTGCCAATCGAAATAAGCTGACTGCCATCCCTATGCTTATACATATGATGCAGTATTTCAGGGCTTTGTGATTTTTTTCATGAAATCACAGGATCGAAGTTACAAAATATTTGCGTCCCACTTTCGGATTTTGGCCACTTGGTAGCACTTGGGTGTTTCCTACACAAATTTAAAAGTTGAAATTTAATGTGTCATTTCATATCAATAAATCGATAATGACCCAAATTTAATGAAACCAACTAGTTTTTTGAATCATTCGCACACCTAGGCCTATCTACAGTGCAATGGTCAATGAATATTAAAAAAAAAAAATGCTCGTGGTATCCTACGCAGTATGCATTAATGTATCACACACAATACTTCAAATTATGTTCCAACATGAGTTCAGAAAGAGTACTGTACTTTACGTTACGGCAAGCATTCATTAGGGCCTTTTCGTACAGGTCACTGGGCGTTTGACATTTTAAACCAAAACCCTGTATGAGGAGTGGCAAAAAACGTCTTTGCGTCGTGTTCATTAAGCATACTGTCACAGTAGACCATGTATTGGACATTTTCACAACCCTTATTTATTCAGACAGGTAGTTCCTCACTATATAACGCAATACGGTGACACCCACCATGTTCCCTTCCTTTTGACTCTGTAAGCCATGGGTGACAAGTGAAAACTCAAGGTTTGAGTTCCATGGAAAAGGCTTTTAAAATACAGCATAATGCAATAACATTAATGTAATAACAAATATATTGTAATTTACAGTGAAGAGGAAGAAACACAAACTAATACTTTTGACTTTTTCCTTCTGGTAGGAATTGTCTTGCATTGACTTAGAGCTTCCTTACTTCAACATTTTCTCTGGCGGGACGAGACGTCTCCTCTGCTCCTGCTCATCGAAATCTGTTGCCCTAAAAATGTCAATAATATTAGCCTACCGATACATACCAATTAAAATAAGACAACATATTTTGTTTTAGTTAGTGTATGCTGCAGTGGACCCATAGAAGGAAGTCACTGTCACAAATTATTACTTCGCAAGCCCCATGCATGCAAAGGCTTAAAAATGCTTCTCGTAGGTTGTACAGTGACTTGTTGCACTCGGTGTGTTTGGGGAGTGTGCTAAGTGACTTAATTTGGCTACAAGACGGCAACAATGCAACACTTTAAGAAGAATTAAAGCTATTGTGGGTTTAATATAAATTACTCACTTACCTTTTAGAAGTATTATTGTACTAGGCCTACTGTACTTTGCATAATGTGTAGCATAGTGTGAACGAAGTTTTCAATCCAACAACCGAACTTATTTTATTGGTAAAGTAGGTATTGCTGTAGAGATGGAATCAATAAATAATTTTTAACAATTTTGTTTATCAAAAACCCACTCATTTCTGCTGCGTTGTTTTTATTTTGAAAATGAATGTTGACTTCAAAACAGGCAGCCAATAGTAGGCCAAGTTTTATAGAACGTTCGAATACACTCACAATTGTTTCTTAATAAATTAATTTAATTGGTTAAAACTGGGACGCAAATATTTTGAGACTCGGCTCATGTGATTTTCCTAGTTGGAATCACAGACGGCCCTATACCGACTAGCATTCTATAGTAAATATTCATTCTATGTAGTATAAGGAAAGCTTTGTGACGGTCGAAATTTTTGATTCCGAGATTTCAACGGATTTACACGTTTTGAGGTCCCAGGAACCCAAAAAAGTGGTTTTTACGAAATGTCTGTCTGTCTGTCCGTCGATTTCCGGGCAAACTAGTCGGTCGATTTTGATGAAATTCGGCATGTAGGTTCACAAAAATCATACCTCGGGACAATTTTTTTTATTTTGGGCTAACTCAATTTGGGGGGTTTTTATTTTCAAAAAACTTCAAGAAAACCACAGAACATCGTATAAATTATATCTTAGTACTCAATTCAGGGCTGCCACATTCAGTACGGTTTACCTCAGAATTCCGTGGGAAATAATTCTATTTCGAGAAATTTCCGGGTTCCGCATGCTCGACTGCTCGTCAACTTTTACGTTATAACTACGTTATAACTACAATGTAAATTTGGTTTTCAATTTTACTGTTTAGATCCAAGAAAATGTGTGCGTCGATGTCATGTCGTTTATCTGGAGTATTGTATCAGGGTGAATGCCTATGTACATGATATATCTTACAAAGACATTTAGTGAAGTGCACAACTATGGAACTAGATTCTAGAAATAGAGATTGCATTACACTCGAGTATAGAAGACGAACCAGTGGAACGAGCATTTTTCATGAAGGCCTACAAATGTTTAATCTGCTGCAGAAAACTATCAAAGACGCTGTAAACTTGAAGGAGTTCAGAAAGAAAATTGTGGACGATGTAAAAAAGAAGAGGACATAGAGCAGTAGTGTCTGGATTAATCATTAGTGCGATGCACTACTTCAAATCACAACTACTAGCCTACTACTATTTTCTTTTTTTATATACGTTCCATAGCTCTATCATGATTTTTAAATGTGAGCAATGTAATGTCATTTTTTAAAACCCTGAGGTAAACCACGGAATGTGGCAGCCCTGAATTGAGTACTAAGATGTTCATGGTTCATGTTGTGTCCACAAGCATGCGCAGTGCAAACGAATGGTGCAAACACAGGTGTTACGCTGACCGACTCGTCTGTTTTCTAGACATCCGCCATTTTGTATCCATTTTAAGTCTGGTCTATAAGCAAAGCATTGGGTGTTTACCGATTTATTTTTAGAAATTCATCGTTATTTATTTATTATTATTATTTATAAAAAACGTTCTACCAATTAGGGAAGTGTTTAAGTGTTTTAGTTCTTTTCAATCTTTTACTTTCTTACAATTCTTACCATATAGGAATTATAGGATACAAAATGGCGGATGACAATACCCGGGTATATAGTGCCTTACTGTTTTATTCTTATTTATAATATTTATCAACATGTTTCTAGTTTCTACATTCACAACACGTGTTTTACTTTCATACAAGTGCGAATTATATATGTGCTAATAAATTATATTCATTAGTGATTTAAAAAAATGTGCTTATATAATATTTCAAGTGCTCCAATGGGGTTCATTTGTGGCGTCATTTTGTAGATGGCAGCACCAGTTGCAATGATATCAAAGCGTTGATTTTTCCATAAGCCTCAATACTATTTTAAAATGATTTTTAATTACGTATTATTTTAAAGTGATATTTTTCTATAAATCATGGAGAATATATACATGAAATTATATGCAGCGAAATAAGTTCCAGGCATAGTAAAAATATTATTAAAAATATTAAAAGAATTAATTAGATGCTAAGAGCTTAGTTTTCGCATGCAAACGGCGGCCATTTTGAATAATATGGATATCGGTTTGTCGTCAGCGAACCTAGTGACCAAAACTGTCCCTACAGAACCTCATATAATTGAGGTTAACTATCCGTACGTATTATTTCTTGATATGAATTAAAATATTTTTATTTAATATAATTAACACTAAATATTATTAAATTATTAATGTTAAATATTTATTATTGGTTATTTAATATTTACAAAATTTTATTATTTTATTGTAATTAATTCTTTGTATGCAATGAGGTTCTGTAGGGACAGTTTTGGTCACTAGGTTCACTGACGACAAACCGAACATGCGATGCGACTCGCATGCTACAATTGCTGGGCTCGCTCACAGTGCTTATGCGCAAAGATATGACGTCATTGTTATTTGTTTGTTCGTGTGCGGTGGGGACTCCGGGAGTCCAGGGCTGCCACATTCCGTGGTTTACCTCGGAATTCCGTGGGAAATAATTTTATTCCGAAAAATCTCCGGGGTCAGCAATTTTTGAGGTTTTTCTGTGGAATTTTAGGGAAATTTGTTTTTTATTTCATTTTTTAAGATTTTCGTCGAATAACCATTGATTCTCTCACAGTTTCATAAAATTTTCGCAAAAATTAAAAAAAAAATATATAAACACACCATTTCCACCCCTAATAATAACCTTAAATTTCAATGAAAAGTTGAGTGGACCACTAGAATTTCCTGAAAATTTCCATGCATATACAAGAAAAAAAATATTCATTCCCATGCATTATCTTTTTAGGCTATATTCCGTTGTATTCCGTGTATATACAATAAAAGGTCTCTATATACGTACGTAAGAGCCAAGCAGGGGGGGGGGGGTTGTGTGTCACACTCTCCTCTTTAAATCACTTAAATCGATTTTATTTATGGGGTATAGTGCACCTACTTCTTCACCAAAAAATCAAAGGATAACAAGATTAATTATTCGCATACATAACCCCCCCCCCCCCCCCGATAAAATTTTACAATTATAAGTAGTAGCTACTTGAATAATAAAACTATTGTGTTATTCCATTCTACCTTGTTTATTTTTATCCGACCTAAGTTACTCCTATTTAGCTGAAGAGTGCACTTCCTCTTCTTCTATCCCTGCGTCAAAGTTTAAAAAAAATTCTGTAAAATAATAAAAGATTAGGATCTGATTTTAAAAAGAGTATATTTGCATCAAAAGTACAAAAAGAAAGAGTAGGCCTATGTCGAATTTGGAACACAAAAGAGTATAAATACTCTTGAGAAGAGTATATCTGGCCACCCTAATCATTACATAAAAATATAACAACAGGGGAACGAACAGGCATGTCTCCCGGAGTCCCGCATACCCGGACCTGGCATACCATCGAAATAACAATGACGTCATAGCTTAGCACATGCGCATAAGCACAGTTTGCGAGCCCGGAAATTGTAGCATGCGAGTCGCATGTCAAACCGATATCCATATTATTCAAAATGGCCGCCGTTTGCATGCGAAAACTAAGCTCTTAGCATCTAATTAATTTTTTAAATATTTTTTATAATATTTTTACTATGCCTGGACCTTATTTTGCTGCATATAATTTAATATATATATTCTCCATGATTTATAGAAAAATATCACTTTAAAATAATACGTATTATATTAATTAAAAATCATTTTAAAATAGTATTGAGGCTTATGGGAAAATCAACGCTTTGATATCATTGCAACTGGTGCTGCCATCTACAAAATGACGCCACAAATGAACCCCATTAAAAACTATTTCAAGTATAACTTCTCACGCGCGTACATTAGTTCACGCACCCACTTTTTTATAATGGAAAGTGCTATTCAAAATTTGTTTGTTTACATTTTTAATACCATGGGATTAAATACATACCGGTATTATAACCGTCATGATCAGGCTGCAGAAATACAAAAATACAAGTTAATAATAGTAAATTACATAAAAAAGTCCCTTCCGGCTCAAGCCGATCAGGTGTAGGGAGAATTTATGCAAGTACAGACTCCGCTTCTCGGGCGGTGGTTTCTTCATCCCTTGTAACTGATAATTAATTTTATTGCAGAGTTCATTCCGCACTAGCGCCGGCCCTGCTTTTCCTCTATGCTACGCTATGTACGTAATTGAAAATAAAAAATACTTCTAACAAGGGAAAATTATGCTCTCTATTGACACCAAATTTCCAATTTCGAACAGCAATGACGACTATGAGCTTTCACTTAAGACTGTTAAGAGTGTACGTCACGTTGGAAATAGGTACCCAAAACACCGTTGTTTTTTATTTTTATTGTTATTTTTTACTCAATTAACAAATCAAGATATTAAAGAATTCATTTAAGGTGTAGAAGACTACTTACTGCATCATAATTATAAAAGGTTATTTATAATTTTTGGTACTGTCGCTTTTTTATAAAATACCATGAAGAAACGTCAAAACTAAAAATTAATTATAAGCTGCTAGGCAGAGGTGGACGCAGCGACCTGCACTGCGGGCAATTGCCCCCGCCCCCCTTTGGAAGGCAGTTATATTCTTTGCCTCTAAAATCCAAGTGTTAACTTCACTCAAAATGTGTAAAACCCCACTATTTTAGCCCTATTTTTCAAAAATAGCCCTGTAATATAGATCCCTCTGGCTCATGCGCAAAGGACACTAAGGTCATTAATGTAAAAGCTGCGTACGTAAATTATACACCGCCCCCTTCGAAAACCTATATCATTACGCAACTGACAAGTGCCTCCCCCTTTCATGAGGTCTGGGACCACCTCTGCTGCTAGGCCTATACTATGCATAAAGTAATCTAAAACATAGGCTAAATGAACCAATATTTTAATAACTTGCTTACTTAATTCAATAAAAAATAATAAGTAAGTTATTAGACAATTTCAATCTTCAACTCCAAATTACACAGGCAATGAAAAGAACAAAGGGTACACGTGCGCATATTGCAATTTGCAAATTTGCAATGCAGTCAGCAGTGCAAAGAAAGATATTCAATCGCCGTCCCACCCATGCGCAATATAGACATATTACTCTAAAAACAAGGGAATATCAGACAAGGCTCTCTCATAAGTTAAACATGGCTTATGAAATTCCGGGACATTCCGAGACTAAATTTAGAATACTTCAGGGAATTTTTTTCAGCCGACAGCCCTGCCTGAGCCTGAGTGAGTCAAGTTGACGTGAAGTTGTCAACACTCAACTCTCAAGTCACAACAGTGCCGCAGGTGCCTGAGACCTGAGTCATATATATTATAGTATTCTGTGATCTGAGTGCCAGTCTGCCAGCGCCCAGCAGCCAGTACTCAGTAGTGAGTACTGAGTACTGACCCCCGACCCCCATTAGTCAGTACTCAGTACCAGACCTACCAGCTAGGCAGCTACCGCCTACCACTTACCAGTTGCCAGTACCAACCAGTCGGCACTCGGCGTGACTCGGCAGTCTGTTCGAAGCTACTCAGCTAGTGGGGTCCGGGGGTGTGTGTTTGTGTAGGTTGTTTATCCCCACACTCCACAGTTTTTGAGGTGATTGTCTAAACTGTTAATTGTTAAGTTAGGTTAGTACAAGTTTCGACTTCTTCTCTTCTTCAAGTAACAGCCGGCTGGCTGGTTGGCAACAACATGTGGCATCGATTCATCCACTCCCTTCGATCCTGGCACGAGTGGCACGCCGTCTTCAACTCCACGTATGTAAGTAAGTTTCGACCATTATGTTCAATTACGTTATTATTATTAATTAGTTGCCCGCTCACCTTTGAACGACGCCTCCACGGGGCCGGGGGTGGGGGTAGAGTAATGAGTAAATTCATAAGATATTAAATATTATTATTATTTGAATAAAACTCAATTTTTCAACAAACAAATTACCTTTTAAACTTACAACTTGTGACCCCCCCCCCCTAAATTTTCTGCTATATCACTTGTCACCTTTCCCAACCTGACATGAGTGACCCTCGATGAACCGGCACATCACAGACCCGCACACATATATTGTAGTCGTTATTAATGTAATAAAAACCAAGTTGGTCGTTTGCCTCTTGATATTTAGGTTCTGGGGGCAAAAAATAAGACTCAATTTTCATGAAAAAAAAAAAAAACAGAAAATTTACTGCGGAGTGCGGACCCTTTCTATAGTAAATAGTTTCATTCTAACTTCAGGTATATTTTTGGTGTATTATATGATTCGATTTGTTTTGCTTTCTCAACCAAGTTTCAGATAAAAAAAATAGTTTTGAAGAAATTATGGATAAAATCCATGCCTAATACATTGCACACTGCCTACCATAATTACTCAGTAGCCTATACTCTGTTATTATATATTGGCCCACCCGTTCTAGACTGCAGACCTGTATGTGTCATTGTGTCATCGATCAATTCAGTGCCTTGGATAGGAAAAGTCGAAGCAACTGAAATATAACCCTAGGACAATTACTTACCTTGCAGGCGCGGATCTACGGGGGGGGGGGGGGCTATGGGGGTTATAGCCCCATTACGGTCCACGAAATGCGTAAAACCCCACTATTTCAGTCCTATTTTTCACAAATTTTCTACCGGGGGAGACCCCCGGGCCCCCCTTGTGATCGATTGCATTACTTACCTATAGTATGGCACCGTTATTGCTCTAAAAATGCGTAAAACCCCAATATTTCTGCCCAATTTAAAAAACAAAAAAATGAAATTTAATCTTAGCCCCCTCCTTGGTCTCATTCTAGATCCGCGCCTGTTACCTTGGAAATACTCATATCATCTACCTCGTTAAGAAAGCATGTGCGGGTACAAGTATTAACTTGTACCGGTTCTTTATAATATAGTCTGTTCAGTCTGTGATATCATGTTTTGTTAAATCTTAATTTTTAATCAATTCTAAATAATTTGTAACAACCTTTTTTCATAGCCTTGCTTTCGACATTGTAAATAGGTCGCTGCAGGTAAGCGCCGCCACAGGGCCTAGCCCTGGCTCGTCACTCAAGGCTACATATCTAAGCCGAAGGAGACCATTCGCTCTGGTTTTTGCTTTCCAATTTATACGTAGTATGAGGAAAGCTTTGTGATGGTCGAAATTTTCGATTCCGAGATTTCAACGGATTTACACGTTTTCAGGTCCCAGGAACCCAAAAAAGTGGTTTTTACGAAGTGTCTGTCTGTCTGTCCGTCGATTTCCGGGCAAACTAGTCGGTCGATTTTGATGAAATTCGGCATGTAGGTTCACAAAAATCATACCTCGGGACAATTTTTTTTATTTTGGGCTAACTCAATTTGGGGGGTTTTTATTTTCAAAAAACTTCAAGAAAACCACAGAACATCGTATAAATTATATCTTAGTACTCAATTCAGGGCTGCCACATTCAGTACGGTTTACCTCAGAATTCCGTGGGAAATAATTCTATTTCGAGAAATTTCCGGGTTCCGCATGCTCGACTGCTCGTCAACTTTTACGTTATAACTACGTTATAACTACAATGTAAATTTGGTTTTCAATTTTACTGTTTAGATCCAAGAAAATGTGTGCGTCGATGTCATGTCGTTTATCTGGAGTATTGTATCAGGGTGAATGCCTATGTACATGATATATCTTACAAAGACATTTAGTGAAGTGCACAACTATGGAACTAGATTCTAGAAATAGAGATTGCATTACACTCGAGTATAGAAGACGAACCAGTGGAACGAGCATTTTTCATGAAGGCCTACAAATGTTTAATCTGCTGCAGAAAACTATCAAAGACGCTGTAAACTTGAAGGAGTTCAGAAAGAAAATTGTGGACGATGTAAAAAAGAAGAGGACATAGAGCAGTAGTGTCTGGATTAATCATTAGTGCGATGCACTACTTCAAATCACAACTACTAGCCTACTACTATTTTCTTTTTTTATATACGTTCCATAGCTCTATCATGATTTTTAAATGTGAGCAATGTAATGTCATTTTTTAAAACCCTGAGGTAAACCACGGAATGTGGCAGCCCTGAATTGAGTACTAAGATGTTCATGGTTCATGTTGTGTCCACAAGCATGCGCAGTGCAAACGAATGGTGCAAACACAGGTGTTACGCTGACCGACTCGTCTGTTTTCTAGACATCCGCCATTTTGTATCCATTTTAAGTCTGGTCTATAAGCAAAGCATTGGGTGTTTACCGATTTATTTTTAGAAATTCATCGTTATTTATTTATTATTATTATTTATAAAAAACGTTCTACCAATTAGGGAAGTGTTTAAGTGTTTTAGTTCTTTTCAATCTTTTACTTTCTTACAATTCTTACCATATAGGAATTATAGGATACAAAATGGCGGATGACAATACCCGGGTATATAGTGCCTTACTGTTTTATTCTTATTTATAATATTTATCAACATGTTTCTAGTTTCTACATTCACAACACGTGTTTTACTTTCATACAAGTGCGAATTATATATGTGCTAATAAATTATATTCATTAGTGATTTAAAAAAATGTGCTTATATAATATTTCAAGTGCTCCAATGGGGTTCATTTGTGGCGTCATTTTGTAGATGGCAGCACCAGTTGCAATGATATCAAAGCGTTGATTTTTCCATAAGCCTCAATACTATTTTAAAATGATTTTTAATTACGTATTATTTTAAAGTGATATTTTTCTATAAATCATGGAGAATATATACATGAAATTATATGCAGCGAAATAAGTTCCAGGCATAGTAAAAATATTATTAAAAATATTAAAAGAATTAATTAGATGCTAAGAGCTTAGTTTTCGCATGCAAACGGCGGCCATTTTGAATAATATGGATATCGGTTTGTCGTCAGCGAACCTAGTGACCAAAACTGTCCCTACAGAACCTCATATAATTGAGGTTAACTATCCGTACGTATTATTTCTTGATATGAATTAAAATATTTTTATTTAATATAATTAACACTAAATATTATTAAATTATTAATGTTAAATATTTATTATTGGTTATTTAATATTTACAAAATTTTATTATTTTATTGTAATTAATTCTTTGTATGCAATGAGGTTCTGTAGGGACAGTTTTGGTCACTAGGTTCACTGACGACAAACCGAACATGCGATGCGACTCGCATGCTACAATTGCTGGGCTCGCTCACAGTGCTTATGCGCAAAGATATGACGTCATTGTTATTTGTTTGTTCGTGTGCGGTGGGGACTCCGGGAGTCCAGGGCTGCCACATTCCGTGGTTTACCTCGGAATTCCGTGGGAAATAATTTTATTCCGAAAAATCTCCGGGGTCAGCAATTTTTGAGGTTTTTCTGTGGAATTTTAGGGAACTTTGTTTTTTATTTCATTTTTTAAGATTTTCGTCGAATAACCATTGATTCTCTCACAGTTTCATAAAATTTTCGCAAAAATTAAAAAAAAAATATATAAACACACCATTTCCACCCCTAATAATAACCTTAAATTTCAATGAAAAGTTGAGTGGACCACTAGAATTTCCTGAAAATTTCCATGCATATACAAGAAAAAAAATATTCATTCCCATGCATTATCTTTTTAGGCTATATTCCGTTGTATTCCGTGTATATACAATAAAAGGTCTCTATATACGTACGTAAGAGCCAAGCAGGGGGGGGGGGGGTTGTGTGTCACACTCTCCTCTTTAAATCACTTAAATCGATTTTATTTATGGGGTATAGTGCACCTACTTCTTCACCAAAAAATCAAAGGATAACAAGATTAATTATTCGCATACATAACCCCCCCCCCCGATAAAATTTTACAATTATAAGTAGTAGCTACTTGAATAATAAAACTATTGTGTTATTCCATTCTACCTTGTTTATTTTTATCCGACCTAAGTTACTCCTATTTAGCTGAAGAGTGCACTTCCTCTTCTTCTATCCCTGCGTCAAAATTTAAAAAAAATTCTGTAAAATAATAAAAGATTAGGATCTGATTTTAAAAAGAGTATATTTGCATCAAAAGTACAAAAAGAAAGAGTAGGCCTATGTCGAATTTGGAACACAAAAGAGTATAAATACTCTTGAGAAGAGTATATCTGGCCACCCTAATCATTACATAAAAATATAACAACAGGGGAACGAACAGGCATGTCTCCCGGAGTCCCGCATACCCGGACCTGGCATACCATCGAAATAACAATGACGTCATAGCTTAGCACATGCGCATAAGCACAGTTTGCGAGCCCGGAAATTGTAGCATGCGAGTCGCATGTCAAACCGATATCCATATTATTCAAAATGGCCGCCGTTTGCATGCGAAAACTAAGCTCTTAGCATCTAATTAATTTTTTAAATATTTTTTATAATATTTTTACTATGCCTGGACCTTATTTTGCTGCATATAATTTAATATATATATTCTCCATGATTTATAGAAAAATATCACTTTAAAATAATACGTATTATATTAATTAAAAATCATTTTAAAATAGTATTGAGGCTTATGGGAAAATCAACGCTTTGATATCATTGCAACTGGTGCTGCCATCTACAAAATGACGCCACAAATGAACCCCATTAAAAACTATTTCAAGTATAACTTCTCACGCGCGTACATTAGTTCACGCACCCACTTTTTTATAATGGAAAGTGCTATTCAAAATTTGTTTGTTTACATTTTTAATACCATGGGATTAAATACATACCGGTATTATAACCGTCATGATCAGGCTGCAGAAATACAAAAATACAAGTTAATAATAGTAAATTACATAAAAAAGTCCCTTCCGGCTCAAGCCGATCAGGTGTAGGGAGAATTTATGCAAGTACAGACTCCGCTTCTCGGGCGGTGGTTTCTTCATCCCTTGTAACTGATAATTAATTTTATTGCAGAGTTCATTCCGCACTAGCGCCGGCCCTGCTTTTCCTCTATGCTACGCTATGTACGTAATTGAAAATAAAAAATACTTCTAACAAGGGAAAATTATGCTCTCTATTGACACCAAATTTCCAATTTCGAACAGCAATGACGACTATGAGCTTTCACTTAAGACTGTTAAGAGTGTACGTCACGTTGGAAATAGGTACCCAAAACACCGTTGTTTTTTATTTTTATTGTTATTTTTTACTCAATTAACAAATCAAGATATTAAAGAATTCATTTAAGGTGTAGAAGACTACTTACTGCATCATAATTATAAAAGGTTATTTATAATTTTTGGTACTGTCGCTTTTTTATAAAATACCATGAAGAAACGTCAAAACTAAAAATTAATTATAAGCTGCTAGGCAGAGGTGGACGCAGCGACCTGCACTGCGGGCAATTGCCCCCGCCCCCCTTTGGAAGGCAGTTATATTCTTTGCCTCTAAAATCCAAGTGTTAACTTCACTCAAAATGTGTAAAACCCCACTATTTTAGCCCTATTTTTCAAAAATAGCCCTGTAATATAGATCCCTCTGGCTCATGCGCAAAGGACACTAAGGTCATTAATGTAAAAGCTGCGTACGTAAATTATACACCGCCCCCTTCGAAAACCTATATCATTACGCAACTGACAAGTGCCTCCCCCTTTCATGAGGTCTGGGACCACCTCTGCTGCTAGGCCTATACTATGCATAAAGTAATCTAAAACATAGGCTAAATGAACCAATATTTTAATAACTTGCTTACTTAATTCAATAAAAAATAATAAGTAAGTTATTAGACAATTTCAATCTTCAACTCCAAATTACACAGGCAATGAAAAGAACAAAGGGTACACGTGCGCATATTGCAATTTGCAAATTTGCAATGCAGTCAGCAGTGCAAAGAAAGATATTCAATCGCCGTCCCACCCATGCGCAATATAGACATATTACTCTAAAAACAAGGGAATATCAGACAAGGCTCTCTCATAAGTTAAACATGGCTTATGAAATTCCGGGACATTCCGAGACTAAATTTAGAATACTTCAGGGAATTTTTTTCAGCCGACAGCCCTGCCTGAGCCTGAGTGAGTCAAGTTGACGTGAAGTTGTCAACACTCAACTCTCAAGTCACAACAGTGCCGCAGGTGCCTGAGACCTGAGTCATATATATTATAGTATTCTGTGATCTGAGTGCCAGTCTGCCAGCGCCCAGCAGCCAGTACTCAGTAGTGAGTACTGAGTACTGACCCCCGACCCCCATTAGTCAGTACTCAGTACCAGACCTACCAGCTAGGCAGCTACCGCCTACCACTTACCAGTTGCCAGTACCAACCAGTCGGCACTCGGCGTGACTCGGCAGTCTGTTCGAAGCTACTCAGCTAGTGGGGTCCGGGGGTGTGTGTTTGTGTAGGTTGTTTATCCCCACACTCCACAGTTTTTGAGGTGATTGTCTAAACTGTTAATTGTTAAGTTAGGTTAGTACAAGTTTCGACTTCTTCTCTTCTTCAAGTAACAGCCGGCTGGCTGGTTGGCAACAACATGTGGCATCGATTCATCCACTCCCTTCGATCCTGGCACGAGTGGCACGCCGTCTTCAACTCCACGTATGTAAGTAAGTTTCGACCATTATGTTCAATTACGTTATTATTATTAATTAGTTGCCCGCTCACCTTTGAACGACGCCTCCACGGGGCCGGGGGTGGGGGTAGAGTAATGAGTAAATTCATAAGATATTAAATATTATTATTATTTGAATAAAACTCAATTTTTCAACAAACAAATCACCTTTTAAACTTACAACTTGTGACCCCCCCCCCCCCTAAATTTTCTGCTATATCACTTGTCACCTTTCCCAACCTGACATGAGTGACCCTCGATGAACCGGCACATCACAGACCCGCACACATATATTGTAGTCGTTATTAATGTAATAAAAACCAAGTTGGTCGTTTGCCTCTTGATATTTAGGTTCTGGGGGCAAAAAATAAGACTCAATTTTCATGAAAAAAAAAAAACAGAAAATTTACTGCGGAGTGCGGACCCTTTCTATAGTAAATAGTTTCATTCTAACTTCAGGTATATTTTTGGTGTATTATATGATTCGATTTGTTTTGCTATCTCAACCAAGTTTCAGATAAAAAAAATAGTTTTGAAGAAATTATGGATAAAATCCATGCCTAATACATTGCACACTGCCTACCATAATTACTCAGTAGCCTATACTCTGTTATTATATATTGGCCCACCCGTTCTAGACTGCAGACCTGTATGTGTCATTGTGTCATCGATCAATTCAGTGCCTTGGATAGGAAAAGTCGAAGCAACTGAAATATAACCCTAGGACAATTACTTACCTTGCAGGCGCGGATCTACGGGGGGGGGGGGGCTATGGGGGTTATAGCCCCATTACGGTCCACGAAATGCGTAAAACCCCACTATTTCAGTCCTATTTTTCACAAATTTTCGGGCCCCCCTTGTGATCGATTGCATTACTTACCTATAGTATGGCACCGTTATTGCTCTAAAAATGCGTAAAACCCCAATATTTCTGCCCAATTTAAAAAACAAAAAAATGAAATTTAATCTTAGCCCCCTCCTTGGTCTCATTCTAGATCCGCGCCTGTTACCTTGGAAATACTCATATCATCTACCTCGTTAAGAAAGCATGTGCGGGTACAAGTATTAACTTGTACCGGTTCTTTATAATATAGTCTGTTCAGTCTGTGATATCATGTTTTGTTAAATCTTAATTTTTAATCAATTCTAAATAATTTGTAACAACCTTTTTTCATAGCCTTGCTTTCGACATTGTAAATAGGTCGCTGCAGGTAAGCGCCGCCACAGGGCCTAGCCCTGGCTCGTCACTCAAGGCTACATATCTAAGCCGAAGGAGACCATTCGCTCTGGTTTTTGCTTTCCAATTTATACGTAGTATGAGGAAAGCTTTGTGATGGTCGAAATTTTCGATTCCGAGATTTCAACGGATTTACACGTTTTCAGGTCCCAGGAACCCAAAAAAGTGGTTTTTACGAAGTGTCTGTCTGTCTGTGCATCGATTTCCGGGCAAAGTGCAAACTACTCGGTCGATTTTGATGAAATTCGGCATGTAGGTTCACAAAAATCATACCTCGAGGCCATTTTTTTTTATTTGGGGCTAACTCAATTTGGGGGGGTTTCATTCTCAAAAAACTCCAAAAAAACGTCAAAAAACATTATTTCTCAAAAACGGCTCCAACGATTTCTTTTAAATTCACATATATTCTAGTCGTTCTTAATGTTGATAAAATGCGGGGGGTCGCTTACCCCTTGATAGTTTGCTTCTGGGGGTAAAAAAATAAAAATAACTTAATTTTAATGAAAAATGACTAAAAAATAATATTTCTGCGAAACTTTTCTATCGATGATTTCTACCTTCAGGCATGTTTTAGGTGTTAAGTTGAGTAACGAAACCAGACAGTTGGCTTTCCCAAAAACCTATTTGCTTTTGCGCAAAAATTTTTTTTTGAAAAAATGATAGAAACTTCACGCTGAAATGCATTGCCTGCCCTGCCATTATTACTGTGTTGTAATGTGTTTTAAATATATTGAGGTTACCTCACCTCCAGTGACGTCAGGTGGACACCCCCCCCCCCCCCGAGATATCCGAAATTTAACCGTAGGAAAATTATTTACCATGAAATTATTCATTTTCTCTCCCTACTAATTGATAAATTGGAAAGCATGTTCGAGTAAACTCGGACCGGTTCTTTCCTCTTTGCCCTGGTTAAATTTTACCCTGGCTTTGAATCTCTGTAGAAATTTTAGTTCAACATTTTTTCAGTTTTGTAATACATGACAAAGTTGTGTATTATATATATTTGATTATTTTCCCAACTTCTTGCATGACTCCAATCGATAAGAAACCAACAGTGTTTTTCTATGAATTTGGTTAATAGGTACTTGTATCAAATAATGCCTGAAAAACCTTTTTTTAGCCATGTTTCGAGAGTCAAAACAAGGCTTTCGAAGCTCATCAGCCATTTGGACTCCCGGAATTTCGCTCCACAAATGCCCAATTTTCATAATAAACTTACATTAATGGCCACCTTCTACATAGCCTACTACCGGCAGGGACAGATCCAGCCCATTTGGGGGGGGGGGGTAGTTGTGGGTCAAAATAGGAAAAACATATGTAGGTCGATTAAATCATCTATAGCAACAATAAATTAACTTACAATAGATTTACCAAATTCTGCTACCAGTCCCCCCCCCCCCCCTGTAACCGTCCATTACTACCGGGTGGTATACAGTTGGAACTGTAAATGCATGTGTTCACCTTGAATATTTTGGATACACATTCTCGAAATCATCTTTTGTTAGTATTGTACATACACGGATCTACCCTATAGAATAAGAGGTGTTTGTGATCTTTAGTGACAACGCGGGGGTTATAGGAACAAAGCCCCTTTTCTTGAAATTTAATGCGTATAGAATTTGACTAATATATCCCTGTCGCCTACGATTGTATTGTAACAAAGAAAAGATTGTTTTCCCCAAATTTCTGGTAACTACTGTGAATGCTATTTGTAACTGCCATATCTCATTGTTTGACTTGGTGTGAAAAGATAGTAACACTATTATGCTTAGCTTAGCAATCAGGTAGTTCAGGTAATTGCCTCCATAAAAGCTATTGGTAAAAGTCTAGCTAAGCTGTCCCCGCCCCCCAATAAAATAACCAATTTGATAATGTATCGTTTATTTAGCTTATCTTATAAGAGAAACTCATTTCTGGAAGAATCAAATGTCCGCAAAGCATAGTTATTTACTTACAAGTTGCAGCTCATTTTATATTGAATTTTTACAATGGCAGGTATAGACACTATCAAGGCCGTAGCCAGGATTTTCTATATTTAAATAGTAGCTTTGATGTTTCCTCCCAAAATCCAATTATATCCAGAGCCAAGCCATTTGGTGGAGGCATGTACATAAAACAATCCATGCTTAAGATATAAATTGTCTTGCCAATGGGACGTTTGCCTTTCACTTTAAATGCATTTTCATCCGGCTCGTTGAAAAGCGGGGTAGCTCAACTAGACCTTTACCAAACTATTTAGCACAAATTGTTCGATGACTGTCAAGCCCTTGCTTCCAATGACTATTAACACAGCAAACGATGTAAGTACAACTAACCATTTGTTAAATAATATTACAACATTGCCATTAACGGCCTTTACCAATAGACTCCATAAAGACATTAATTTTAGACAAATTAAAGTTGCCCCGACTCCATGGACGGATACAGGGGGGGGGGCAGGGAGGGTAGTTGCCCCCCCAAATTTCAAAACAAAAATCTATTGTTAATTTATTACGCTCTTAGTTAATACTACATAAGTTTCTTCTATTTTGACCCACAACTACCCCCCCCCCACATTGGGCTGGATCCGTCCCTGGGTTAAGGTCTGTTCTTGTAATTAATTGTAATATAGTTTTACCTTATTTATGGAGGAATATATTTTACTTTAATTTCTTTAATTTGACTTTCTGTTGTATTTATCGAGATGTAAAATGCCCACCCACAACTGTTCGTTTAAATATAAAACTATATAAGTCATTGTCTATAGCCAAAATACCCAAAATTTTATTGTCCTGGTCCCATGATGGGTATAATAGGCGCAGATGTTCGGCCCGCACTTATAGCATTAAATTAAAATCGTAATATTGGCTAAACTGTAGGAATTTACACACAATTTGTTCGGGTAATCATTATAGTAAGGGCCCCAACGCATAATAAATTGTCATGCTACCTGTATTAGGGTGGCCAGATATACTCTTCTCAAAAGTATTTATACTCTTTTGTGTTCCAAATTCGACATACTCTTTCTTTTTGTGCTTTTGATGCAAATATACTCTTTTTTAAATCAGATCCTACTCTTTTACAGAATTTTTTAATTTTGACGCTGGGAGAGAAGAAGAGGATGAAGAGGAGTAAGAGGACTCTTCAGCTAAATAGAAGTAACTTAGGTCGGATAAAAATATACAAGGTAGAATGCAATAATAGTTTTATTATCAAGTAGCTATTGCTGATAGTTGTAAAATTTTATCGGGCGGGTTATGCATGCGAATAATTAATCTTATTATCCTTTGATTTTTTGGTGAAGAAATAAGTGTACTATACCCATAAATAAAATTGATTTAAGTTATTTAAAGGGGAGAGTGTGACACGCAACCTCTCCCCCCACTTGGCTCTTACGTATATAGATCTTTTATTGTGTATATAGTATATATATATAAATATCTTGCATATATACTCTTTTTTGGTTTTGGAAATCTGGCCACCCTAACCTCTATAATTGTACCAAAAAACTGACATTGCCCCAAATCCAACATAAACGCTTCACCGAAGAGTATAAAATATTGCCCGGCGGACGGGAACTCTCACCAAATTGAAAAATTAGCAGCATTAATAGACGAAACCAGTCTTATTAGCAGAGGGGGGTGATACGCAATGCTCGTAACCCTTTGACCGTAAACACTCAATTTTGCTGCCTCATCACTATATGGTGGATTGTTTCATTTCCGAGCTGCATTCACAACACTTAATTGCCCCCCCCCCCTAATATGTTCGTGGTACACGCCACTATAAGGTCTATGTAGCCCAGGGATGGATCCAGCCCATTTTTGGGGGTCAAAATAGGAAAAACATTTAATGATTAAATCCGAGTGTAATAAATTAACTTACAATAGATTTACTAAACTACCCCCCCCCCCGCCCCCCCCCTATCTGTTCATGATGTAGCCTTATTTGTCTGCATTACAACAAGGGCCTTTCATTTAGAACTAATTACGGCCCTGTCAAAATAAACCTTCGTGGGAGCTCTGCAAATTCTTACTGAGTTAAGAGGACTGAGGAGAGATCTACAAGCACAGCCCATAAGTACGTTATGAGGTGTGGTAACACCACCACCGGATGCCTATTTTAGGGAGCATCCGGGGTGTCTGGAACCATACTTCTGATGTTTTCTTCTGGGGTTCATCTACTCCAACTACACCAGGGGTCTTGGCCACATTTTTATAACTTTCCAGCTAACAGCCCGAAGTTGCAATAGCCCATATGCCTATGGTAATGAATTCCGGAACCTCGTGAACTACTTGGATTTCTAGGCGCGCTCGGGGTGGATACGAGGTGAGCTCAGCAAATACTTACTGCATTAGGAGGGGAGTTCTACAAGTACAACCTCTAATTACGTTATGAGGTGTGGTAACACCACCACCGGATGCCTATTTTAGGGAGCATCCGGGGTGTCTGGAACCATACTTCTGACGTTTTCTTCGGGGGTTCATCTACTACACAACGCGTCTTGTTTTCTAAGGAGTTTCCATCGCCGCATTAACACTACCAGGCACCAGAAGTCTTTATTGGAATCGTCTCACCTTCACGTGGCTTTAGATATCTTGCGTTATCAACTGCACTGTGAAATGGCTTTTTTTGTGGGTTTATAGGGCCCCAACCACGCCCTAGGAAACGGTAATGACCGACCCGGTTTCGAGTACCGATACCATCTCCTGTAAGCCCTATAAATTCTATATTTTACTGCTGTTGAAATGCTTAAAACCCCACTATTTTGCACTTATAATTTCCCAATTTCCCCCCAGGGGGGACCCCCGGGCCCCCCTCTTCGGGTTAAATGAAATATTATTTCTATACAATCTCAGCCGTCGCAATGATAACATTACAAATCAGTCCGCATATCCGCTACATTTTATAAGCCTGTGTTATAAGAAAAATCGGCCAATAAATTGATGTTTGATGTGTCCATGCTATCAGGTATACTCGTGTACGAGTAACACCATAAC
Source organism: Psococerastis gibbosa (assembly GCA_963971405.1). NCBI lineage: Eukaryota > Metazoa > Arthropoda > Insecta > Psocodea > Psocidae > Psococerastis > Psococerastis gibbosa. Next base: position 3,148,685 of record OZ020493.1, on the reverse strand, counting down.
CAGAATACACTAGATACAATTGAATTCTCATGAAAAAAAAAGTACACTAGATAGGATTATGGTCGCCACAGCCACGCCCGAAAAAAATCCTGTCTACGAGCTTGTCTGGCATCCTGATTCCTTTGTCTCCATGTTATATATTAAATTGGTAGTGGAATATTCGTTTAAGGGTATAAGACTTTTCTGCCCGATAAAGGGCCCCCATAAAATTCCGGCCCCAGGGCCCCCACAAGGCCATACCCGGCACTGTTTCAGGTGCTTGGCGGGATTCGAAGTTTCGAACGATCTAAGGCTACCCGGGGAGTCCAGTTTTTTCTCAGTCCTCTTATTTCGGTTAAACGAGGGGTTTGCCTCTTCATCCCAAGTTAATTTAATGCCAGTGTTATATAACAAATACTACTGCAATATATTGTAAAAAGCATTGAAGTTGTGCAATCAAGTAAGTTCACAGACCTGTTTGGTTAGATATCGTAGTTGTGCAGCAGTGCTAACCTATCTAGCAATAAGAATCTTGTCAATGAGAGCATATAGGCCTAAGCAGAGGATTTAGAGGGCACTGTACTGTCCAGCGGTTAAGACGACGCCCCGGATAAGTGTAGATCGTGGGTTCAAATCCCGAATAATAACCAGATTGCAGACCTAACCTAAGTGGCCCGCGAAAATGTCAATAATTAATGCGAATGAAAGGCCTTTTGTTAAATTGTGCCCCCTACCACTAGATTAATGTCTTTACGACGTTATTGGGATAGGTTCCTTCACGCTTCACCCGAAATACAGCACCATTGTTGTCCATCACTCTAGGTTAGGTGTTTTTCAATTCACGTATTGTACATTCTAGGGGGTAGGCACATTCTATGGCCCCACCAGCCAAATGTGATGATGCATTGTAATTAGTTTACCACTCAGCATGTGTTTTGACTTTTGTCGTATTTCCAAACAGGCCAAGGCTATTCGCTTATTTCTCTCAAAAACGGCTCCAACGATTTCTTTTAAATTCACATATATTGTAGTTGTTATTAATGTTGATAAAATGCGGGGGGTCACTTGCCCCTTGATAGTTGATAGTTTGCTTATGGGGGTAAAAAATTACAATAACTAAATTTTAATGAAAAACGACTAAAAAATAATTTTTCTACGAAACCTTTCTATCGATGATTTCTACCGTAATGCATGTTTTAGGTGCTAAATTGAGTAACGAACTTGGACAGGTTGCTTTTTGAAAAAAATATAGAAAATTCACTTCAAACACATTGCGTACCCTGCAATTATTACTGTGTGGTTAAATGTGTTGGTCTGACCTATCTAGAATTTACCTCACCTCCAGTGGCGTCAGGTGGACAACCCCCCCCCCCCCCCCCCCCCGAGATATCGGAAATTTAACCATAGGAAAATTATTTTCCATGATATTACTCATTTTCTCTATCTACTAATTGATAAATTGGAAAGCATGTTCGAGTAAACTCGGACTGGTTCTTTAACTTGGGACCTGCTGGTTTATGTATAAATTTTCACAAATTTGTTTCTTATAAATATATTAATTCAGTGCAGCGAAGTACCGGTTGAAGGAGAAGAAAATGAATTTTTATATTTTTATATAGTGCGGTTAAGAACATTTAAAACTTATTGAGTATGTTTTTTAAGCAAAAGTAATAAACAATTTACACATTTTAAAAGTAAACCTAAAATTAACGTGGGAAATAATATAATAATGAGAAATTGTATTAAGGTCACAACTCACAAGTGACCGAGGATAGGCTCAATGATTTCTATTTGGCTTTGACGCATGTGTATAGGGATGTTACCATTCTTAAACGCTACAGCGAAATAGTAATTTTCTGTAAGTATTTCCGTAAGAATCCTTATAGCCCGGTCAAGATAGACATGAAAATAGTGGTCAAATAACAAAATTCCGGCAGAGCCAAATTTGGCACATGCCTTGATTTTACCATATAAAAAAAATGTCATCAAAAGTCCCCAAAGATCCCATGTGTGCAATAAATGTTATTCGGGGTCAAATGTCACAATTTCAGGTTTTTTGATTTTTTTCTCGAAAACGGTAAGTTTTATAAAAAAGATTTTTGCACCAAATTTGTGGATCTTTAAATTCTCAACATAAAACGTCAGTATCATTTTTTTCCAAGGGCCACCATTCCTGAGATATCGCGTCTGTAAGAGTCACGCCCCCACATAATATCCACATACAGCCACGTATGTGCATATTATGTGTTTAGGTACTTAAGCATGCCTTTTCTTGTGTCTTTAAGGTATAAACTATTGCTTGAAACAGTTGATGGTTGGTTTATATGGTTTGATATGATTTCGGGGGTGTGTAGGAACTTGGCTACAATTGATACAATTCATCGAAAATATCCTTCATATTCTTCTCCCTTAATGCCGCGTGCGCAGCGTGGGGGGGGGGGATAGCCCGAACCCAATTTCTGAACTCGCCCCGGTCGAACGCTAACGCCGTGAGCTCGGCCATTGTTTTCCCTCATGCTTCGGCGAGATGTTCCATCCTTTCCTAGAGGGTTGTCCTCGGTCTTCCAATGGGTCTTCTTCCTTGCCAAAATTTGGCTCTGTCGGAATTTTTGCTATTTGAAATGTCTATAATGACTGGGCTATTATTCCTAATTCCAAAACAGATGTGGATGTTGGGGATAATGAATACAGTGGATAGTGTAGTCGTACAGGCCTGCATGGGGTAATTTGTTAAGCTTGGCATGGATATATTTTGAATGTACCGTCGGGAACAGTTCCACAATCTTCATTTGTCAGCATTGTAAATGCATGGACCTACCTGATAGAATTGATGTTTGAATAGAATGTTTAGACTTTAGAATGATGTTTGGGCTCTGACAACGCGGGGGTTAGGAACAAAGCCCTTTTTATTGGAATGCGTACAGAATTAGACTAATGTCCCTGTCACCTATGATCATGGACAGATAAAGGGGGGGGGGGCGCCCTTTTCCGGCGTTATTTTATGCTTAGTTGGAAACAGGTTTTTAGGCACAACGAGTGAAGCTTACGTTATATTATAAGGTCAAAATATAAAACACCTAAAGTGCAAATGGCTGTTCGATTCCATTTGTCGCTCCAAATTATGCCGCCAATTAATTTAAAAAAAAACTTTTTTATTTGACATGACTGACTTTGTCATGTCGTGCTGTGAGACCATTGGCAATTGAAGGTTGGGGCTTCAGAAATTTTTCCCGGGGGGTATCTATCGGTCTCCGGGGGAGTTTTACCTCCCCCGCCCCCCTCGCTCACAGAGAGATACTTGAAAGAAACACTGTTTCCCAGCCCTTCACCACAGCTCGTCTCTACCAGCCTAGGCTACTGTTTCTTAAGTGCTAATTTGGGAATTGATTTGTTTCTACTCTAGGCCCTATAATTAAAATTCAAAGAACCGGTACGAGTGAACCCGTTTATGCCTGCCTATTTATCAATTAACATAGATATAATGAGTAGTTGCATGGTAAATAACTACCCTATGGTTAAATTTCGGTTGCATCGACTTTCCCTATCTCAAAGCAAAACAAATGATCGATAGGAGGATTGCATAGTCTAGAACGGGCAGACCAATATGATACAATACAGTAATAATGGCATGGAATACAATGTATTGGGTGATCCATTTTTTGGGTGGATGCATCATTGCCAGATGTTGCTACCAACCAACTTGGGGGTATTTTATTTTTCTTCAAAAAAGAACTTTTTATTCTAAAACTTTGATTGCGAAAGTAACCTGGTCGGTTTTGTTTCCCTGTTTAAAACACTTGAAGTTAGAAAACATAGACTTGAGTCATTGAGTCTTTTTTTTTTGTCCCCTAAAATAAACTATCAGGGCGCAAGCGGAAGCTACCTGATGGGTTTCGTTAACAATAATAACGACTACAATATACTGTATGTAGGCCTAAATTCAAATAAAATCTTTGGAGGTTAACACCCTCAAAATTGATTAAATAAAAAAATTATAGATATAATTATTGTGAACCTACATGCCACATGTCATCAATTTCCTCCGAGTAGGCCGCTATAGTTTGCCCACAACTCAAAGAATAGACACAAATTACATAAATTTCGTAAAAGCCACTTTTTTGGGGGTATACCTAAAAACGTGTGAATCCACTGAAATCTCGAAATCAAAAATTTCGACCATCACTAAAGCTATCCTTAAACTACGTATAAATAGGAAAGCAATAAAACATAATATTATCACAACCGCATTTGCATACACCCTCTCGGGTTTCGGCACTAACTCAGTGCATTTAAGTTGACTTTGCCCAGCCAGTTGGTGAGCGTGGCGCATTGCTATAAATCTTGTTATATTTCCCAGAAGTTCTGCATTTTCTGAACTATGCAATTGGGTTAAATCAACGATAATTGTCTAGGTATGGACGCATAATAAGCTTTTAGTTTTTTTTTCCGTATATTTGGATACGCCAGGAGCGCAATTGTGCCTCTGCAAAAATTTTCATAAAAGTGTATAAAATGGGGAAAGCCGTTCTCATGGAAGCACGCAGCTTTTAAATTATTGACCTTAGTTCGATTCTGAGGATATGAAGGGCCCCCGGGTGAAATATTTTGAAAAATAGGGCTGAAATATTGGGGTTCTACGCATTTTGAGTGCAGTAACAGTTAGATTTTAGAGGCAAAGAATATAACTGCCTTCCAAAGGAGGGGGGGGGGGGCAATTCCCCGCAGTGCCGGTCGCTGCGTCCACCTCTGCTGCAGAGTATTGCTACATTTTATTGTTACTATTAATCCTCAGAGGGGTTCTCATAAGGGAATTCATCCCGTATTTGTTCGGCTACACTTTCATGTATGCTCAACTAAACCACTACAATCATTCCCGAATCAAATGAAAAGAATCAGTGGGCACCAGCATGGTCTCAAATCAGGCTATGGACTACAGCAGGATTGCAGGATCCGAAAAAAAGATGGAATTCTAGGCTGGATATCACTTTTGGCTGACTTGTCATTATTTAGGAGTAAGCGGATCGTCTTATCTCAGCAGAGAATCTGAATTTATTTTCTCCCTGATCGTCCCAACAGCATCGAAATTTGGGGCTATGTAGGCCTGTACGAGCGCATCGGAATAAGGAGCTGCGCGGCTACATACATATAAGAACTGGTGTCTGGTTGGATAGTCAAGTTGGTAGAGTACAGGACTATGAAACTAAAGGTCGAAGTTCGAAAGCTGAGCTGAGTGCTAACGCGCGGTCGTGTATGTAACGCTATCTCCATAGTTACCTACAGTATATGCATTTGCACCCATGACAAATTTTTCTGGATCGCCGGCGTTCAAATCACGCGTGTTGGTAAGGCCTAAATAAAGCTGTAAATCGAAAAACAGTGTTTTGCCTTTTGCAGGTGAGCGTTATATAAATGTTAATTTAATATATTCTTGCTTTCCAATTTATACGTAGTAGCTTTGTGATGGTCGAAATTTTCGATTCCGAGATTTCAACGGATTTACATGTTTTGAGGTACCAGGAACCCAAAGAAGTGTTTTTTACGAAATGTCTGTCTGTCGCTCTGTCTGTCTGTTCGTCAATTTCCGGGAAAATTACTTTGTCGATTTTGATGAAAGTTGGCATATAGGTTCACAAAAATCATACCTCGAAATTTTTTTTTTGGCTAACTCAATTTGGGGGGGGGGGGGTTTATTCTCGAAAAACACCAAAAAAACGTCTAAAAAAATTATTTCTCAAAAACGGCTCCAACGATTTCTTTTAAATTCACATATTCACATATGTTGTACTTGTTATTAATGTTGATAAAATGCGGGGGGTCGCTTGCCCCTTGATAGTTTGCTTATGGGGGTAAAAAAAATAAAAATAACTAAATTTGAATGAAAAATGACTAAAAAATAATTTTTCTGCGAAACCTTTCTATCGATGATTTCTACCTTCAGGCATGTTTTAGGTGTTCAATTGATTAACGAAACCGGACAGGTTGCTTTCCCAAAAAACTATTTGGTTTTGTGCAAAAAAACTACCGAAAATGCCCCATGTTTGCGCTTGAAAACTGGGAAAAATAACTTTAAAATGAATTGAACCACGGCTTAAAAACAGGGTCACAAATAATTTGAAATATTCTGATTGCAAATAATTGTAATATCATTCCATAAAATGCCAAGAGAATTGCGCAGGCTATCGACAGGCACTTCCTTTTGGAAATTGAAACCTTTTTCTATTCAAAATAGATGGCTGAGATACGCAAAAAAGTTACCAACCTAGTAGCACGGGATCCCACTGCAAAATAGTGCACCCATTGCCGTTAAATCACAGAAAAATATGAATTTCTCAGCCGCATACTTTAAACAAGGTCTTCGGCAATATCCTCAGAATTTATCTTTACAATATAAGATAGGAATGGCCGCCTTCAGTTGCTTCCGAAAAAGAAAGGACAAGATTCTAATTGATCAGGCTATTTTTCACATATTTTTTTAACTTTCAGGGAAAACAACTTGACACGGCTATCGGAATGCAGGGCGAAGCAGCCCGAAGTTGCAGAAGGGCGTATGGTAATGAGCTGGGGAACTTCGTCAGCTACTTAGATTCAAGGCGCGCTCTATAGCTCAGCAAATGCTTACTGTATTAGAAAGGGAGTTCAGCAAGTACAACCCATAATTACGTTATGAGGTGTGGTAACACCACCACCGGATGCCTATTTTAGGGAGCATCCGGGGTGTCTGGAACCATACCTCTGACGTATTCTTCGGGGTTCATCTACTACACAACGCGTCTTGTTCTCTAACGAGTTTCCATCGCCGCATCAACCAGGCACCAGAAGTCAGAAGTGTGGTAACACCACCACCGGATGCCTAGTTTAAGGTGCATCCGGGGTGTCTGGAACCATACTTCTGACGTTTTCTTCGGGGGTTCATCTACTACACAACGCGTCTTGTTCTCTCAGGAGTTTCCATCGCCGCATCAACCAGACACAAGCAATAATGTGCAACAAAAGAAGCTCACAGTCCTGTTCGGTTAGATAGTTGTATAGCAGTGCTAACAACCTGTCGAGGATTAAGAATCTTGTCAATAGGAGCATACTCGTGGATTTAGAGGGCACAGTACTTGTCGGGGATTGTATGGTCCAGCAGTTAATAACAACGCCCCGGATGGGCGTAGATCGTGGGTTCGAATCCCGCCAACACCAATTTTTCTAATGTTTGTTTATTCCGCTTTGATCTTGATTTGATAAACCATTTTGGTTGTAGTGATTTCTCGAACCTTCCTAAAGCTTTTTACAAATTGATTGATTGATCCAATAGGCTAATAAATACAATATAATACACTCCTTCAGTCACACTCAGACGTCCCATCTCAACGCCATGCACGAGGCAGAATCGAAATTGCAATGCATTTTTATGTAGCAGTATAAGTATAAGTATATTACAATATTGCATTCTTCATGAGAAAAAAATGAGAATTATAATTGGCTATGATACATTTTTCTCACATTTCAGATTAGGGAAATTGGGTAGCCTACTTTAATAAAAGTGCTTCGATGTGGTATTAACTACATTCTTTAATAGGGGCATTTATAAGACTGTATTATTGCAAATTTGATGACTTACATACCATATTATCGTTATTACAGTAGTCTCTAATACCCTATTACTGCAATAACTTATATTAAAGTTTATCAAAGCTACAACAGTTCTTAAGTTTTTCAAAATTATAGTATTAAAGTAGACTCTTATATGCATTATTATTGAACTTTTTATTTAAGGTTGTTCGGACTACAATATAGTGTGTAAGTTTTTTTATATTTAAGCACCATTCCAATGCATTATATTTTTGTACATTAAATGCAGTATATTTCTTTTCGATTCTGTAAACGGGGTTCCTGCGCGAATTTAAAACTTTTGTAATAAAACATACTTATTTATCAGGGTTTCGCTCCGATAGTTGGCAATGTAGCCTATGTTAGCATGATAGTCTCAAAAAACGACAAACCTAGGCCTACTATGCAAAATAAACCAATAGGCTATATTTCTTACTTTTGCTTGCTTGATTTTTAATATGAGCCGATAAGTCTACGGCTGAATTTTATATATTGTATGTTTTGTTGATTTAGTACGGTACCTACTGGTTTATCATTATGGCTTCTTGATTTCATTCTGCGACTTGCTGAAAATACTGTTGGGGCCCACTTATTTCGACAGGGGAATAATAGTGCATAATATAACTTGCAGTAACCCGCCAAAAATAAATAATTGGTTGGTATATTAAGCCTTTTGTTCAGCCTCCTATACAACGGAACGTTAATAATAATTATGGTCATTTGCTCCAATCCCTTGCATAAGGAGATCAAGGATTTATATTTCAGAGGGATCTTGTAACATCATACTGTCCGATCCGTGCCAAATCTGTCTATAGAGCATCTGTACAGCTATGATATAGGTATAGGCCTACTGTTCGCCCAGAAAAGTTTGCAAATGCACATGAAAATATCCCTTAAAGCTTTACCAAGTCGGGGGCAAGTCCCGCCCCACCAAGTAAATTCCCTATGCTGCATTTTCAAATCAGATAGAACTACTTTGCATGTGTTTGTATACACAAAACTTACGGGGGTTCCATTCCAAATTTAATGCATTAAGGTCACAAGTGGACATTGCTTATTTTTTTTTTAGCTAAAATTGTCGATCTGTTGCACTTTTTTCGAATTCACGACTCCAATGTCAAAATTAAAATTAAAATTTTCTGAATGTTAGTTAATTGTCTTCAACTAATGTAGCAACGTTAGTGGAACGGTTTTAAGATCATCATAGAACTAAATCAAAGCAATATTTATTGTTATAAATATTATTAGTGCGTTTCTTGAATTTGAGAAATTTATAAAATTTTCATCTTACCATACTGTGTTATAAAATGGATATCGAAGTTAAGGGCATTCAGACCACCGAAAAGAGTGTTAAGTCTTACCAAAGGGAGCAGGCCTAGTAAGAGGAAGCAACTGAAGCAAAATTTCCGCATGAACCGTTTGGTAAGGCAAGCAAATTCACTAGGAGGCATGAATGATGATCTTAAACCTTTGCGAACTATTTAAGGAAGTTGAAAGTTATATATAAGATATATATTATACATACATATATATATACAGAGTGTAGGAGTCCGTCGAGGCATAAAATCAACAAAAATATAAAGGAAAGGAGACGTCAATAATACTACAATAATCTCGACGAATGTGATGAAAGTATGATAAGGACCCCATAATTATGTATATTCATCCTAGGATGATTGCTGACTGTTAAGCTTGGACACCCTGCGACAAGACATATTAGAGCTTGATGGTCGTTACCAAGTGCCCATGGAGAGCCTCCGCGTATTTATCACTAGGCGTCTTCATTTCAGGTAAAATAAAAAACACAACCAGTCGGTTGTGGAGACTATTATAAATACACGCATCAGAAGTGCAGCAGAAACAAAGAAGTCACAATTTAAATGCTGTGCAGATTTAAGATGTTTGACAAAATACAACGTCTTGGTCGAGTCGCCATGCACGCTTTCTTGGCGTTATAGGCATTTACAAGGAATCCGAAACGCCAAGTCTGAAGGAAATCGCATTGTATACCTTGACGAGACCCTTATTGGTGTGATACACAGAAACTCTATTCTGTGCGCCTGAACGCTCTTAAGTTAACTTTCTACTTTCAAGTTGATCGATTTTATAACACAGTATGGTAAGATGAAAATATTATAAATTTCTCAAATTCAAGAAACGCATCACTAATAATATTGATTTTGTTCTATGATGATCCTAAAACCGTTCCACTAACGTTGCTACAGTAGTTGAAGACAATTAACTAACATTCAGAAAATTGTAATTTTAATTTTGACACTGGAGTCGTGAATTCGTAAAAAGTGCAACAGATCGAGAATTTTAGCTAAAAAAATAAGCAATGTCCACTTGTGACCTTAATGCATTAAATTTGGAATGGAACCCCCGTAAGTTTTGTGTATACAAACATATGCAAAGTAGTTCTATCTGATTTGAAAATGCAGCATAGGGATGGAGAGGCGGGACTTGTGCCCGACGTACTTGGTAAAGCATTAAGGGATATTTTCATGTGCATTTGCAAACTTTTCTGGGCGAACAGTATATACGATGTTATATGTATATATTATGATATTATTCAAATATTGAGCATTATTTTTAACAAAAGGCGTTATGGGAGGTTATAGCTTCTGCAAATGGGGAGATCTGTACGTACAACCTATAATTACGTTAGGAGGAGTGGTAACGTCACCACCAGATGTCTATTTTTGGGGTGTATGGGACCATACTTCTCATTTCTGACGTTTTCTTCGGGGGTTCATCTACTACACCACGCATCTTGTTCTCGAAGGAGTCTCCATCGCCACATCAACCAGGTACCACAAGTTTTCATTAGAAGCTTGGTTTCTACGGGGTTCATCTACTATACACCAGTCTCTATCGCCATATCAACCAGGCACCGGAAGTCTTCTTAGTACTCGCCTCGCGTTCACTAATTCACTAAATTTTCATCCCTCCGCGTCCCACCTGGAGACCTCTCGCGCCCCACCGGTTGCCGGTTGTTGGGAACCGCTGGTCTATGTCACTGATGGCTAGAGTAACGCATCATGCGGAGTCACTGTTACTCTGCCACTGTCACTGTTTATATATACATCAATGCTGTTTGCGCCGCCAACATAGACTCCAACAGAATTTAGCAAAATGCACCTGCAACAATGTAATAAATTAGAATTTTTGTGAAGGGACCTACAAGGGAACATTTTGTTAAATTTCGTGGGGCACAGTATTTCTAATCATAAACGAACTATGATTATTCTGCAGGTCGACCGGTCGGAAATCCGAAAGAGCGGCAAGGCATTAGTTTGTTGTCGTTATCATGTTCACTCGAAGATACGCTTCCTGCTATTTTAAAATAATGTTAACATATTCCTGGTCTAGCAGCCTCAAGTTGATTTCTTACCTGCCAGCTAGTAGTTGTGTAACCATTTCACGGGTCATTGATTTTCAACTGGTGCCTAATACGTCGTTAAGCTATGTCGCATACCCCATTGCTGATAGGAATCAACAATGTTAACATATTCGAGGTCTAGCAGCCTGAAGTGGATTTCATACCTGCCTGCTAGTAGTTGTGTAAACAATTTCCCGGTTTATTGATTTCATACTGGTGCCTAATACGTTGATAAGCTATGTCGCCAGCCTCATTGTTGAAAGGAATAATGAAGTTGGATAAAATGGAAGTACTAGAGCTGTTCCACACACCAGCCAATGTACTCAATTTTCGCCGCCAACATAGACTCCAACAGAATTTAGCAAAATGCACCTGCAACAATGTAAGAAAATAGAATTTTTGTGAAGGGAACTAGAACGGAACATTTTGTTAAATTTCGTTGTGGCACAGTATTTCTAATCATAAACGAACTATGATTATTCTGCAGGTCGACCGGTCGGAAATCATAATTGGATACTGCAATGGACTGCCTTCTTGAAATAGACCATTGCATCCGAAAGAGCGGCAACGCATTAGTTTGTTGTCGTTATCATGTTCACTAGAAAATACGTTTCCTGCTATTTGAAAATAAAGTTAACATATTCCTGGTGTAGCAGCCTCATGTGGATTTCATACCTGCCAGTAGTAGTTTTGTAACTATTTCCCGGGTCATTTATTTTCAACTGGCGCCTTATACGTCGGTAAGCTATGTCGCCAGCCTCATTGTTGATGAGAATCATGTAGGTTGCTGAAATGGAAGTACTGGAGCCGTTCCTCGCCCCATCCAATGTGCTCAATTTGCGCCGCCAACATAGACTCCAACAGAATTTAGCAAAATGCACCTGCAACAATGTAATAAAATAGAATTTTTGTAAAGGGACCTAGAAGGGAACATTTTGTTAAAGGTCGTTGGGGCACAGTATTTCTAATCATAAACGAACTATGATTATTCTGCCGGTCGAACAGTCGGAAATCATTAGTGGATACTGCAATGGACTGCTTTCTTGAAATAGACCATTGCAACCGAAAGAGCGGCAACGCTTTAGTTTGTTGTCGTTATCATGTTCACTCGAAGATACGTTTCCTGCTATTTTAAAATAATGTTAACATATTCCTGGTCTAGCAGCCTCAAGTGGATTTCATACCTGCCAGCTAGTAGTTGTGTAACCATTTCACGGGTCACTGATTTCAGTCAGGTGCCTAATACGTTGATAAGCTATGTCGCCTGCCGCATTGTTGATGGGAATCATGAATGTTGCTGAAATGGAAGTACTGGAGCCGTTCCTCGGCCCCTCCAATGTGCTCAATTTGCGCCGCCAACATAGACTCCAACAGAATTTAGCAAAATGCACCTGCAACAATGTAGGAAAATAGAATTTTTGTGAAGGGACCTAGAAGGGAACATTGAGTAAAAGGTCGTTGAGGCACAGTGTTTCTAATCATATACGAACTATGATTATTCTGCAGGTCGACCGGTCGGAAATCATAATTGGATTCTGCAATGGACTGCCTTCTTGAAATAGACCATTGCATCCGAAAGAGCGGCAACGCATTAGTTTGTTGTCGTTATCATGTTCACTCGAAGATACGCTTCCTGCTATTTTAAAATAATATTAAGAGGATATGCTATCGAAATCGCTGTTCAGACCTCTTTGGTTCTGGAGTTTTGACCCACCAGAATTATGTTAATTGTAACGGCCACTCTCCCTTGGAAGCATGAAACATCAATATAGATTTTCCATGCGATGGAATTTTAATTTTAAGGCTCAGAATTTTATTAAAAAATTACAAAATAGCGCAATATTCAGAAGGGGTTCTGGAGAATGCAATCTTACCTTCAGTGGAACAGAGATATTTTGCATGTTAATATTAGCTAATGGTCTATATCTAAATTATTAGTGTGCTATTTTCCACGATTTTGCCATAAAAACCATGATATTTAAAAATTTGTTATTTTTGTTTACAATTGGACCTGAAACCAAATAATATTTTGCACCCCAAAATGTATCGCAGTAGTTCCGAGATATTCCGCCGCATTTGCAGCGCTCTTGTTGCTGCCACGAATGTGAACGAGTATACTGCCACGAATGTAAATAATAAACAAATACTTTTTATGCGTGAATTGAATCAAATATTATCTTGTTCTGTGAATTGTAAGTTCAATTTTGATTAAATTACTGTTGTGAGCATCATGGCAAAACGAAAGACTAAAACGGAGTACAACAAGAAGAGTAAAATGAATTTAAAAAAAGTGTTCTGTGGCATTTCAAGCCATGAAATTACTAATCGTGCCAGGTTGTTGTGTTGTTGCTTGGTAGCAAAAGGCTGATTTGAATTTGGTCCTAGTGTCTCGAATAAATGTCTGCTCCCGCTGAACTGCAGCTGAAGTTATACACTCGACCTTCTTCGGCTCTTCGCCTACCTTCTTTTTAAAAGACTACACTGTTCCACACTCACGAATAGCTTGATTCAGTCGATTGCATACTACACCATTTGCAAAAAAAAATTACTTTGGGGATGAGCCAGTGGCCGAAACTTGTGCAAATCCTGTAAAATATCTTGTAGCGTGTTGATGGACGTCCGAGTGGACAAGGGAATTTAAATATGATGGAAGCAAACCCTTGGCTATTTTAAACAGAAATGTCATGCCTTCGAAGAAAATAGATTCCTCGACTCATGACTGCCACCTCTGCATCCCGGTTCCTTCTGGCATCTCTAGGTTTACTTAGGATAATACGCATAGGCATAGCTTCTGTAGAGCGTCAAGCACGGAGCGGTTCGCCGGATAAAACACTGTTATACAGTAGCTGTAGTGCGGCCGAATTAAGCAGTTGAACAAAGTGACTTTAGTGGTACATGGTAGAAGGAATTACACCTTACGAAGGAGCGACATTTTGCATTTTGTTTTACTTGTGACCGTCTCATAGTTCAAATTTAAGGTAAGGCGCGAATCAATGAGTATTCCAAGATACTTGAAGGATTTGACCCATTCTATCTGATCACCACCAAGAACCAACTTTTCCAAACACTCCATAGCTCTCGAACTAATAACCATCACCTTCGATTTTTAATATTAAACACCATCTAGTAATGAAATTCAATTCCGCATTCATCTTCGAAGTTAATTCTACTAGGTTTTTTCCCGCCAAGTAGATCAGCATATCAGCAAAGAAATGCTTAACACATTCCAGCAAGAACAGGTCATTGATAAAGAGAACAAACAGTAATGGTCTGATTTTACTTCCTTGAACTTCACCGCAGTCTTGGGTATTAACACGCGGCCTTTTGTGGGGCACAGTGAGGCAAGCCAAAAAATATGATTCTGTATGTTAAATATTAGGCTATGACCGTGCATTTTAATTTTTGCTATCCAATTTATACGTAGTATAAGGAAAGCTTTGTGACGGTCAACATTTCAGCGGATTTAAGCGTTTTGATGTCCCAGGAACCCAAAAAGTGGGTTTTACGAAATGTCTGGCTATCTGTCGATTTCCGGCAACTATTCCGTCGATTTTGGTGAAATTTGGCACGTAGGTTTACAAAAATCATACCTCGAGATGATTTTCATTTCTATTTTGGGCTAACTTTATTTGGGGGGTTTATTCTCAAAAACGTTATTAATGTTAACAAAATGCAGTGGGTCGCTTGCCCCTTGGTAGTTTGCTTCTGGGGGTAAAAAAAAAAAAAATTCAGCGGAATCTTTCTGTCGATGAATTCTACCCTCAGGTATGTTTTAGGTGTTCAATAGAGTAACAAAGCCAAACAGGTTGCTTTCCTAAAAAATATTTGCTTCTGTGCACAAAATTATTTTTTGAAGAAATTATGGAAAAATCACGCACCAATACATTGCGTGCCGTGTCATTGTTACTACTGGTACAATGTACTGGTCTGTTCGTTCCAGAATATGCAATTGAGTTTTAAGGGGTTGTCAATATATTGATGCCCCCCCCCCCCCCTAGGCATCCGAAATTTATCCATGAGGAAATTATTTACTATGAAATTACACATTGTCTATCTACTAATTTACAAATTGGAAAGCATGTTTGCATTATATCAAAAAATTATTTTTGTCGCTTACACCCATGCAGGCCTTTTTTTTTTTTTACGGCGCCTCATCCCTCCCACGGGGTCGGTGGCACGGATCTTATTCTTCCAGGTGTTTCGGTTTTTGGAATCAATCATCCGGCGAGAGACCGAAGGTTCTGAGGTCCTCTCTCACTTTCGTTACAAGGGACATCCTCGGTCGTCCTTGGGACCTCTACCGTGCAGTCCCTTACACGTTGTAGCAGGTGTCCATCTTCTCTTCTTAACGTATGGCCCCACCACGCCAGTCTTCGTTCCCTGACTTTATCGGTGATCGGTGCTACTTGCATCTCCGCCCGGATGCCCTCGTTTCTCCTCCTGCCTGTTAATTTGTAACCCAGATATTAACGCAACATGCGTATCCCAGCCACATGCAGCAATTGCTCTATCTCCTCCGCAATGGCCAGCACTCCGCTCGGTAGGTCATACACGGTCTCACCACTTGCTTGTACGTATATGCGGAATTTGATTTGAATTTTTCGGCATTCTCCTATCCTTCAGGATCTCCGCCATATCTCGCCACTTGGCCCAACCTGAGGTTACCCGTACTTTTACATCGTCTTCACAGCCGCCATTCTCGCGTAACGTTGCTCGTAGATATTTGAATGTCTTGGCCTTCTCTAGGTTTAGGTTATCGACTTTTATCAATCCAGGTTCCTGGCTTATGCATTCCATGTACTCTGTTTTCTTGCGATTCACTTTAAGCCCCTGGCGCTCCACCGTTTCCACCCACAGTCTGAGAGTACTCTCGACATCTTCTCGCGAGTCTCCTACCAGGAGGATATCATCAGCGAAGAGAAGGCTTTCTGGCGCTTGCCCTTGCATCTGCCTGGTCACTACGTCCATTATGAGAACGAACAACAGCGGTTCAAGGTTGACCCCTGATGCAACCCATAAGTTACTGGAAAGGTGTAACCGACCCCTGCCGCACTACGCACTCGTACATATTCTTTATTAGCCTTATATAGCTTTGCGGAACTCGTCTCTCTTCCAACACACCCCAGATTAAACTTCTCGGTATTCTATCATAGGCTTTTTCCACGTCCACGAACACAAAATGAACAGGTTTTTTCTTTTCTCAATGTTTTTCTAGCAGACTCCTTGCAATGTGTCGTATATTCCATCTGTAGTTCCTCGACCTGGCATGAATCCTAGTTGGTTTTTGGAGATGGTCTCATTTATTAGAACTCTGAGTCTTCTCTCAACCACCCTTTCCATCCACTTCATTGCATGGCAGTGCAGTTTTATAGGTCGGTGGTTGCCACAGTCTTGCACATCGCCCTTTCGCCCATCTGGCGTCTTTTTATTGTAAGTTACTTTGTACTTTACTAACGCATAAGCAGTCCCCGACCAAGCAGCGGCATAATCAGAGGGTGTGGTAACAAGTCTGGTGGTGCAGGCTTGTCTAGGGAAAGCCACTAGAACCCGACGTAGACTTTGTGACGGGGCGAATAGTTGCCGCCACTAAATAAGCAACCACTACTAAGGTACTCATTTGTCATGGGGTTGGCCCCGAAGGTGTATGAACTCAATGAAGAGTCAACGGCATAAAAATGCAGAAGGCAACGAAAAACCACTGTTAGAAGGCATGTCAAAGTACACTCGATACTCTACATACTTGACTTCGTTTTCGAATGGAAAATAGCCAACATAATGCATTAAAATGGTCGAATATTTGCGCTACAGTGATTTTTTAAACATTATTGATATGCTCTGATAATTTTTTTTCGGATTTTCAATTATTCGTTTATTTATTTATTATGTTTTTAAATTGTTATATTTACTCAAACATCCTGGGGGGGGGGGGGGCTTGACAAGTACCTGGGGGTCGCTATGCCCCCCTAACTACGCCAATGCATAGCAATCTAGCTGAGTACGTCTATCGAAAATAGGCAACAACAAATTTTAGAAAGTTGGTTATTATGACTTAGTCGCCACTGGTAGTATGAAACAGTGCACCCGCCACTGCTGGAGCAAAAATCAATCCTGAGATTCGAATAAAATCTTCCGAGTTCCTACTTCCTTGGGCTGGGTCTAGCAGCCTGCGGGTCGCAGGTATAAAGACCATTCAGCGAAGCAGCAGGGGGTGATGCCTCCCCTACCTTTACAGTTTACACTTTACAGCCGTGAGCCGTCGGCTCAGGGTCATCTTTGTTTTGCCAGATAGTGTCACTAGAATTAACTATTTATTAGCAGAACATTATTAATGTTTTTGTTAAATATTTTTATATTGCCTCTATTATTTTTAAATAATATACATTTCATTTAAACTAGAAACTTAAATAGTGAAGAAAAATATTTCGTTTTTTTTCTTCATATTTTCATCTGTGGTCTGTCCGAAATTTTTCCTACGTATTATATCCTCTTAACATATTCCTGGTCTAGCTGCCTCAAGTGGATTTCATACCTGCCAGCTAGTAGTTGTGTAACCATTTCACGGGTCACTGATTTCACTCAGGTGCCTTATACGTTGATAAGCTATGTCGCGTGCCGCATTGTTGATGGGAATCATGACGGTTGCTGAATTGGAAGTACTAGAGCTGTTCCACACACCATCTAATGTGCTCAATTTGCGCCGCCAACATAGACTCCAACAGAATTTAGCAAAATGCACCTGCAACAATGTATGAAAATAGAATTGTTGTGAAGGGACCTAGAAGGGAACATTGAGTAAAAGGTCGTTGAGGCACAGTGTTTCTAATCATAACCGAACTAGGATTATTCTGCAGGTCAACCAGTCGTAAATCATAATTGGATACTGCAATGGACTGCCTTCCTGTAATAGACCATTGCATCCGAAAGAGCGGCAACGCATTAGTTTGTTGTCGTTATCATGTTCACTCGAAGATACGCTTCCTGCTATTTTAAAATAATGTTAACATATTCCTGGTCCAGCAGCCTCAAGTGGATTTCATACCTGCCAGCTAGCAGTTGTGTAACCATTTCACGGGTCATTGATTTCAGTCAGGTGCCTAATACGTTGATAAGCTATGTCGCCAGCCTCATTGTTGAAAGGAATCATGAAGGTGGATAAAATGGAAGTACTAGAGCTGTTCCACACACCATCCAATGTACTCAATTTGCGCCGCCAACATAGACTCCAACAGAATTTAGCAAAATGCACCTGTAACAATGTATGAAAATAGAATTTTTGTGAAGGGACCTAGAAGGAAACATTTTCTTAAAGGTCGTTGGGGCACAGTATTTCTAATCATAAACGAAGTATGATTATTCTGCAGGTCGACCAGTGGGAAATCATAATCGGATACTGCAATGGACTGCCTTCTTGAAAGAGACCATTGCATCCGAAAGAGCGGCAACGCATTAGTTTGTTGTCGTTATCATGTTCACTCGAAGATACGCTTCCTGCTATTTTAAAATAATGTTAACATATTCCTGGTCTAGCAGCCTCAAGTTGATTTCTTACCTGCCAGCTAGTAGTTGTGTAACCATTTCACGGGTCATTGATTTTCAACTGGTGTCTAATACGTCGTTAAGCTATGTCGCATACCCCATTGCTGATAGGAATCAACAATGTTAACATATTCGAGGTCTAGCAGCCTGAAGTGGATTTCATGCCTGCCTGCTAGTAGTTGTGTAAACAATTTCCCGGTTTATTGATTTCATACTGGTGCCTAATACGTTGATAAGCTATGTCGCCAGCCACATTGTTGAAAGGAATAATGAAGTAGGATAAAATGGAAGTACTAGAGCTGTTCCACACACCAGCCAATGTACTCAATTTTCGCCGCCAACATAGACTCCAACAGAATTTAGCAAAATGCACCTGCAACAATGTAATAAAATAGAATTTTTGTAAAGGGACCTAGAAGGGAACATTTTGTTAAAGGTCGTTGGGGCACAGTATTTCTAATCATAAACGAACTATGATTATTCTGCCGGTCGAACAGTCGGAAATCATTAGTGGATACTGCAATGGACTGCTTTCTTGAAATAGACCATTGCAACCGAAAGAGCGGCAACGCTTTAGTTTGTTGTCGTTATCATGTTCCCTCGAAGATACGTTTCCTGCTATTTTAAAATAATGTTAACATATTCCTGGTCTAGCAGCCTCAAGTGGATTTCATACCTGCCAGCTAGTAGTTGTGTAACCATTTCACGGGTCACTGATTTCAGTCAGGTGCCTAATACGTTGATAAGCTATGTCGCCTGCCGCATTGTTGATGGGAATCATGAAGGTTGCTGAAATGGAAGTACTGGAGCCGTTCCTCGGCCCCTCCAATGTGCTCAATTTGCGCCGCCAACATAGACTCCAACAGAATTTAGCAAAATGCACCTGCAACAATGTAAGAAAATAGAATTTTTGTGAAGGGACCTAGAAGGGAACATGGAGTAAAAGGTCGTTGAGGCACAGTGTTTCTAATCATAACCGAACTAGGATCATTCTGCAGGTCAACCAGTCGGAAATCATAAGTGGATACTGCAATGGAATGCCTTCCTGTAATAGACCATTGCATCCGAAAGAGCGGCAAGGCATTAGTTTGTTGTCGTTATCATGTTCACTCGAAGATACGCTTCCTGCTATTTTAAAATAATATTAACATATTCCTGGTCTAGCTGCCTCAAGTGGATTTCATACCTGCCAGCTAGTAGTTGTGTAACCATTTCACGGGTCACTGATTTCACTCAGGTGCCTTATACGTTGATAAGCTATGTCGCGTGCCGCATTGTTGATGGGAATCATGAAGGTTGCTGAATTGGAAGTACTAGAGCTGTTCCACACACCATCCAATGTGCTCAATTTGCGCCGCCAACATAGACTCCAACAGAATTTAGCAAAATGCACCTGCAACAATGTATGAAAATAGAATTTTTGTGAAGGGACCTAGAAGGGAACATGGAGTAAAAGGTCGTTGAGGCACAGTGTTTCTAATCATAACCCAACTAGGATTATTCTGCAGGTCAACCAGTCGGAAATCATAATTGGATACTGCAATGGACTGCCTTCCTGTAATAGACCATTGCATCCGAAAGAGCGGCAAGGCATTAGTTTGTTGTCGTTATCATGTTCACTCGAATATACGTTTTCAGTTATTTCAAAATAATGTTAACATATTCCTGGTCTAGCAGCCTCCAGTGGATTTCATACCTGCCAGCTAGCAGTTGTGTAACCATTTCACGGGTCATTGATTTCAGTCAGGTGCCTAATACGTTGATAAGCTATGTCGCCAGCCTCATTGTTGAAAGGAATCATGAAGGTGGATAAAATGGAAGTACTAGAGCTATTCCACACACCATCCAATGTACTCAATTTGCCCCGCCAACATAGACTCCAACAGAATTTAGCAAAATGCACCTGTAACAATGTATGAAAATAGAATTTTTGTGAAGGGACCTAGAAGGAAACATTTTCTTAAAGGTCGTTGGGGCACAGTATTTCTAATCAGAAACGAAGTATGATTATTCTGCAGGTCGACCAGTGGGAAATCATAATCGGATACTGCAATGGACTGCCTTCTTGAAAGAGACCATTGCATCCGAAAGAGCGGCAACGCATTAGTTTGTTGTCGTTATCATGTTCACTCGAAAATACGTTTCCTGCTATTTTAAAATAATGTTAACATATTCCTGGTGTAGCAGCCTCATGTGGATTTCATACCTGCCAGTAGTAGTTTTGTAACTATTTCCCGGGTCATTTATTTTCAACTGGCGCCTTATACGTCGGTAAGCTATGTCGCCAGCCTCATTGTTGATGAGAATCATGTAGGTTGCTGAAATGGAAGTACTGGAGCCGTTCCTCGCCCCATCCAATGTGCTCAATTTGCGCCGCCAACATAGACTCCAACAGAATTTACCAAAATGCACCTGCAACAATGTAATAAAATAGAATTTTTGTGAAGGGACCTAGAAGGGAACATTTTGTTAAAGGTCGTTGGGGCACAGTATTTCTAATCATAAACGAACTATGATTATTCTGCCGGTCGAACAGTCGGAAATCATTAGTGGATACTGCAATGGACTGCTTTCTTGAAATAGACCATTGCAACCGAAAGAGCGGCAACGCTTTAGTTTGTTGTCGTTATCATGTTCACTCGAAGATACGTTTCCTGCTATTTTAAAATAATGTTAACATATTCCTTGTCTAGCAGCCTCAAGTGGATTTCATACCTGCCAGCTAGTAGTTGTGTAACCATTTCACGGGTCACTGATTTCAGTCAGGTGCCTAATACGTTGATAAGCTATGTCGCCTGCCGCATTGTTGATGGGAATCATGAAGGTTGCTGAAATGGAAGTACTGGAGCCGTTCCTCGGCCCCTCCAATGTGCTCAATTTGCGACGCCAACATAGACTCCAACAGAATTTAGCAAAATGCACCTGCAACAATGTAAGAAAATAGAATTTTTGTGAAGGGACCTAGAAGGGAACATGGAGTAAAAGGTCGTTGAGGCACAGTGTTTCTAATCATAACCCAACTAGGATTATTCTGCAGGTCAACCAGTCGGAAATCATAATTGGATACTGCAATGGACTGCCTTCTTGAAAGAGACCATTGCATCCGAAAGAGCGGCAACGCATTAGTTTGTTGTCGTTATCATGTTCACTCGAAGATACGCTTCCTGCTATTTTAAAATAAAGTTCACATATTCCTGGTCTAGCAGCCTCAAGTGGATTTCATACCTGCCAGCTAGTTGTTGTGTAACCACTTCACGGGTCATTGATTTCAGTCAGGTGCCTAATACGTTGATAAGCTATGTCGCCAGCCTCATTGTTGAAAGGAATCATGAAGGTGGATAAAATGGAAGTACTAGAGCTGTTCCACACACCATCCAATGTACTCTATTTGCGCCGCCAACATAGACTCCATCAGAATTTAGCAAAATGCACCTGTAACAATGTATGAAAATAGAATTTTTGTGAAGGTACCTAGAAGGAAACATTTTCTTAAAGGTCGTTGGGGCACAGTATTTCTAATCATAAACGAAAGAGACCATTGCATCCGAAAGAGCGGCAACGCATTAGTTTGTTGTCGTTATCATGTTCACTCGAAGATACGCTTCCTGCTATTTTAAAATAATGTTAACATATTCCTGGGCTAGCAGCCTCAAGTGGATTTCTTACCTGCCAGCTAGTAGTTGTGTAACCATTTCACGGGTCATTGATTTTCAACTGGTGCCTAATACGTCGTTAAGCTATGTCGCATACCCCATTGCTGATAGGAATCAACAATGTAAACATATTCGAGGTCTAGCAGCCTGAAGTGGGTTTCATACCTGCCTGCTAGTAGTTGTGTAAACAATTTCCCGGTTTATTGATTTCATACTGGTGCCTAATACGTTGATAAGCTATGTCGCCAGACTCATTGTTGAAAGGAATAATGAAGTTGGATAAAATGGAAGTACTAGAGCTGTTCCACACACCAGCCAATGTACTCAATTTTCGCCGCCAACATAGACTCCAACAGAATTTAGCCAAATGCACCTGCAACAATGTAAGAAAATAGAATTTTTGTGAAGGGACCTAGAACGGAACATTTTGTTTAATTTCGTTGTGGCACAGTATTTCTAATCATAAACGAACTATGATTATTCTGCAGGTCAACCGGTCGGAAATCATAATTGGATACTGCAATGGATTGCCTTCTTGAAATAGACCATTGCATCCGAAAGAGCGGCAACGCATTAGTTTGTTGTCGTTATCATGTTCACTAGAAAATACGTTTCCTGCTATTTTAAAATAATGTTAACATATTCCTGGTGTAGCAGCCTCATGTGGATTTCATACCTGCCAGCTAGTAGTTGTGTAACTATTTCCCGGGTCATTTATTTTCAACTGGCGCCTTATACGTCGGTAAGCTATGTCGCCAGCCTCATTGTTGGTGAGAATCATGTAGGTTGCTGAAATGGAAGTACTGGAGCCGTTCCTCGCCCCATCAAATGTGCTCAATTTGCGCCGCCAACATAGACTCCAACAGAATTTAGCAAAATGCACCTGCAACAATGTAATAAAATTGAATTTTTGTGAAGGGACCTAGAAGGGAACATTTTGTTAAAGGTCGTTGGGGCACAGTATTTCTAATCATAAACGAACTATGATTATTCTGCCGGTCGAACAGTCGGAAATCATTAGTGGATACTGCAATGGACTGCTTTCTTGAAATAGACCATTGCAACCGAAAGAGCGGCAACGCTTTAGTTTGTTGTCGTTATGTTCACTCGAAGATACGTTTCCTGCTATTTTAAAATAATGTTAACATATTCCTGGTCTAGCAGCCTCAAGTGGATTTCATACCTGCCAGCTAGTAGTTGTGTAACCATTTCACGGGTCACTGATTTCAGTCAGGTGCCTAATACGTTGATAAGCTATGTCGCCAGCCTCATTGTTGAAAGGAATCATGAAGGTGGATAAAATGTAAAATGGAAGTACTAGAGCTGTTCCACACACCATCCAATGTCCTCAATTTGCGCCGCCAACATAGACTCCAACAGAATTTAGCATAATCCACCTGCAACAATGTAATAAAATGCTATTTTTGTGAAGGGACCTAGAAGGAAACATTTTCTTAAAGGTCGTTGGGGCACAGTATTTCTAATCATAAACGAAGTATGATTATTCTGCAGATCGACCGGTCGGAAATCATAATCGGATGCTGCAATGGACTGCCTTCTTGAAAGAGACCATTGCATCCGAAAGAGCGGCAACGCATTAGTTTGTTGTCGTTATCATGCTCACTCGAATATACGTTTTCAGTTATTTTAAAATAATGTTAACATATTCCTGGTCTAGCAGCCTCAAGTGGATTTCATACCTGCCAGCTAGTAGTTGTGTAACCATTTCACGGGTCATTGATTTCAGTCAGGTGCCTAATACGTTGATAAGCTATGTCGCCAGCCTCATTGTTGATGAGAATCATGTAGGTTGCTGAAATGGAAGTACTGGAGCCGTTCCTCGCCCCATCCAATGTACTCAATTTGCGCCGCCAACATAGACTCCAACAGAATTTAGAAAATGCACCTGCAACAATGTAAGAAAATAGAATTTTTGTGAAGGGACCTAGAAGGAAACATTTTCTTAAAGGTCGTTGGGGCACAGTATTTCTAATCATAAACGAAGTATGATTATTCTGCAGATCGACCAGTCGGAAATCATAATAGGATGCTGCAATGGACTGCCTTCTTGAAAGAGACCATTGCATCCGAAAGAGCGGCAACGCATTAGTTTGTTGTCGTTATCATGTTCACTCGAAGATACGCTTCCTGCTATTTTAAAATAATGTTAACATATTCCTGGTCTAGCAGCCTCAAGTGGATTTCTTACCTGACAGCTAGTAGTTATATAACGATTTCCCGGGTCATCCATTTTCAACTGGCGCCTTATACGTCGGTAGGCTATGTCGCCAGCCTCATTGTTGATGAGAATCATGTAGGTTGCTGAAATGGAAGTACTGGAGCCGTTCCTCGCCCCATCCAATGTTCTCAATTTGCGCCGCCAACATAGACTCCAACAGAATTTAGCAAAATGCACCTGCAACAATGTAATAAAATAGAATTTTTGTGAAGGGACCTAGAAGGGAACATTTAGTAAAAGGTCGTTGAGGCACAGTGTTTCTAATCATAACCGAACTAGGATTATTCTGCAGGTCAACCAGTCGGAAATCATAATTGGATACTGCTATGGACTGCCTTCCTGTAATAGACCATTGCATCCGAAAAAGCGGCAAGGCATTAGTTTGTTGTCGTTATCATGTTCACTCGAAGATAAGTTTCCTGCTATTTTAAAATAATGTTAACATATTCCTGGTCTAGCAGCCTCAAGTGGATTTCATACCTGCCAGCTAGTAGTTGTGTAACCATTTCACGGGTCGCTGATTTCAGTCAGGTGCCTAATGCGTTGATAAGCTATGTCGCCTGCCGCATAGTTGATGGGAATCATGAAGGCTGCTTAAATGGAAGTACTGGAGCCGTTCCTCGGCCCATCCAATGTACTCAATTTGCGCCGCCAACATAGACTCCAACAGAATTTAGCAAAATGCACCTGCAACAATGTAAGAAAATAGAATTTTTGTGAAGGGACCTAGAAGGAAACATTTTCTTAAAGGTCGTTGGGGCACAGTATTTCTAATCATAAACGAAGTATGATTATTCTGCAGATCGACCAGTCGGAAATCATAATCGGATACTGCAATGGACTGCCTTCTTGAAAGAGACCATTGCATCCGAAAGAGCGGCAACGCATTAGTTTGTTGACGTTATCATGTTCACTCGAAGATACGCTTCCTGCTATTTTAAAATAATGTTAACATATTCCTGGTCTAGCAGCCTCAAGTGGATTTCTTACCTGACAGCTAGTAGTTGTATAACTATTTCCCGGGTCATCCATTTTCAACTGGCGCCTTATACGTCGGTAGGCTATGTCGCCAGCCTCATTGTTGATGAGAATCATGTAGGTTGCTGAAATGGAAGTACTGGAGCCGTTCCTCGCCCCATCCAATGTACTCAATTTGCGCCGCCAACATAGACTCCAACAGAATTTAGCAAAATGCACCTGCAACAATGTAAGAAAATAGAATTTTTGTGAAGGGACCTAGAAGGGAACATTTAGTAACAGGTCGTTGAGGCACAGTGTTTCTAATCATAACCGAACTAGGATTATTCTGCAGGTCAACCAGTCGGAAATCATAATTGGATACTGCAATGGACTGCCTTCCTCTAATAGACCACTGCATCCGAAAGAGCGGCAGGCATTAGTTTGTTGTCGTTATCATGTTCACTCGAATATACGTTTTCAATTATTTTAAAATAATGTTCACATATTCCTGGTCTAGCAGCCTCAAGTGGATTTCATACCTGCCAGCTAGTAGTTGTGAAACCATTTCACGGGTCACTGATTTTCAACTGGTGCCTAATACGTTGATAAGCTATGTCGCCAGCCTCAATGTTGAAAGGAATCATGAAGGTGGATAAAATGGAAGTACTAGAGCTGTTCCACAGTCCAGCCAATGTAGGTACTCAATTTGCGCCGCCAACATAGACTCCAACAGAATTTACCAAAATGCACCTGCAACAATGTAAGAAAATAGAATTTTTGTGAAGGGACCTAGAAGGAAACATTTTCTTAAAGGTCGTTGGGGCACAGTATTTCTAATAGTAAACGAAGTATGGTTATTCTGCAGGTCGACCAGTCGGAAATCATAATCGGATACTGCAATGGACTGTCTTCTTGAAAGAGACCATTGCATCCGAAAGAGTGCTTTGTTGTGCAAAGTGCAATGTTAACGTATTCCTGGTCTAGCAGCCCCAAGTGGATTTCATGCCTGCCAGCTAGTAGTTGTGTAACCATTTCACGGGTCATTGATTTTCAACTGGTGCCTAATACGTCGTGAAGCTATGTCTCATACCTCATTGCTGATAGGAATCAATAATGTTAGCATATTCGAGGTCTAGCAGCCTCAAGTGGATTTCATACCTGCCAGCTAGTAGTTGTGTAAACAATTTCCAAGTTTATTGATTTCATACTGGTGCCTAATACGTTGATAAGCTGTGTCGCCAGCCTCATTGTTGAAAGGAATAATGAAGTTGGATAAAATGGAAGTACTAGAGCTGTTCCACACACCAGCCAATGTACTCAATTTTCGCCGCCAACATAGACTCCAACAGAATTTAGCAAAATGCACCTGCAACTATGTAGGAAAATAGAATTTTTGTGAAGGGACCTAGAACGGAACATTTTGTTAAATTTCGTTGGGGCACAGTATTTCTAATCATTAACGAACTACGATTATTCTGCAGGTCGACCGGTCGGAAATCATAATTGGATACTGCAATGGACTGCCTTCTTGAAATAGACCATTGCATCCGAAAGAGCGGCAACGCATTAGTTTGCTGTCGTTATCATGTTCACTAGAAGATACGTTTCCTGCTATTTTAAAATAATGTTAACATATTCCTGGTCTAGCAGCCTCAAGTGGATTTCATACCTGCCAGCTAGTATTTGTGTAACTATTTCCCGGGTCATTTATTTTCAACTGGCGCCTAATACGTCGGTAAGCTATGTCGCCAGCCTCATTGTTGTTGAGAATCATGAAGGTTGCTGAAATGGAAGTACTGGAGCCGTTCCTCGCACCATCCAATGTGCTCAATTTAAAGAGCGGTAACGCATTAGTTTGTTGTCGTTATCATGTTCACTCGAAGATACGTTTCCTGCTATTTTAAAATAATGTTAACATATACCTTGTCTAGCAGCCAGAAGTGGATTTCATACCTGCCAGCTTGTAGTTGTATAACTATTTCCCGGGTCATTCATTTTCAACTGGCACCTTATACGTCGGTAAGCTATGTCGCCAACCTCATTGTTGATGGGAAACATGAAGGTGGCTGAAATGGAAGTACTAGAGCTGTTCCACACACCATCCAATGTACTCAATTTGCGCCGCCAACATAGACTCCAACAGAATTTAGCAAAATGCACCTGCAACAATGTAAGAAAATAGAATTTTTGTGAAGGGACCAAGAAGGGAACATTTAGTTAAAGGTCGGTGAGGCACAGTGTTTCTAGTGATAACCGAACTAGGATTATTCTGCAGGTCGACCAGTCGGAAATCATTATTGGATACTGCAAGGGACTGCCTTCTTGAAATAGACCATTGCATCCGAAAGAGTGCTTTGTTGTGCAAAGTGCAATGTTAACGTATTCCTGGTCTAGCAGCCCCAAGTGGATTTCATGCCTGCCAGCTAGTAGTTGTGTAACTATTTCCCGGGTCATTTATTTTCAACTGGCGCCTTATACGTCGGTAAGCTATGTCGCCAGCCTCATTGTTGTTGAGAATCATGAAGGTTGCTGAAATGGAAGTACTGGAGCCGTTCCTCGCACCATCCAATGTGCTCAATTTAAAGAGCGGTAACGCATTAGTTTGTTGTCGTTATCATGTTCACTCGAAGATACGTTTCCTGCTATTTTAAAATAATGTTAACATATTCCTGGTCTAGCAGCCTCAAGTGGGTTTCATACCTGCCAGCTAGTAGTTGTGTAACCATTTCACGGGTCACTGATTTCAGTCAGGTGCCTAATACGTTGATAAGCTATGTCGCCTGCCGCATTGTTGATGGGAATCATGAATGTTGCTGAAATGGAAGTACTGGAGCCGCTCCTCGGCCCATCCAATGTGCTCAATTTGCGCCGCCAACATAGACTCCAACAGAATTTAGCAAAATGCACCTGCAACAATGTAATAAAATAGAATTTTTGTGAAGGGACCTAGAAGGGAACATTCTGTTAAATTTCGTTGGGGCACAGTATTTCTAATCATAAACGAACTATGATTATTCTGCAGGTCGACCGGTCGGAAATCATAATTGGATACTGCAATGGACTGCCTTCCTCTAATAGACCATTGCATCCGAAAGAGCGGCAACGCATTAGTTTGTTGTCGTTATCATGTTCACTCGAAGATACGCTTCCTGCTATTTTAAAATAATGTTAACATATTCCTGGTCTAGCAGCCTCAAGTGGATTTCTTACCTGACAGCTAGTAGTTGTATAACTATTTCCCGGGTCATCCATTTTCAACTGGCGCCTTATACGTCGGTAGGCTATGTCGCCAGCCTCATTGTTGATGAGAATCATGTAGGTTGCTGAAATGGAAGTACTGGAGCCGTTCCTCGCCCCATCCAATGTACTCAATTTGCGCCGCCAACATAGACTCCAACAGAATTTAGCAAAATGCACCTGCAACAATGTAAGAAAATAGAATTTTTGTGAAGGGACCTAGAAGGAAACATTTTCTTAAAGGTCGTTGGGGCACAGTATTTCTAATCATAAACGAAGTATGATTACTCTGCAGATCGACCAGTCGGAAATCATAATCGGATGCTGCAATGGACTGCCTTCTTGAAAGAGACCATTGCATCCGAAAGAGCGGCAACGCATTGGTTTGTTGTCGTTATCATGTTCACTCGAAGATACGCTTCCTGCTATTTTAAAATAATGTTAACATATTCCTGGTCTAGCAGCCTCAAGTGGATTTCATACCTGACAGCTAGTAGTTGTATAACTATTTCCCGGGTCATCCATGTTCAACTGGCGCCTTGTACGTCGGTAGGCTATGTCGCCAGCCTCATTGTTGATGAGAATCATGTAGGTTGCTGAAATGGAAGTACTGGAGCCGTACGTCGCCCCATCCAATGTACTCAATTTGCGCCGCCAACATAGACTCCAACAGAATTTAGCAAAATGCACCTGCAACAATGTAAGAAAATAGAATTTTTGTGAAGGGACCAAGAAGGGAACATTTAGTTAAAGGTCGGTGAGGCACAGTGTTTCTAGTGATAACCGAACTAGGATTATTCTGCAGGTCGACCAGTCGGAAATCATTATTGGATACTGCAAGGGACTGCCTTCTTGAAATATACCATTGCATCCGAAAGAGTGCTTTGTTGTGCAAAGTGCAATGTTAACGTATTCCTGGTCTAGCAGCCCTAAGTGGATTTCATGCCAGCCAGCTAGTAGTTGTGTAACTATTTCCCGGGTCATTTATTTTCAACTGGCGCCTTATACGTCGGTAAGCTATGTCGCCAGCCACATTGTTGTTGAGAATCATGAAGGTTGCTGAAATGGAAGTACTGGAGCCGTTCCTCGCACCATCCAATGTGCTCAATTTAAAGAGCGGTAACGCATTAGTTTGTTGTCATTATCATGTTCACTCGAAGATACGTTTCCTGCTATTTTAAAATAATGTTAACATATTCCTTGTCTAGCAGCCTGAAGTGGATTTCATACCTGCCAGCTTGTAGTTGTATAACTATTTCCCGGGTCATTCATTTTCAACTGGCGCCTTATACGTCGGTAAGCTATGTCGCCAACCTCATTGTTGATGGGAAACATGAAGGTGGCTGAAATGGAAGTACTAGAGCTGTTCCACACACCATCCAATGTACTCAATTTGCGCCACCAACTTAGACTCCAACAGAATTTAGCAAAATGCACCTGCAACAATGTAAGAAAATAGAATTTTTGTGAAGGGACCAAGAAGGGAACATTTAGTTAAAGGTCGGTGAGGCACAGTGTTTCTAGTGATAACCGAACTAGGATTATTCTGCAGGTCGACCAGTCGGAAATCATTATTGGATACTGCAAGGGACTGCCTTCTTGAAATAGACCATTGCATCCGAAAGAGTGCTTTGTTGTGCAAAGTGCAATGTTAACGTATTCCTGGTCTAGCAGCCCCAAGTGGATTTCATGCCTGCCAGCTAGTAGTTGTGTAACTATTTCCCGGGTCATTTATTTTCAACTGGCGCCTTATACGTCGGTAAGCTATGTCGCCAGCCTCATTGTTGTTGAGAATCATGAAGGTTGCTGAAATGGAAGTACTGGAGCCGTTCCTCGCACCATCCAATGTGCTCAATTTAAAGAGCGGTAACGCATTAGTTTGTTGTCGTTATCATGTTCACTCGAAGATACGTTTCCTGCTATTTTAAAATAATGTTAACATATTCCTTGTCTAGCAGCCTGAAGTGGATTTCATACCTGCCAGCTTGTAGTTGCATAACTATTTCCCGGGTCATTCATTTTCAACTGGCGCCTTATACGTCGGTAAGCTATGTCGCCAACCTCATTGTTGATGGGAAACATGAAGGTGGCTGAAATGGAAGTACTAGAGCTGTTCCACACACCATCCAATGTACTCAATTTGCGCCGCCAACATAGACTCCAACAGAATTTAGCAAAATGCACCTGCAACAATGTAAGAAAATAGAATTTTTGTGAAGGGACCAAGAAGGGAACATTTAGTTAAAGGTCGGTGAGGCACAGTGTTTCTAGTGATAACCGAACTAGGATTATTCTGCAGGTCGACCAGTCGGAAATCATTATTGGATACTGCAAGGGACTGCCTTCTTGAAATAGACCATTGCATCCGAAAGAGTGCTTTGTTGTGCAAAGTGCAATGTTAACGTATTCCTGGTCTAGCAGCCCTAAGTGGATTTCATGCCAGCCAGCTAGTAGTTGTGTAACTATTTCCCGGGTCATTTATTTTCAACTGGCGCCTTATACGTCGGTAAGCTATGTCGCCAGCCTCATTGTTGTTGAGAATCATGAAGATTGCTGAAATGGAAGTACTGGAGCCGTTCCTCGCACCATCCAATGTGCTCAATTTAAAGAGCGGTAACGCATTAGTTTGTTGTCGTTATCATGTTCACTCGAAGATACGTTTCCTGCTATTTTAAAATAATGTTAACATATTCCTTGTCTAGCAGCCTGAAGTGGATTTCATACCTGCCAGCTTGTAGTTGCATAACTATTTCCCGGGTCATTCATTTTCAACTGGCGCCTTATACGTCGGTAAGCTATGTCGCCAACCTCATTGTTGATGGGAAACATGAAGGTGGCTGAAATGGAAGTACTAGAGCTGTTCCACACACCATCCAATGTACTCAATTTGCGCCGCCAACATAGACTCCAACAGAATTTAGCAAAATGCACCTGCAACAATGTAAGAAAATAGAATTTTTGTGAAGGGACCAAGAAGGGAACATTTAGTTAAAGGTCGGTGAGGCACAGTGTTTCTAGTGATAACCGAACTAGGATTATTCTGCAGGTCGACCAGTCGGAAATCATTATTGGATACTGCAAGGGACTGCCTTCTTGAAATAGACCATTGCATCCGAAAGAGTGCTTTGTTGTGCAAAGTGCAATGTTAACGTATTCCTGGTCTAGCAGCCCTAAGTGGATTTCATGCCAGCCAGCTAGTAGTTGTGTAACTATTTCCCGGGTCATTTATTTTCAACTGGCGCCTTATACGTCGGTAAGCTATGTCGCCAGCCTCATTGTTGTTGAGAATCATGAAGATTGCTGAAATGGAAGTACTGGAGCCGTTCCTCGCACCATCCAATGTGCTCAATTTAAAGAGCGGTAACGCATTAGTTTGTTGTCGTTATCATGTTCACTCGAAGATACGTTTCCTGCTATTTTAAAATAATGTTAACATATTCCTTGTCTAGCAGCCTGAAGTGGATTTCATACCTGCCAGCTTGTAGTTGTATAACTATTTCCCGGGTCATTCATTTTCAACTGGCGCCTTATACGTCGGTAAGCTATGTCGCCAACCTCATTGTTGATGGGAAACATGAAGGTGGCTGAAATGGAAGTACTAGAGCTGTTCCACACACCATCCAATGTACTCAATTTGCGCCGCCAACATAGACTCCAACAGAATTTAGCAAAATGCACCTGCAACAATGTAAGAAAATAGAATTTTTGTGAAGGGACCAAGAAGGGAACATTTAGTTAAAGGTCGGTGAGGCACAGTGTTTCTAGTGATAACCGAACTAGGATTATTCTGCAGGTCGACCAGTCGGAAATCATTATTGGATACTGCAAGGGACTGCCTTCTTGAAATAGACCATTGCATCCGAAAGAGTGCTTTGTTGTGCAAAGTGCAATGTTAACGTATTCCTGGTCTAGCAGCCCCAAGTGGATTTCATGCCTGCCAGCTAGTAGTTGTGTAACCATTTCACGGGTCATTGATTTTCAACTGGTGCCTAATACGTCGTGAAGCTATGTCTCATACCTCATTGCTGATAGGAATCAATAATGTTAACATATTCGAGGTCTAGCAGCCTCAAGTGGATTTCATACCTGCCAGCTAGTAGTTGTGTAAACAATTTCCAAGTTTATTGATTTCATACTGGTGCCTAATACGTTGATAAGCTGTGTCGCCAGCCTCATTGTTGAAAGGAATAATGAAGTTGGATAAAATGGAAGTACTAGAGCTGTTCCACACACCAGCCAATGTACTCAATTTTCGCCGACAACATAGACTCCAACAGAATTTAGCAAAATGCACCTGCAACTATGTAGGAAAATAGAATTTTTGTGAAGGGACCTAGAACGGAACATTTTGTTAAATTTCGTTGGGGCACAGTATTTCTAATCATTAACGAACTACGATTATTCTGCAGGTCGACCGGTCGGAAATCATAATTGGATACTGCAATGGACTGCCTTCTTGAAATAGACCATTGCATCCGAAAGAGCGGCAACGCATTAGTTTGCTGTCGTTATCATGTTCACTAGAAGATACGTTTCCTGCTATTTTAAAATAATGTTAACATATTCCTGGTCTAGCAGCCTCAAGTGGATTTCATACCTGCCAGCTAGTATTTGTGTAACTATTTCCCGGGTCATTTATTTTCAACTGGCGCCTTATACGTCGGTAAGCTAAGTCGCCAGCCTCATTGTTGTTGAGAATCATGAAGGTTGCTGAAATGGAAGTACTGGAGCCGTTCCTCGCACCATCCAATGTGCTCAATTTAAAGAGCGGTAACGCATTAGTTTGTTGTCGTTATCATGTTCACTCGAAGATACGTTTCCTGCTATTTTAAAATAATGTTAACATATTCCTTGTCTAGCAGCCTGAAGTGGATTTCATACCTGCCAGCTTGTAGTTGTATAACTATTTCCCGGGTCATTCATTTTCAACTGGCGCCTTATACGTCGGTAAGCTATGTCGCCAACCTCATTGTTGATGGGAAACATGAAGGTGGCTGAAATGGAAGTACTAGAGCTGTTCCACACACCATCCAATGTACTCAATTTGCGCCGCCAACATAGACTCCAACAGAATTTAGCAAAATGCACCTGCAACAATGTAAGAAAATAGAATTTTTGTGAAGGGACCAAGAAGGGAACATTTAGTTAAAGGTCGGTGAGGCACAGTGTTTCTAGTGATAACCGAACTAGGATTATTCTGCAGGTCGACCAGTCGGAAATCATTATTGGATACTGCAAGGGACTGCCTTCTTGAAATAGACCATTGCATCCGAAAGAGTGCTTTGTTGTGCAAAGTGCAATGTTAACGTATTCCTGGTCTAGCAGCCCTAAGTGGATTTCATGCCAGCCAGCTAGTAGTTGTGTAACTATTTCCCGGGTCATTTATTTTCAACTGGCGCCTTATACGTCGGTAAGCTATGTCGCCAGCCTCATTGTTGTTGAGAATCATGAAGGTTGCTGAAATGGAAGTACTGGAGCCGTTCCTCGCACCATCCAATGTGCTCAATTTAAAGAGCGGTAACGCATTAGTTTGTTGTCGTTATCATGTTCACTCGAAGATACGTTTCCTGCTATTTTAAAATAATGTTAACATATTCCTTGTCTAGCAGCCTGAAGTGGATTTCATACCTGCCAGCTTGTAGTTGTATAACTATTTCCCGGGTCATTCATTTTCAACTGGCGCCTTATACGTCGGTAAGCTATGTCGCCAACCTCATTGTTGATGGGAAACATGAAGGTGGCTGAAATGGAAGTACTAGAGCTGTTCCACACACCATCCAATGTACTCAATTTGCGCCGCCAACATAGACTCCAACAGAATTTAGCAAAATGCACCTGCAACAATGTAAGAAAATAGAATTTTTGTGAAGGGACCAAGAAGGGAACATTTAGTTAAAGGTCGGTGAGGCACAGTGTTTCTAGTGATAACCGAACTAGGATTATTCTGCAGGTCGACCAGTCGGAAATCATTATTGGATACTGCAAGGGGCTGCCTTCTTGAAATAGACCATTGCATCCGAAAGAGTGCTTTGTTGTGCAAAGTGCAATGTTAACGTATTCCTGGTCTAGCAGCCCTAAGTGGATTTCATGCCAGCCAGCTAGTAGTTGTGTAACTATTTCCCGGGTCATTTATTTTCAACTGGCGCCTTATACGTCGGTAAGCTATGTCGCCAGCCTCATTGTTGTTGAGAATCATGAAGATTGCTGAAATGGAAGTACTGGAGCCGTTCCTCGCACCATCCAATGTGCTCAATTTAAAGAGCGGTAACGCATTAGTTTGTTGTCGTTATCATGTTCACTCGAAGATACGTTTCCTGCTATTTTAAAATAATGTTAACATATTCCTTGTCTAGCAGCCTGAAGTGGATTTCATACCTGCCAGCTTGTAGTTGTATAACTATTTCCCGGGTCATTCATTTTCAACTGGCGCCTTATACGTCGGTAAGCTATGTCGCCAACCTCATTGTTGATGGGAAACATGAAGGTGGCTGAAATGGAAGTACTAGAGCTGTTCCACACACCATCCAATGTACTCAATTTGCGCCGCCAACATAGACTCCAACAGAATTTAGCAAAATGCACCTGCAACAATGTAAGAAAATAGAATTTTTGTGAAGGGACCAAGAAGGGAACATTTAGTTAAAGGTCGGTGAGGCACAGTGTTTCTAGTGATAACCGAACTAGGATTATTCTGCAGGTCGACCAGTCGGAAATCATTATTGGATACTGCAAGGGACTGCCTTCTTGAAATAGACCATTGCATCCGAAAGAGTGCTTTGTTGTGCAAAGTGCAATGTTAACGTATTCCTGGTCTAGCAGCCCCAAGTGGATTTCATGCCTGCCAGCTAGTAGTTGTGTAACCATTTCACGGGTCATTGATTTTCAACTGGTGCCTAATACGTCGTGAAGCTATGTCTCATACCTCATTGCTGATAGGAATCAATAATGTTAACATATTCGAGGTCTAGCAGCCTCAAGTGGATTTCATACCTGCCAGCTAGTAGTTGTGTAAACAATTTCCAAGTTTATTGATTTCATACTGGTGCCTAATACGTTGATAAGCTGTGTCGCCAGCCTCATTGTTGAAAGGAATAATGAAGTTGTATAAAATGGAAGTACTAGAGCTGTTCCACACACCAGCCAATGTACTCAATTTTCGCCGACAACATAGACTCCAACAGAATTTAGCAAAATGCACCTGCAACTATGTAGGAAAATAGAATTTTTGTGAAGGGACCTAGAACGGAACATTTTGTTAAATTTCGTTGGGGCACAGTATTTCTAATCATTAACGAACTACGATTATTCTGCAGGTCGACCGGTCGGAAATCATAATTGGATACTGCAATGGACTGCCTTCTTGAAATAGACCATTGCATCCGAAAGAGCGGCAACGCATTAGTTTGCTGTCGTTATCATGTTCACTAGAAGATACGTTTCCTGCTATTTTAAAATAATGTTAACATATTCCTGGTCTAGCAGCCTCAAGTGGATTTCATACCTGCCAGCTAGTATTTGTGTAACTATTTCCCGGGTCATTTATTTTCAACTGGCGCCTTATACGTCGGTAAGCTAAGTCGCCAGCCTCATTGTTGTTGAGAATCATGAAGGTTGCTGAAATGGAAGTACTGGAGCCGTTCCTCGCACCATCCATGTGCTCAATTTAAAGAGCGGTAACGCATTAGTTTGTTGTCGTTATCATGTTCACTCGAAGATACGTTTCCTGCTATTTTAAAATAATGTTAACATATTCCTTGTCTAGCAGCCTGAAGTGGATTTCATACCTGCCAGCTTGTAGTTGTATAACTATTTCCCGGGTCATTCATTTTCAACTGGCGCCTTATACGTCGGTAAGCTATGTCGCCAACCTCATTGTTGATGGGAAACATGAAGGTGGCTGAAATGGAAGTACTAGAGCTGTTCCACACACCATCCAATGTACTCAATTTGCGCCGCCAACATAGACTCCAACAGAATTTAGCAAAATGCACCTGCAACAATGTAAGAAAATAGAATTTTTGTGAAGGGACCAAGAAGGGAACATTTAGTTAAAGGTCGGTGAGGCACAGTGTTTCTAGTGATAACCGAACTAGGATTATTCTGCAGGTCGACCAGTCGGAAATCATTATTGGATACTGCAAGGGACTGCCTTCTTGAAATAGACCATTGCATCCGAAAGAGTGCTTTGTTGTGCAAAGTGCAATGTTAACGTATTCCTGGTCTAGCAGCCCTAAGTGGATTTCATGCCAGCCAGCTAGTAGTTGTGTAACTATTTCCCGGGTCATTTATTTTCAACTGGCGCCTTATACGTCGGTAAGCTATGTCGCCAGCCTCATTGTTGTTGAGAATCATGAAGGTTGCTGAAATGGAAGTACTGGAGCCGTTCCTCGCACCATCCAATGTGCTCAATTTAAAGAGCGGTAACGCATTAGTTTGTTGTCGTTATCATGTTCACTCGAAGATACGTTTCCTGCTATTTTAAAATAATGTTAACATATTCCTTGTCTAGCAGCCTGAAGTGGATTTCATACCTGCCAGCTTGTAGTTGTATAACTATTTCCCGGGTCATTCATTTTCAACTGGCGCCTTATACGTCGGTAAGCTATGTCGCCAACCTCATTGTTGATGGGAAACATGAAGGTGGCTGAAATGGAAGTACTAGAGCTGTTCCACACACCATCCAATGTACTCAATTTGCGCCGCCAACATAGACTCCAACAGAATTTAGCAAAATGCACCTGCAACAATGTAAGAAAATAGAATTTTTGTGAAGGGACCAAGAAGGGAACATTTAGTTAAAGGTCGGTGAGGCACAGTGTTTCTAGTGATAACCGAACTAGGATTATTCTGCAGGTCGACCAGTCGGAAATCATTATTGGATACTGCAAGGGGCTGCCTTCTTGAAATAGACCATTGCATCCGAAAGAGTGCTTTGTTGTGCAAAGTGCAATGTTAACGTATTCCTGGTCTAGCAGCCCTAAGTGGATTTCATGCCAGCCAGCTAGTAGTTGTGTAACTATTTCCCGGGTCATTTATTTTCAACTGGCGCCTTATACGTCGGTAAGCTATGTCGCCAGCCTCATTGTTGTTGAGAATCATGAAGATTGCTGAAATGGAAGTACTGGAGCCGTTCCTCGCACCATCCAATGTGCTCAATTTAAAGAGCGGTAACGCATTAGTTTGTTGTCGTTATCATGTTCACTCGAAGATACGTTTCCTGCTATTTTAAAATAATGTTAACATATTCCTTGTCTAGCAGCCTGAAGTGGATTTCATACCTGCCAGCTTGTAGTTGTATAACTATTTCCCGGGTCATTCATTTTCAACTGGCGCCTTATACGTCGGTAAGCTATGTCGCCAACCTCATTGTTGATGGGAAACATGAAGGTGGCTGAAATGGAAGTACTAGAGCTGTTCCACACACCATCCAATGTACTCAATTTGCGCCGCCAACATAGACTCCAACAGAATTTAGCAAAATGCACCTGCAACAATGTAAGAAAATAGAATTTTTGTGAAGGGACCAAGAAGGGAACATTTAGTTAAAGGTCGGTGAGGCACAGTGTTTCTAGTGATAACCGAACTAGGATTATTCTGCAGGTCGACCAGTCGGAAATCATTATTGGATACTGCAAGGGACTGCCTTCTTGAAATAGACCATTGCATCCGAAAGAGTGCTTTGTTGTGCAAAGTGCAATGTTAACGTATTCCTGGTCTAGCAGCCCCAAGTGGATTTCATGCCTGCCAGCTAGTAGTTGTGTAACCATTTCACGGGTCATTGATTTTCAACTGGTGCCTAATACGTCGTGAAGCTATGTCTCATACCTCATTGCTGATAGGAATCAATAATGTTAACATATTCGAGGTCTAGCAGCCTCAAGTGGATTTCATACCTGCCAGCTAGTAGTTGTGTAAACAATTTCCAAGTTTATTGATTTCATACTGGTGCCTAATACGTTGATAAGCTGTGTCGCCAGCCTCATTGTTGAAAGGAATAATGAAGTTGGATAAAATGGAAGTACTAGAGCTGTTCCACACACCAGCCAATGTACTCAATTTTCGCCGACAACATAGACTCCAACAGAATTTAGCAAAATGCACCTGCAACTATGTAGGAAAATAGAATTTTTGTGAAGGGACCTAGAACGGAACATTTTGTTAAATTTCGTTGGGGCACAGTATTTCTAATCATTAACGAACTACGATTATTCTGCAGGTCGACCGGTCGGAAATCATAATTGGATACTGCAATGGACTGCCTTCTTGAAATAGACCATTGCATCCGAAAGAGCGGCAACGCATTAGTTTGCTGTCGTTATCATGTTCACTAGAAGATACGTTTCCTGCTATTTTAAAATAATGTTAACATATTCCTGGTCTAGCAGCCTCAAGTGGATTTCATACCTGCCAGCTAGTATTTGTGTAACTATTTCCCGGGTCATTTATTTTCAACTGGCGCCTTATACGTCGGTAAGCTAAGTCGCCAGCCTCATTGTTGTTGAGAATCATGAAGGTTGCTGAAATGGAAGTACTGGAGCCGTTCCTCGCACCATCCAATGTGCTCAATTTAAAGAGCGGTAACGCATTAGTTTGTTGTCGTTATCATGTTCACTCGAAGATACGTTTCCTGCTATTTTAAAATAATGTTAACATATTCCTTGTCTAGCAGCCTGAAGTGGATTTCATACCTACCAGCTTGTAGTTGTATAACTATTTCCCGGGTCATTCATTTTCAACTGGCGCCTTATACGTCGGTAAGCTATGTCGCCAACCTCATTGTTGATGGGAAACAAGAAGGTGGCTGAAATGGAAGTACTAGAGCTGTTCCACACACCATCCAATGTACTCAATTTGCGCCGCCAACATAGACTCCAACAGAATTTAGCAAAATGCACCTGCAACAATGTAAGAAAATAGAATTTTTGTGAAGGGACCAAGAAGGGAACATTTAGTTAAAGGTCGGTGAGGCACAGTGTTTCTAGTGATAACCGAACTAGGATTATTCTGCAGGTCGACCAGTCGGAAATCATTATTGGATACTGCAAGGGACTGCCTTCTTGAAATAGACCATTGCATCCGAAAGAGTGCTTTGTTGTGCAAAGTGCAATGTTAACGTATTCCTGGTCTAGCAGCCCTAAGTGGATTTCATGCCAGCCAGCTAGTAGTTGTGTAACTATTTCCCGGGTCATTTATTTTCAACTGGCGCCTTATACGTCGGTAAGCTATGTCGCCAGCCTCATTGTTGTTGAGAATCATGAAGATTGCTGAAATGGAAGTACTGGAGCCGTTCCTCGCACCATCCAATGTGCTCAATTTAAAGAGCGGTAACGCATTAGTTTGTTGTCGTTATCATGTTCACTCGAAGATACGTTTCCTGCTATTTTAAAATAATGTTAACATATTCCTTGTCTAGCAGCCTGAAGTGGATTTCATACCTGCCAGCTTGTAGTTGTATAACTATTTCCCGGGTCATTCATTTTCAACTGGCGCCTTATACGTCGGTAAGCTATGTCGCCAACCTCATTGTTGATGGGAAACATGAAGGTGGCTGAAATGGAAGTACTAGAGCTGTTCCACACACCATCCAATGTACTCAATTTGCGCCGCCAACATAGACTCCAACAGAATTTAGCAAAATGCACCTGCAACAATGTAAGAAAATAGAATTTTTGTGAAGGGACCAAGAAGGGAACATTTAGTTAAAGGTCGGTGAGGCACAGTGTTTCTAGTGATAACCGAACTAGGATTATTCTGCAGGTCGACCAGTCGGAAATCATTATTGGATACTGCAAGGGACTGCCTTCTTGAAATAGACCATTGCATCCGAAAGAGTGCTTTGTTGTGCAAAGTGCAATGTTAACGTATTCCTGGTCTAGCAGCCCCAAGTGGATTTCATGCCTGCCAGCTAGTAGTTGTGTAACCATTTCACGGGTCATTGATTTTCAACTGGTGCCTAATACGTCGTGAAGCTATGTCTCATACCTCATTGCTGATAGGAATCAATAATGTTAACATATTCGAGGTCTAGCAGCCTCAAGTGGATTTCATACCTGCCAGCTAGTAGTTGTGTAAACAATTTCCAAGTTTATTGATTTCATACTGGTGCCTAATACGTTGATAAGCTGTGTCGCCAGCCTCATTGTTGAAAGGAATAATGAAGTTGGATAAAATGGAAGTACTAGAGCTGTTCCACACACCAGCCAATGTACTCAATTTTCGCCGACAACATAGACTCCAACAGAATTTAGCAAAATGCACCTGCAACTATGTAGGAAAATAGAATTTTTGTGAAGGGACCTAGAACGGAACATTTTGTTAAATTTCGTTGGGGCACAGTATTTCTAATCATTAACGAACTACGATTATTCTGCAGGTCGACCGGTCGGAAATCATAATTGGATACTGCAATGGACTGCCTTCTTGAAATAGACCATTGCATCCGAAAGAGCGGCAACGCATTAGTTTGCTGTCGTTATCATGTTCACTAGAAGATACGTTTCCTGCTATTTTAAAATAATGTTAACATATTCCTGGTCTAGCAGCCTCAAGTGGATTTCATACCTGCCAGCTAGTATTTGTGTAACTATTTCCCGGGTCATTTATTTTCAACTGGCGCCTTATACGTCGGTAAGCTAAGTCGCCAGCCTCATTGTTGTTGAGAATCATGAAGGTTGCTGAAATGGAAGTACTGGAGCCGTTCCTCGCACCATCCAATGTGCTCAATTTAAAGAGCGGTAACGCATTAGTTTGTTGTCGTTATCATGTTCACTCGAAGATACGTTTCCTGCTATTTTAAAA
Organism: Psococerastis gibbosa; assembly: GCA_963971405.1. NCBI lineage: Eukaryota > Metazoa > Arthropoda > Insecta > Psocodea > Psocidae > Psococerastis > Psococerastis gibbosa. The sequence goes on along the minus strand of OZ020493.1, from coordinate 3,107,305 downwards.
TAATGTTAACATGTTCCTTGTCTAGCAGCCTGAAGTGGATTTCATACCTGCCAGCTTGTAGTTGTATAACTATTTCCCGGGTCATTCATTTTCAACTGGCGCCTTATACGTCGGTAAGCTATGTCGCCAACCTCATTGTTGATGGGAAACATGAAGGTGGCTGAAATGGAAAAACTAGAGCTGTTCCACACACCATCCAATGTACTCAATTTGCGCCGCCAACATAGACTCCAACAGAATTTAGCAAAATGCACCTGCAACAATGTAAGAAAATAGAATTTTTGTGAAGGGACCAAGAAGGGAACATTTAGTTAAAGGTCGGTGAGGCACAGTGTTTCTAGTGATAACCGAACTAGGATTATTCTGCAGGTCGACCAGTCGGAAATCATTATTGGATACTGCAAGGCACTGCCTTCTTGAAATAGACCATTGCATCCGAAAGAGTGCTTTGTTGTGCAAAGTGCAATGTTAACGTATTCCTGGTCTAGCAGCCCCAAGTGGATTTCATGCCTGCCAGCTAGTAGTTGTGTAACCATTTCACGGGTCATTGATTTTCAACTGGTGCCTAATACGTCGTGAAGCTATGTCTCATACCTCATTGCTGATAGGAATCAATAATGTTAACATATTCGAGGTCTAGCAGCCTCAAGTGGATTTCATACCTGCCAGCTAGTAGTTGTGTAAACAATTTCCAAGTTTATTGATTTCATACTGGTGCCTAATACGTTGATAAGCTGTGTCGCCAGCCTCATTGTTGAAAGGAATAATGAAGTTGGATAAAATGGAAGTACTAGAGCTGTTCCACACACCAGCCAATGTACTCAATTTTCGCCGACAACATAGACTCCAACAGAATTTAGCAAAATGCACCTGCAACTATGTAGGAAAATAGAATTTTTGTGAAGGGACCTAGAACGGAACATTTTGTTAAATTTCGTTGGGGCACAGTATTTCTAATCATTAACGAACTACGATTATTCTGCAGGTCGACCGGTCGGAAATCATAATTGGATACTGCAATGGACTGCCTTCTTGAAATAGACCATTGCATCCGAAAGAGCGGCAACGCATTAGTTTGCTGTCGTTATCATGTTCACTAGAAGATACGTTTCCTGCTATTTTAAAATAATGTTAACATATTCCTGGTCTAGCAGCCTCAAGTGGATTTCATACCTGCCAGCTAGTATTTGTGTAACTATTTCCCGGGTCATTTATTTTCAACTGGCGCCTTATACGTCGGTAAGCTAAGTCGCCAGCCTCATTGTTGTTGAGAATCATGAAGGTTGCTGAAATGGAAGTACTGGAGCCGTTCCTCGCACCATCCAATGTGCTCAATTTAAAGAGCGGTAACGCATTAGTTTGTTGTCGTTATCATGTTCACTCGAAGATACGTTTCCTGCTATTTTAAAATAATGTTAACATATTCCTTGTCTAGCAGCCTGAAGTGGATTTCATACCTGCCAGCTTGTAGTTGTATAACTATTTCCCGGGTCATTCATTTTCAACTGGCGCCTTATACGTCGGTAAGCTATGTCGCCAACCTCATTGTTGATGGGAAACATGAAGGTGGCTGAAATGGAAAAACTAGAGCTGTTCCACACACCATCCAATGTACTCAATTTGCGCCGCCAACATAGACTCCAACAGAATTTAGCAAAATGCACCTGCAACAATGTAAGAAAATAGAATTTTTGTGAAGGGACCAAGAAGGGAACATTTAGTTAAAGGTCGGTGAGGCACAGTGTTTCTAGTGATAACCGAACTAGGATTATTCTACAGGTCGACCAGTCGGAAATCATTATTGGATACTGCAAGGCACTGCCTTCTTGAAATAGACCATTGCATCCGAAAGAGTGCTTTGTTGTGCAAAGTGCAATGTTAACGTATTCCTGGTCTAGCAGCCCCAAGTGGATTTCATGCCTGCCAGCTAGTAGTTGTGTAACCATTTCACGGGTCATTGATTTTCAACTGGTGCCTAATACGTCGTGAAGCTATGTCTCATACCTCATTGCTGATAGGAATCAATAATGTTAACATATTCGAGGTCTAGCAGCCTCAAGTGGATTTCATACCTGCCAGCTAGTAGTTGTGTAAACAATTTCCAAGTTTATTGATTTCATACTGGTGCCTAATACGTTGATAAGCTGTGTCGCCAGCCTCATTGTTGAAAGGAATAATGAAGTTGGATAAAATGGAAGTACTAGAGCTGTTCCACACACCAGCCAATGTACTCAATTTTCGCCGACAACATAGACTCCAACAGAATTTAGCAAAATGCACCTGCAACTATGTAGGAAAATAGAATTTTTGTGAAGGGACCTAGAACGGAACATTTTGTTAAATTTCGTTGGGGCACAGTATTTCTAATCATTAACGAACTACGATTATTCTGCAGGTCGACCGGTCGGAAATCATAATTGGATACTGCAATGGACTGCCTTCTTGAAATAGACCATTGCATCCGAAAGAGCGGCAACGCATTAGTTTGCTGTCGTTATCATGTTCACTAGAAGATACGTTTCCTGCTATTTTAAAATAATGTTAACATATTCCTGGTCTAGCAGCCTCAAGTGGATTTCATACCTGCCAGCTAGTATTTGTGTAACTATTTCCCGGGTCATTTATTTTCAACTGGCGCCTTATACGTCGGTAAGCTAAGTCGCCAGCCTCATTGTTGTTGAGAATCATGAAGGTTGCTGAAATGGAAGTACTGGAGCCGTTCCTCGCACCATCCAATGTGCTCAATTTAAAGAGCGGTAACGCATTAGTTTGTTGTCGTTATCATGTTCACTCGAAGATACGTTTCCTGCTATTTTAAAATAATGTTAACATATTCCTTGTCTAGCAGCCTGAAGTGGATTTCATACCTGCCAGCTTGTAGTTGTATAACTATTTCCCGGGTCATTCATTTTCAACTGGCGCCTTATACGTCGGTAAGCTATGTCGCCAACCTCATTGTTGATGGGAAACATGAAGGTGGCTGAAATGGAAGTACTAGAGCTGTTCCACACACCATCCAATGTACTCAATTTGCGCCGCCAACATAGACTCCAACAGAATTTAGCAAAATGCACCTGCAACAATGTAAGAAAATAGAATTTTTGTGAAGGGACCAAGAAGGGAACATTTAGTTAAAGGTCGGTGAGGCACAGTGTTTCTAGTGATAACCGAACTAGGATTATTCTGCAGGTCGACCAGTCGGAAATCATTATTGGATACTGCAAGGGACTGCCTTCTTGAAATAGACCATTGCATCCGAAAGAGTGCTTTGTTGTGCAAAGTGCAATGTTAACGTATTCCTGGTCTAGCAGCCCTAAGTGGATTTCATGCCAGCCAGCTAGTAGTTGTGTAACTATTTCCCGGGTCATTTATTTTCAACTGGCGCCTTATACGTCGGTAAGCTATGTCGCCAGCCTCATTGTTGTTGAGAATCATGAAGATTGCTGAAATGGAAGTACTGGAGCCGTTCCTCGCACCATCCAATGTGCTCAATTTAAAGAGCGGTAACGCATTAGTTTGTTGTCGTTATCATGTTCACTCGAAGATACGTTTCCTGCTATTTTAAAATAATGTTAACATATTCCTTGTCTAGCAGCCTGAAGTGGATTTCATACCTGCCAGCTTGTAGTTGTATAACTATTTCCCGGGTCATTCATTTTCAACTGGCGCCTTATACGTCGGTAAGCTATGTCGCCAACCTCATTGTTGATGGGAAACATGAAGGTGGCTGAAATGGAAGTACTAGAGCTGTTCCACACACCATCCAATGTACTCAATTTGCGCCGCCAACATAGACTCCAACAGAATTTAGCAAAATGCACCTGCAACAATGTAAGAAAATAGAATTTTTGTGAAGGGACCAAGAAGGGAACATTTAGTTAAAGGTCGGTGAGGCACAGTGTTTCTAGTGATAACCGAACTAGGATTATTCTGCAGGTCGACCAGTCGGAAATCATTATTGGATACTGCAAGGGACTGCCTTCTTGAAATAGACCATTGCATCCGAAAGAGTGCTTTGTTGTGCAAAGTGCAATGTTAACGTATTCCTGGTCTAGCAGCCCCAAGTGGATTTCATGCCTGCCAGCTAGTAGTTGTGTAACCATTTCACGGGTCATTGATTTTCAACTGGTGCCTAATACGTCGTGAAGCTATGTCTCATACCTCATTGCTGATAGGAATCAATAATGTTAACATATTCGAGGTCTAGCAGCCTCAAGTGGATTTCATACCTGCCAGCTAGTAGTTGTGTAAACAATTTCCAAGTTTATTGATTTCATACTGGTGCCTAATACGTTGATAAGCTGTGTCGCCAGCCTCATTGTTGAAAGGAATAATGAAGTTGGATAAAATGGAAGTACTAGAGCTGTTCCACACACCAGCCAATGTACTCAATTTTCGCCGACAACATAGACTCCAACAGAATTTAGCAAAATGCACCTGCAACTATGTAGGAAAATAGAATTTTTGTGAAGGGACCTAGAACGGAACATTTTGTTAAATTTCGTTGGGGCACAGTATTTCTAATCATTAACGAACTACGATTATTCTGCAGGTCGACCGGTCGGAAATCATAATTGGATACTGCAATGGACTGCCTTCTTGAAATAGACCATTGCATCCGAAAGAGCGGCAACGCATTAGTTTGCTGTCGTTATCATGTTCACTAGAAGATACGTTTCCTGCTATTTTAAAATAATGTTAACATATTCCTGGTCTAGCAGCCTCAAGTGGATTTCATACCTGCCAGCTAGTATTTGTGTAACTATTTCCCGGGTCATTTATTTTCAACTGGCGCCTTATACGTCGGTAAGCTAAGTCGCCAGCCTCATTGTTGTTGAGAATCATGAAGGTTGCTGAAATGGAAGTACTGGAGCCGTTCCTCGCACCATCCAATGTGCTCAATTTAAAGAGCGGTAACGCATTAGTTTGTTGTCGTTATCATGTTCACTCGAAGATACGTTTCCTGCTATTTTAAAATAATGTTAACATATTCCTTGTCTAGCAGCCTGAAGTGGATTTCATACCTGCCAGCTTGTAGTTGTATAACTATTTCCCGGGTCATTCATTTTCAACTGGCGCCTTATACGTCGGTAAGCTATGTCGCCAACCTCATTGTTGATTGGAAACATGAAGGTGGCTGAAATGGAAAAACTAGAGCTGTTCCACACACCATCCAATGTACTCAATTTGCGCCGCCAACATAGACTCCAACAGAATTTAGCAAAATGCACCTGCAACAATGTAAGAAAATAGAATTTTTGTGAAGGGACCAAGAAGGGAACATTTAGTTAAAGGTCGGTGAGGCACAGTGTTTCTAGTGATAACCGAACTAGGATTATTCTGCAGGTCGACCAGTCGGAAATCATTATTGGATACTGCAAGGCACTGCCTTCTTGAAATAGACCATTGCATCCGAAAGAGTGCTTTGTTGTGCAAAGTGCAATGTTAACGTATTCCTGGTCTAGCAGCCCCAAGTGGATTTCATGCCTGCCAGCTAGTAGTTGTGTAACCATTTCACGGGTCATTGATTTTCAACTGGTGCCTAATACGTCGTGAAGCTATGTCTCATACCTCATTGCTGATAGGAATCAATAATGTTAACATATTCGAGGTCTAGCAGCCTCAAGTGGATTTCATACCTGCCAGCTAGTAGTTGTGTAAACAATTTCCAAGTTTATTGATTTCATACTGGTGCCTAATACGTTGATAAGCTGTGTCGCCAGCCTCATTGTTGAAAGGAATAATGAAGTTGGATAAAATGGAAGTACTAGAGCTGTTCCACACACCAGCCAATGTACTCAATTTTCGCCGACAACATAGACTCCAACAGAATTTAGCAAAATGCACCTGCAACTATGTAGGAAAATAGAATTTTTGTGAAGGGACCTAGAACGGAACATTTTGTTAAATTTCGTTGGGGCACAGTATTTCTAATCATTAACGAACTACGATTATTCTGCAGGTCGACCGGTCGGAAATCATAATTGGATACTGCAATGGACTGCCTTCTTGAAATAGACCATTGCATCCGAAAGAGCGGCAACGCATTAGTTTGCTGTCGTTATCATGTTCACTAGAAGATACGTTTCCTGCTATTTTAAAATAATGTTAACATATTCCTGGTCTAGCAGCCTCAAGTGGATTTCATACCTGCCAGCTAGTATTTGTGTAACTATTTCCCGGGTCATTTATTTTCAACTGGCGCCTTATACGTCGGTAAGCTAAGTCGCCAGCCTCATTGTTGTTGAGAATCATGAAGGTTGCTGAAATGGAAGTACTGGAGCCGTTCCTCGCACCATCCAATGTGCTCAATTTAAAGAGCGGTAACGCATTAGTTTGTTGTCGTTATCATGTTCACTCGAAGATACGTTTCCTGCTATTTTAAAATAATGTTAACATATTCCTTGTCTAGCAGCCTGAAGTGGATTTCATACCTGCCAGCTTGTAGTTGTATAACTATTTCCCGGGTCATTCATTTTCAACTGGCGCCTTATACGTCGGTAAGCTATGTCGCCAACCTCATTGTTGATGGGAAACATGAAGGTGGCTGAAATGGAAGTACTAGAGCTGTTCCACACACCATCCAATGTACTCAATTTGCGCCGCCAACATAGACTCCAACAGAATTTAGCAAAATGCACCTGCAACAATGTAAGAAAATAGAATTTTTGTGAAGGGACCAAGAAGGGAACATTTAGTTAAAGGTCGGTGAGGCACAGTGTTTCTAGTGATAACCGAACTAGGATTATTCTGCAGGTCGACCAGTCGGAAATCATTATTGGATACTGCAAGGGACTGCCTTCTTGAAATAGACCATTGCATCCGAAAGAGTGCTTTGTTGTGCAAAGTGCAATGTTAACGTATTCCTGGTCTAGCAGCCCTAAGTGGATTTCATGCCAGCCAGCTAGTAGTTGTGTAACTATTTCCCGGGTCATTTATTTTCAACTGGCGCCTTATACGTCGGTAAGCTATGTCGCCAGCCTCATTGTTGTTGAGAATCATGAAGATTGCTGAAATGGAAGTACTGGAGCCGTTCCTCGCACCATCCAATGTGCTCAATTTAAAGAGCGGTAACGCATTAGTTTGTTGTCGTTATCATGTTCACTCGAAGATACGTTTCCTGCTATTTTAAAATAATGTTAACATATTCCTTGTCTAGCAGCCTGAAGTGGATTTCATACCTGCCAGCTTGTAGTTGTATAACTATTTCCCGGGTCATTCATTTTCAACTGGCGCCTTATACGTCGGTAAGCTATGTCGCCAACCTCATTGTTGATGGGAAACATGAAGGTGGCTGAAATGGAAGTACTAGAGCTGTTCCACACACCATCCAATGTACTCAATTTGCGCCGCCAACATAGACTCCAACAGAATTTAGCAAAATGCACCTGCAACAATGTAAGAAAATAGAATTTTTGTGAAGGGACCAAGAAGGGAACATTTAGTTAAAGGTCGGTGAGGCACAGTGTTTCTAGTGATAACCGAACTAGGATTATTCTGCAGGTCGACCAGTCGGAAATCATTATTGGATACTGCAAGGGACTGCCTTCTTGAAATAGACCATTGCATCCGAAAGAGTGCTTTGTTGTGCAAAGTGCAATGTTAACGTATTCCTGGTCTAGCAGCCCTAAGTGGATTTCATGCCAGCCAGCTAGTAGTTGTGTAACTATTTCCCGGGTCATTTATTTTCAACTGGCGCCTTATACGTCGGTAAGCTATGTCGCCAGCCTCATTGTTGTTGAGAATCATGAAGATTGCTGAAATGGAAGTACTGGAGCCGTTCCTCGCACCATCCAATGTGCTCAATTTAAAGAGCGGTAACGCATTAGTTTGTTGTCGTTATCATGTTCACTCGAAGATACGTTTCCTGCTATTTTAAAATAATGTTAACATATTCCTTGTCTAGCAGCCTGAAGTGGATTTCATACCTGCCAGCTTGTAGTTGTATAACTATTTCCCGGGTCATTCATTTTCAACTGGCGCCTTATACGTCGGTAAGCTATGTCGCCAACCTCATTGTTGATGGGAAACATGAAGGTGGCTGAAATGGAAGTACTAGAGCTGTTCCACACACCATCCAATGTACTCAATTTGCGCCGCCAACATAGACTCCAACAGAATTTAGCAAAATGCACCTGCAACAATGTAAGAAAATAGAATTTTTGTGAAGGGACCAAGAAGGGAACATTTAGTTAAAGGTCGGTGAGGCACAGTGTTTCTAGTGATAACCGAACTAGGATTATTCTGCAGGTCGACCAGTCGGAAATCATTATTGGATACTGCAAGGGACTGCCTTCTTGAAATAGACCATTGCATCCGAAAGAGTGCTTTGTTGTGCAAAGTGCAATGTTAACGTATTCCTGGTCTAGCAGCCCCAAGTGGATTTCATGCCTGCCAGCTAGTAGTTGTGTAACCATTTCACGGGTCATTGATTTTCAACTGGTGCCTAATACGTCGTGAAGCTATGTCTCATACCTCATTGCTGATAGGAATCAATAATGTTAACATATTCGAGGTCTAGCAGCCTCAAGTGGATTTCATACCTGCCAGCTAGTAGTTGTGTAAACAATTTCCAAGTTTATTGATTTCATACTGGTGCCTAATACGTTGATAAGCTGTGTCGCCAGCCTCATTGTTGAAAGGAATAATGAAGTTGGATAAAATGGAAGTACTAGAGCTGTTCCACACACCAGCCAATGTACTCAATTTTCGCCGACAACATAGACTCCAACAGAATTTAGCAAAATGCACCTGCAACTATGTAGGAAAATAGAATTTTTGTGAAGGGACCTAGAACGGAACATTTTGTTAAATTTCGTTGGGGCACAGTATTTCTAATCATTAACGAACTACGATTATTCTGCAGGTCGACCGGTCGGAAATCATAATTGGATACTGCAATGGACTGCCTTCTTGAAATAGACCATTGCATCCGAAAGAGCGGCAACGCATTAGTTTGCTGTCGTTATCATGTTCACTAGAAGATACGTTTCCTGCTATTTTAAAATAATGTTAACATATTCCTGGTCTAGCAGCCTCAAGTGGATTTCATACCTGCCAGCTAGTATTTGTGTAACTATTTCCCGGGTCATTTATTTTCAACTGGCGCCTTATACGTCGGTAAGCTAAGTCGCCAGCCTCATTGTTGTTGAGAATCATGAAGGTTGCTGAAATGGAAGTACTGGAGCCGTTCCTCGCACCATCCAATGTGCTCAATTTAAAGAGCGGTAACGCATTAGTTTGTTGTCGTTATCATGTTCACTCGAAGATACGTTTCCTGCTATTTTAAAATAATGTTAACATATTCCTTGTCTAGCAGCCTGAAGTGGATTTCATACCTGCCAGCTTGTAGTTGTATAACTATTTCCCGGGTCATTCATTTTCAACTGGCGCCTTATACGTCGGTAAGCTATGTCGCCAACCTCATTGTTGATGGGAAACATGAAGGTGGCTGAAATGGAAAAACTAGAGCTGTTCCACACACCATCCAATGTACTCAATTTGCGCCGCCAACATAGACTCCAACAGAATTTAGCAAAATGCACCTGCAACAATGTAAGAAAATAGAATTTTTGTGAAGGGACCAAGAAGGGAACATTTAGTTAAAGGTCGGTGAGGCACAGTGTTTCTAGTGATAACCGAACTAGGATTATTCTGCAGGTCGACCAGTCGGAAATCATTATTGGATACTGCAAGGCACTGCCTTCTTGAAATAGACCATTGCATCCGAAAGAGTGCTTTGTTGTGCAAAGTGCAATGTTAACGTATTCCTGGTCTAGCAGCCCCAAGTGGATTTCATGCCTGCCAGCTAGTAGTTGTGTAACCATTTCACGGGTCATTGATTTTCAACTGGTGCCTAATACGTCGTGAAGCTATGTCTCATACCTCATTGCTGATAGGAATCAATAATGTTAACATATTCGAGGTCTAGCAGCCTCAAGTGGATTTCATACCTGCCAGCTAGTAGTTGTGTAAACAATTTCCAACTTTATTGATTTCATACTGGTGCCTAATACGTTGATAAGCTGTGTCGCCAGCCTCATTGTTGAAAGGAATAATGAAGTTGGATAAAATGGAAGTACTAGAGCTGTTCCACACACCAGCCAATGTACTCAATTTTCGCCGACAACATAGACTCCAACAGAATTTAGCAAAATGCACCTGCAACTATGTAGGAAAATAGAATTTTTGTGAAGGGACCTAGAACGGAACATTTTGTTAAATTTCGTTGGGGCACAGTATTTCTAATCATTAACGAACTACGATTATTCTGCAGGTCGACCGGTCGGAAATCATAATTGGATACTGCAATGGACTGCCTTCTTGAAATAGACCATTGCATCCGAAAGAGCGGCAACGCATTAGTTTGCTGTCGTTATCATGTTCACTAGAAGATACGTTTCCTGCTATTTTAAAATAATGTTAACATATTCCTGGTCTAGCAGCCTCAAGTGGATTTCATACCTGCCAGCTAGTATTTGTGTAACTATTTCCCGGGTCATTTATTTTCAACTGGCGCCTTATACGTCGGTAAGCTAAGTCGCCAGCCTCATTGTTGTTGAGAATCATGAAGGTTGCTGAAATGGAAGTACTGGAGCCGTTCCTCGCACCATCCAATGTGCTCAATTTAAAGAGCGGTAACGCATTAGTTTGTTGTCGTTATCATGTTCACTCGAAGATACGTTTCCTGCTATTTTAAAATAATGTTAACATATTCCTTGTCTAGCAGCCTGAAGTGGATTTCATACCTGCCAGCTTGTAGTTGTATAACTATTTCCCGGGTCATTCATTTTCAACTGGCGCCTTATACGTCGGTAAGCTATGTCGCCAACCTCATTGTTGATGGGAAACATGAAGGTGGCTGAAATGGAAGTACTAGAGCTGTTCCACACACCATCCAATGTACTCAATTTGCGCCGCCAACATAGACTCCAACAGAATTTAGCAAAATGCACCTGCAACAATGTAAGAAAATAGAATTTTTGTGAAGGGACCAAGAAGGGAACATTTAGTTAAAGGTCGGTGAGGCACAGTGTTTCTAGTGATAACCGAACTAGGATTATTCTGCAGGTCGACCAGTCGGAAATCATTATTGGATACTGCAAGGGACTGCCTTCTTGAAATAGACCATTGCATCCGAAAGAGTGCTTTGTTGTGCAAAGTGCAATGTTAACGTATTCCTGGTCTAGCAGCCCTAAGTGGATTTCATGCCAGCCAGCTAGTAGTTGTGTAACTATTTCCCGGGTCATTTATTTTCAACTGGCGCCTTATACGTCGGTAAGCTATGTCGCCAGCCTCATTGTTGTTGAGAATCATGAAGATTGCTGAAATGGAAGTACTGGAGCCGTTCCTCGCACCATCCAATGTGCTCAATTTAAAGAGCGGTAACGCATTAGTTTGTTGTCGTTATCATGTTCACTCGAAGATACGTTTCCTGCTATTTTAAAATAATGTTAACATATTCCTTGTCTAGCAGCCTGAAGTGGATTTCATACCTGCCAGCTTGTAGTTGTATAACTATTTCCCGGGTCATTCATTTTCAACTGGCGCCTTATACGTCGGTAAGCTATGTCGCCAACCTCATTGTTGATGGGAAACATGAAGGTGGCTGAAATGGAAGTACTAGAGCTGTTCCACACACCATCCAATGTACTCAATTTGCGCCGCCAACATAGACTCCAACAGAATTTAGCAAAATGCACCTGCAACAATGTAAGAAAATAGAATTTTTGTGAAGGGACCAAGAAGGGAACATTTAGTTAAAGGTCGGTGAGGCACAGTGTTTCTAGTGATAACCGAACTAGGATTATTCTGCAGGTCGACCAGTCGGAAATCATTATTGGATACTGCAAGGCACTGCCTTCTTGAAATAGACCATTGCATCCGAAAGAGTGCTTTGTTGTGCAAAGTGCAATGTTAACGTATTCCTGGTCTAGCAGCCCCAAGTGGATTTCATGCCTGCCAGCTAGTAGTTGTGTAACCATTTCACGGGTCATTGATTTTCAACTGGTGCCTAATACGTCGTGAAGCTATGTCTCATACCTCATTGCTGATAGGAATCAATAATGTTAACATATTCGAGGTCTAGCAGCCTCAAGTGGATTTCATACCTGCCAGCTAGTAGTTGTGTAAACAATTTCCAAGTTTATTGATTTCATACTGGTGCCTAATACGTTGATAAGCTGTGTCGCCAGCCTCATTGTTGAAAGGAATAATGAAGTTGGATAAAATGGAAGTACTAGAGCTGTTCCACACACCAGCCAATGTACTCAATTTTCGCCGACAACATAGACTCCAACAGAATTTAGCAAAATGCACCTGCAACTATGTAGGAAAATAGAATTTTTGTGAAGGGACCTAGAACGGAACATTTTGTTAAATTTCGTTGGGGCACAGTATTTCTAATCATTAACGAACTACGATTATTCTGCAGGTCGACCGGTCGGAAATCATAATTGGATACTGCAATGGACTGCCTTCTTGAAATAGACCATTGCATCCGAAAGAGCGGCAACGCATTAGTTTGCTGTCGTTATCATGTTCACTAGAAGATACGTTTCCTGCTATTTTAAAATAATGTTAACATATTCCTGGTCTAGCAGCCTCAAGTGGATTTCATACCTGCCAGCTAGTATTTGTGTAACTATTTCCCGGGTCATTTATTTTCAACTGGCGCCTTATACGTCGGTAAGCTAAGTCGCCAGCCTCATTGTTGTTGAGAATCATGAAGGTTGCTGAAATGGAAGTACTGGAGCCGTTCCTCGCACCATCCAATGTGCTCAATTTAAAGAGCGGTAACGCATTAGTTTGTTGTCGTTATCATGTTCACTCGAAGATACGTTTCCTGCTATTTTAAAATAATGTTAACATATTCCTTGTCTAGCAGCCTGAAGTGGATTTCATACCTGCCAGCTTGTAGTTGTATAACTATTTCCCGGGTCATTCATTTTCAACTGGCGCCTTATACGTCGGTAAGCTATGTCGCCAACCTCATTGTTGATGGGAAACATGAAGGTGGCTGAAATGGAAAAACTAGAGCTGTTCCACACACCATCCAATGTACTCAATTTGCGCCGCCAACATAGACTCCAACAGAATTTAGCAAAATGCACCTGCAACAATGTAAGAAAATAGAATTTTTGTGAAGGGACCAAGAAGGGAACATTTAGTTAAAGGTCGGTGAGGCACAGTGTTTCTAGTGATAACCGAACTAGGATTATTCTGCAGGTCGACCAGTCGGAAATCATTATTGGATACTGCAAGGGACTGCCTTCTTGAAATAGACCATTGCATCCGAAAGAGTGCTTTGTTGTGCAAAGTGCAATGTTAACGTATTCCTGGTCTAGCAGCCCCAAGTGGATTTCATGCCTGCCAGCTAGTAGTTGTGTAACCATTTCACGGGTCATTGATTTTCAACTGGTGCCTAATACGTCGTGAAGCTATGTCTCATACCTCATTGCTGATAGGAATCAATAATGTTAACATATTCGAGGTCTAGCAGCCTCAAGTGGATTTCATACCTGCCAGCTAGTAGTTGTGTAAACAATTTCCAAGTTTATTGATTTCATACTGGTGCCTAATACGTTGATAAGCTGTGTCGCCAGCCTTATTGTTGAAAGGAATAATGAAGTTGGATAAAATGGAAGTACTAGAGCTGTTCCACACACCAGCCAATGTACTCAATTTTCGCCGACAACATAGACTCCAACAGAATTTAGCAAAATGCACCTGCAACTATGTAGGAAAATAGAATTTTTGTGAAGGGACCTAGAACGGAACATTTTGTTAAATTTCGTTGGGGCACAGTATTTCTAATCATTAACGAACTACGATTATTCTGCAGGTCGACCGGTCGGAAATCATAATTGGATACTGCAATGGACTGCCTTCTTGAAATAGACCATTGCATCCGAAAGAGCGGCAACGCATTAGTTTGCTGTCGTTATCATGTTCACTAGAAGATACGTTTCCTGCTATTTTAAAATAATGTTAACATATTCCTGGTCTAGCAGCCTCAAGTGGATTTCATACCTGCCAGCTAGTATTTGTGTAACTATTTCCCGGGTCATTTATTTTCAACTGGCGCCTTATACGTCGGTAAGCTAAGTCGCCAGCCTCATTGTTGTTGAGAATCATGAAGGTTGCTGAAATGGAAGTACTGGAGCCGTTCCTCGCACCATCCAATGTGCTCAATTTAAAGAGCGGTAACGCATTAGTTTGTTGTCGTTATCATGTTCACTCGAAGATACGTTTCCTGCTATTTTAAAATAATGTTAACATATTCCTTGTCTAGCAGCCTGAAGTGGATTTCATACCTGCCAGCTTGTAGTTGTATAACTATTTCCCGGGTCATTCATTTTCAACTGGCGCCTTATACGTCGGTAAGCTATGTCGCCAACCTCATTGTTGATGGGAAACATGAAGGTGGCTGAAATGGAAGTACTAGAGCTGTTCCACACACCATCCAATGTACTCAATTTGCGCCGCCAACATAGACTCCAACAGAATTTAGCAAAATGCACCTGCAACAATGTAAGAAAATAGAATTTTTGTGAAGGGACCAAGAAGGGAACATTTAGTTAAAGGTCGGTGAGGCACAGTGTTTCTAGTGATAACCGAACTAGGATTATTCTGCAGGTCGACCAGTCGGAAATCATTATTGGATACTGCAAGGCACTGCCTTCTTGAAATAGACCATTGCATCCGAAAGAGTGCTTTGTTGTGCAAAGTGCAATGTTAACGTATTCCTGGTCTAGCAGCCCCAAGTGGATTTCATGCCTGCCAGCTAGTAGTTGTGTAACCATTTCACGGGTCATTGATTTTCAACTGGTGCCTAATACGTCGTGAAGCTATGTCTCATACCTCATTGCTGATAGGAATCAATAATGTTAACATATTCGAGGTCTAGCAGCCTCAAGTGGATTTCATACCTGCCAGCTAGTAGTTGTGTAAACAATTTCCAAGTTTATTGATTTCATACTGGTGCCTAATACGTTGATAAGCTGTGTCGCCAGCCTCATTGTTGAAAGGAATAATGAAGTTGGATAAAATGGAAGTACTAGAGCTGTTCCACACACCAGCCAATGTACTCAATTTTCGCCGACAACATAGACTCCAACAGAATTTAGCAAAATGCACCTGCAACTATGTAGGAAAATAGAATTTTTGTGAAGGGACCTAGAACGGAACATTTTGTTAAATTTCGTTGGGGCACAGTATTTCTAATCATTAACGAACTACGATTATTCTGCAGGTCGACCGGTCGGAAATCATAATTGGATACTGCAATGGACTGCCTTCTTGAAATAGACCATTGCATCCGAAAGAGCGGCAACGCATTAGTTTGCTGTCGTTATCATGTTCACTAGAAGATACGTTTCCTGCTATTTTAAAATAATGTTAACATATTCCTGGTCTAGCAGCCTCAAGTGGATTTCATACCTGCCAGCTAGTATTTGTGTAACTATTTCCCGGGTCATTTATTTTCAACTGGCGCCTTATACGTCGGTAAGCTAAGTCGCCAGCCTCATTGTTGTTGAGAATCATGAAGGTTGCTGAAATGGAAGTACTGGAGCCGTTCCTCGCACCATCCAATGTGCTCAATTTAAAGAGCGGTAACGCATTAGTTTGTTGTCGTTATCATGTTCACTCGAAGATACGTTTCCTGCTATTTTAAAATAATGTTAACATATTCCTTGTCTAGCAGCCTGAAGTGGATTTCATACCTGCCAGCTTGTAGTTGTATAACTATTTCCCGGGTCATTCATTTTCAACTGGCGCCTTATACGTCGGTAAGCTATGTCGCCAACCTCATTGTTGATGGGAAACATGAAGGTGGCTGAAATGGAAAAACTAGAGCTGTTCCACACACCATCCAATGTACTCAATTTGCGCCGCCAACATAGACTCCAACAGAATTTAGCAAAATGCACCTGCAACAATGTAAGAAAATAGAATTTTTGTGAAGGGACCAAGAAGGGAACATTTAGTTAAAGGTCGGTGAGGCACAGTGTTTCTAGTGATAACCGAACTAGGATTATTCTGCAGGTCGACCAGTCGGAAATCATTATTGGATACTGCAAGGGACTGCCTTCTTGAAATAGACCATTGCATCCGAAAGAGTGCTTTGTTGTGCAAAGTGCAATGTTAACGTATTCCTGGTCTAGCAGCCCCAAGTGGATTTCATGCCTGCCAGCTAGTAGTTGTGTAACCATTTCACGGGTCATTGATTTTCAACTGGTGCCTAATACGTCGTGAAGCTATGTCTCATACCTCATTGCTGATAGGAATCAATAATGTTAACATATTCGAGGTCTAGCAGCCTCAGGTGGATTTCATACCTGCCAGCTAGTAGTTGTGTAAACAATTTCCAAGTTTATTGATTTCATACTGGTGCCTAATACGTTGATAAGCTGTGTCGCCAGCCTCATTGTTGAAAGGAATAATGAAGTTGGATAAAATGGAAGTACTAGAGCTGTTCCACACACCAGCCAATGTACTCAATTTTCGCCGACAACATAGACTCCAACAGAATTTAGCAAAATGCACCTGCAACTATGTAGGAAAATAGAATTTTTGTGAAGGGACCTAGAACGGAACATTTTGTTAAATTTCGTTGGGGCACAGTATTTCTAATCATTAACGAACTACGATTATTCTGCAGGTCGACCGGTCGGAAATCATAATTGGATACTGCAATGGACTGCCTTCTTGAAATAGACCATTGCATCCGAAAGAGCGGCAACGCATTAGTTTGCTGTCGTTATCATGTTCACTAGAAGATACGTTTCCTGCTATTTTAAAATAATGTTAACATATTCCTGGTCTAGCAGCCTCAAGTGGATTTCATACCTGCCAGCTAGTATTTGTGTAACTATTTCCCGGGTCATTTATTTTCAACTGGCGCCTTATACGTCGGTAAGCTAAGTCGCCAGCCTCATTGTTGTTGAGAATCATGAAGGTTGCTGAAATGGAAGTACTGGAGCCGTTCCTCGCACCATCCAATGTGCTCAATTTAAAGAGCGGTAACGCATTAGTTTGTTGTCGTTATCATGTTCACTCGAAGATACGTTTCCTGCTATTTTAAAATAATGTTAACATATTCCTTGTCTAGCAGCCTGAAGTGGATTTCATACCTGCCAGCTTGTAGTTGTATAACTATTTCCCGGGTCATTCATTTTCAACTGGCGCCTTATACGTCGGTAAGCTATGTCGCCAACCTCATTGTTGATGGGAAACATGAAGGTGGCTGAAATGGAAGTACTAGAGCTGTTCCACACACCATCCAATGTACTCAATTTGCGCCGCCAACATAGACTCCAACAGAATTTAGCAAAATGCACCTGCAACAATGTAAGAAAATAGAATTTTTGTGAAGGGACCAAGAAGGGAACATTTAGTTAAAGGTCGGTGAGGCACAGTGTTTCTAGTGATAACCGAACTAGGATTATTCTGCAGGTCGACCAGTCGGAAATCATTATTGGATACTGCAAGGGACTGCCTTCTTGAAATAGACCATTGCATCCGAAAGAGTGCTTTGTTGTGCAAAGTGCAATGTTAACGTATTCCTGGTCTAGCAGCCCTAAGTGGATTTCATGCCAGCCAGCTAGTAGTTGTGTAACTATTTCCCGGGTCATTTATTTTCAACTGGCGCCTTATACGTCGGTAAGCTATGTCGCCAGCCTCATTGTTGTTGAGAATCATGAAGGTTGCTGAAATGGAAGTACTGGAGCCGTTCCTCGCACCATCCAATGTGCTCAATTTAAAGAGCGGTAACGCATTAGTTTGTTGTCGTTATCATGTTCACTCGAAGATACGTTTCCTGCTATTTTAAAATAATGTTAACATATTCCTTGTCTAGCAGCCTGAAGTGGATTTCATACCTGCCAGCTTGTAGTTGTATAACTATTTCCCGGGTCATTCATTTTCAACTGGCGCCTTATACGTCGGTAAGCTATGTCGCCAACCTCATTGTTGATGGGAAACATGAAGGTGGCTGAAATGGAAGTACTAGAGCTGTTCCACACACCATCCAATGTACTCAATTTGCGCCGCCAACATAGACTCCAACAGAATTTAGCAAAATGCACCTGCAACAATGTAAGAAAATAGAATTTTTGTGAAGGGACCAAGAAGGGAACATTTAGTTAAAGGTCGGTGAGGCACAGTGTTTCTAGTGATAACCGAACTAGGATTATTCTGCAGGTCGACCAGTCGGAAATCATTATTGGATACTGCAAGGGACTGCCTTCTTGAAATAGACCATTGCATCCGAAAGAGTGCTTTGTTGTGCAAAGTGCAATGTTAACGTATTCCTGGTCTAGCAGCCCCAAGTGGATTTCATGCCTGCCAGCTAGTAGTTGTGTAACCATTTCACGGGTCATTGATTTTCAACTGGTGCCTAATACGTCGTGAAGCTATGTCTCATACCTCATTGCTGATAGGAATCAATAATGTTAACATATTCGAGGTCTAGCAGCCTCAAGTGGATATCATACCTGCCAGCTAGTAGTTGTGTAAACAATTTCCAAGTTTATTGATTTCATACTGGTGCCTAATACGTTGATAAGCTGTGTCGCCAGCCTCATTGTTGAAAGGAATAATGAAGTTGGATAAAATGGAAGTACTAGAGCTGTTCCACACACCAGCCAATGTACTCAATTTTCGCCGACAACATAGACTCCAACAGAATTTAGCAAAATGCACCTGCAACTATGTAGGAAAATAGAATTTTTGTGAAGGGACCTAGAACGGAACATTTTGTTAAATTTCGTTGGGGCACAGTATTTCTAATCATTAACGAACTACGATTATTCTGCAGGTCGACCGGTCGGAAATCATAATTGGATACTGCAATGGACTGCCTTCTTGAAATAGACCATTGCATCCGAAAGAGCGGCAACGCATTAGTTTGCTGTCGTTATCATGTTCACTAGAAGATACGTTTCCTGCTATTTTAAAATAATGTTAACATATTCCTGGTCTAGCAGCCTCAAGTGGATTTCATACCTGCCAGCTAGTATTTGTGTAACTATTTCCCGGGTCATTTATTTTCAACTGGCGCCTTATACGTCGGTAAGCTATGTGGCCAGCCTCATTGTTGTTGAGAATCATGAAGGTTGCTGAAATGGAAGTACTGGAGCCGTTCCTCGCACCATCCAATGTGCTCAATTTAAAGAGCGGTAACGCATTAGTTTGTTGTCGTTATCATGTTCACTCGAAGATACGTTTCCTGCTATTTTAAAATAATGTTAACATATTCCTTGTCTAGCAGCCTGAAGTGGATTTCATACCTGCCAGCTTGTAGTTGTATAACTATTTCCCGGGTCATTCATTTTCAACTGGCGCCTTATACGTCGGTAAGCTATGTCGCCAACCTCATTGTTGATGGGAAACATGAAGGTGGCTGAAATGGAAGTACTAGAGCTGTTCCACACACCATCCAATGTACTCAATTTGCGCCGCCAACATAGACTCCAACAGAATTTAGCAAAATGCACCTGCAACAATGTAAGAAAATAGAATTTTTGTGAAGGGACCAAGAAGGGAACATTTAGTTAAAGGTCGGTGAGGCACAGTGTTTCTAGTGATAACCGAACTAGGATTATTCTGCAGGTCGACCAGTCGGAAATCATTATTGGATACTGCAAGGGACTGCCTTCTTGAAATAGACCATTGCATCCGAAAGAGTGCTTTGTTGTGCAAAGTGCAATGTTAACGTATTCCTGGTCTAGCAGCCCTAAGTGGATTTCATGCCAGGCAGCTAGTAGTTGTGTAACTATTTCCCGGGTCATTTATTTTCAACTGGCGCCTTATACGTCGGTAAGCTATGTCGCCAGCCTCATTGTTGTTGAGAATCATGAAGATTGCTGAAATGGAAGTACTGGAGCCGTTCCTCGCACCATCCAATGTGCTCAATTTAAAGAGCGGTAACGCATTAGTTTGTTGTCGTTATCATGTTCACTCGAAGATACGTTTCCTGCTATTTTAAAATAATGTTAACATATTCCTTGTCTAGCAGCCTGAAGTGGATTTCATACCTGCCAGCTTGTAGTTGTATAACTATTTCCCGGGTCATTCATTTTCAACTGGCGCCTTATACG
Organism: Psococerastis gibbosa; assembly: GCA_963971405.1. NCBI lineage: Eukaryota > Metazoa > Arthropoda > Insecta > Psocodea > Psocidae > Psococerastis > Psococerastis gibbosa. The sequence continues at coordinate 3,087,203 of OZ020493.1, read as the reverse complement.
TCGGTAAGCTATGTCGCCAACCTCATTGTTGATGGGAAACATGAAGGTGGCTGAAATGGAAGTACTAGAGCTGTTCCACACACCATCCAATGTACTCAATTTGCGCCGCCAACATAGACTCCAACAGAATTTAGCAAAATGCACCTGCAACAATGTAAGAAAATAGAATTTTTGTGAAGGGACCAAGAAGGGAACATTTAGTTAAAGGTCGGTGAGGCACAGTGTTTCTAGTGATAACCGAACTAGGATTATTCTGCAGGTCGACCAGTCGGAAATCATTATTGGATACTGCAAGGGACTGCCTTCTTGAAATAGACCATTGCATCCGAAAGAGTGCTTTGTTGTGCAAAGTGCAATGTTAACGTATTCCTGGTCTAGCAGCCCCAAGTGGATTTCATGCCTGCCAGCTAGTAGTTGTGTAACCATTTCACGGGTCATTGATTTTCAACTGGTGCCTAATACGTCGTGAAGCTATGTCTCATACCTCATTGCTGATAGGAATCAATAATGTTAACATATTCGAGGTCTAGCAGCCTCAAGTGGATTTCATACCTGCCAGCTAGTAGTTGTGTAAACAATATCCAAGTTTATTGATTTCATACTGGTGCCTAATACGTTGATAAGCTGTGTCGCCAGCCTCATTGTTGAAAGGAATAATGAAGTTGGATAAAATGGAAGTACTAGAGCTGTTCCACACACCAGCCAATGTACTCAATTTTCGCCGCCAACATAGACTCCAACAGAATTTAGCAAAATGCACCTGCAACTATGTAGGAAAATAGAATTTTTGTGAAGGGACCTAGAACGGAACATTTTGTTAAATTTCGTTGGGGCACAGTATTTCTAATCATTAACGAACTACGATTATTCTGCAGGTCGACCGGTCGGAAATCATAATTGGATACTGCAATGGACTGCCTTCTTGAAATAGACCATTGCATCCGAAAGAGCGGCAACGCATTAGTTTGCTGTCGTCATCATGTTCACTAGAAGATACGTTTCCTGCTATTTTAAAATAATGTTAACATATTCCTGGTCTAGCAGCCTCAAGTGGATTTCATACCTGCCAGCTAGTATTTGTGTAACTATTTCCCGGGTCATTTATTTTCAACTGGCGCCTTATACGTCGGTAAGCTATGTCGCCAGCCTCATTGTTGTTGAGGATCATGAAGGTTGCTGAAATGGAAGTACTGGAGCCGTTCCTCGCACCATCCAATGTGCTCAATTTAAAGAGCGGTAACGCATTAGTTTGTTGTCGTTATCATGTTCACTCGAAGATACGTTTCCTGCTATCTTAAAATAATGTTAACATATTCCTTATCTAGCAGCCTGAAGTGGATTTCATACCTGCCAGCTTGTAGTTGTATAACTATTTCCCGGGTCATTCATTTTCAACTGGCGCCTTATACGTCGGTAAGCTATGTCGCCAAACTCATTGTTGATGGGAAACATGAAGGTGGCTGAAATGGAAGTACTAGAGCTGTTCCACACACCATCCAATGTACTCAATTTGCGCCGCCAACATAGACTCCAACAGAATTTAGCAAAATGCACCTGCAACAATGTAAGAAAATAGAATTTTTGTGAAGGGACCAAGAAGGGAACATTTAGTTAAAGGTCGGTGAGGCACAGTGTTTCTAGTGATAACCGAACTAGGATTATTCTGCAGGTCGACCAGTCGGAAATCATTATTGGATACTGCAAGGGACTGCCTTCTTGAAATAGACCATTGCATCCGAAAGAGTGCTTTGTTGTGCAAAGTGCAATGTTAACGTATTCCTGGTCTAGCAGCCCCAAGTGGATTTCATGCCTGCCAGCTAGTAGTTGTGTAACTATTTCCCGGGTCATTTATTTTCAACTGGCGCCTTATACGTCGGTAAGCTATGTCGCCAGCCTCATTGTTGTTGAGAATCATGAAGGTTGCTGAAATGGAAGTACTGGAGCCGTTCCTCGCACCATCCAATGTGCTCAATTTAAAGAGCGGTAACGCATTAGTTTGTTGTCGTTATCATGTTCACTCGAAGATACGTTTCCTGCTATTTTAAAATAATGTTAATATATTCCTTGTCTAGCAGCCTGAGGTGGATTTCATACCTGCCAGCTTGTAGTTGTATAACTATTTCCCGGGTCATTCATTTTCAACTGGCGCCTTATACGTCGGTAAGCTATGTCGCCAGCCTCATTGTTGATGGGAAACATGAAGGTGGCTGAAATGGAAGTACTAGAGCTGTTCCACACACCATCCAATGTACTCAATTTGCGCCGCCAACATAGACTCCAACAGAATTTAGCAAAATGCACCTGCAACAATGTAAGAAAATAGAATTTTTGTGAAGGGACCAAGAAGGGAACATTTAGTTAAAGGTCGGTGAGGCACAGTGTTTCTAGTGAACCGAACTAGGATTATTCTGCAGGTCGACCAGTCGGAAATCATTATTGGATACTGCAAGGGACTGCCTTCTTGAAATAGACCATTGCATCCGAAAGAGTGCTTTGTTGTGCAAAGTGCAATGTTAACGTATTCCTGGTCTAGCAGCCCCAAGTGGATTTCATGCCTGCCAGCTAGTAGTTGTGTAACCATTTCACGGGTCATTGATTTTCAACTGGTGCCTAATACGTCGTGAAGCTATGTCTCATACCTCATTGCTGATAGGAATCAATAATGTTAACATATTCGAGGTCTAGCAGCCTCAAGTGGATTTCATACCTGCCAGCTAGTAGTTGTGTAAACAATTTCCAAGTTTATTGATTTCATACTGGTGCCTAATACGTTGATAAGCTGTGTCGCCAGCCTCATTGTTGAAAGGAATAATGAAGTTGGATAAAATGGAAGTACTAGAGCTGTTCCACACACCAGCCAATGTACTCAATTTTCGCCGACAACATAGACTCCAACAGAATTTAGCAAAATGCACCTGCAACTATGTAGGAAAATAGAATTTTTGTGAAGGGACCTAGAACGGAACATTTTGTTAAATTTCGTTGGGGCACAGTATTTCTAATCATTAACGAACTACGATTATTCTGCAGGTCGACCGGTCGGAAATCATAATTGGATACTGCAATGGACTGCCTTCTTGAAATAGACCATTGCATCCGAAAGAGCGGCAACGCATTAGTTTGCTGTCGTTATCATGTTCACTAGAAGATACGTTTCCTGCTATTTTAAAATAATGTTAACATATTCCTGGTCTAGCAGCCTCAAGTGGATTTCATACCTGCCAGCTAGTATTTGTGTAACTATTTCCCGGGTCATTTATTTTCAACTGGCGCCTTATACGTCGGTAAGCTATGTCGCCAGCCTCATTGTTGTTGAGGATCATGAAGGTTGCTGAAATGGAAGTACTGGAGCCGTTCCTCGCACCATCCAATGTGCTCAATTTAAAGAGCGGTAACGCATTAGTTTGTTGTCGTTATCATGTTCACTCGAAGATACGTTTCCTGCTATTTTAAAATAATGTTAACATATTCCTTATCTAGCAGCCTGAAGTGGATTTCATACCTGCCAGCTTGTAGTTGTATAACTATTTCCCGGGTCATTCATTTTCAACTGGCGCCTTATACGTCGGTAAGCTATGTCGCCAACCTCATTGTTGATGGGAAACATGAAGGTGGCTGAAATGGAAGTACTAGAGCTGTTCCACACACCATCCAATGTACTCAATTTGCGCCGCCAACATAGACTCCAACAGAATTTAGCAAAATGCACCTGCAACAATGTAAGAAAATAGAATTTTTGTGAAGGGACCAAGAAGGGAACATTTAGTTAAAGGTCGGTGAGGCACAGTGTTTCTAGTGATAACCGAACTAGGATTATTCTGCAGGTCGACCAGTCGGAAATCATTATTGGATACTGCAAGGGACTGCCTTCTTGAAATAGACCATTGCATCCGAAAGAGTGCTTTGTTGTGCAAAGTGCAATGTTAACGTATTCCTGGTCTAGCAGCCCCAAGTGGATTTCATGCCTGCCAGCTAGTAGTTGTGTAACTATTTCCCGGGTCATTTATTTTCAACTGGCGCCTTATACGTCGGTAAGCTATGTCGCCAGCCTCATTGTTGTTGAGAATCATGAAGGTTGCTGAAATGGAAGTACTGGAGCCGTTCCTCGCACCATCCAATGTGCTCAATTTAAAGAGCGGTAACGCATTAGTTTGTTGTCGTTATCATGTTCACTCGAAGATACGTTTCCTGCTATTTTAAAATAATGTTAATATATTCCTTGTCTAGCAGCCTGAAGTGGATTTCATACCTGCCAGCTTGTAGTTGTATAACTATTTCCCGGGTCATTCATTTTCAACTGGCGCCTTATACGTCGGTAAGCTATGTCGCCAGCCTCATTGTTGATGGGAAACATGAAGGTGGCTGAAATGGAAGTACTAGAGCTGTTCCACACACCATCCAATGTACTCAATTTGCGCCGCCAACATAGACTCCAACAGAATTTAGCAAAATGCACCTGCAACAATGTAAGAAAATAGAATTTTTGTGAAGGGACCAAGAAGGGAACATTTAGTTAAAGGTCGGTGAGGCACAGTGTTTCTAGTGAACCGAACTAGGATTATTCTGCAGGTCGACCAGTCGGAAATCATTATTGGATACTGCAAGGGACTGCCTTCTTGAAATAGACCATTGCATCCGAAAGAGTGCTTTGTTGTGCAAAGTGCAATGTTAACGTATTCCTGGTCTAGCAGCCCCAAGTGGATTTCATGCCTGCCAGCTAGTAGTTGTGTAACCATTTCACGGGTCATTGATTTTCAACTGGTGCCTAATACGTCGTGAAGCTATGTCTCATACCTCATTGCTGATAGGAATCAATAATGTTAACATATTCGAGGTCTAGCAGCCTCAAGTGGATTTCATACCTGCCAGCTAGTAGTTGTGTAAACAATTTCCAAGTTTATTGATTTCATACTGGTGCCTAATACGTTGATAAGCTGTGTCGCCAGCCTCATTGTTGAAAGGAATAATGAAGTTGGATAAAATGGAAGTACTAGAGCTGTTCCACACACCAGCCAATGTACTCAATTTTCGCCGACAACATAGACTCCAACAGAATTTAGCAAAATGCACCTGCAACTATGTAGGAAAATAGAATTTTTGTGAAGGGACCTAGAACGGAACATTTTGTTAAATTTCGTTGGGGCACAGTATTTCTAATCATTAACGAACTACGATTATTCTGCAGGTCGACCGGTCGGAAATCATAATTGGATACTGCAATGGACAGCCTTCTTGAAATAGACCATTGCATCCGAAAGAGCGGCAACGCATTAGTTTGCTGTCGTTATCATGTTCACTAGAAGATACGTTTCCTGCTATTTTAAAATAATGTTAACATATTCCTGGTCTAGCAGCCTCAAGTGGATTTCATACCTGCCAGCTAGTATTTGTGTAACTATTTCCCGGGTCATTTATTTTCAACTGGCGCCTTATACGTCGGTAAGCTATGTCGCCAGCCTCATTGTTGTTGAGAATCATGAAGGTTGCTGAAATGGAAGTACTGGAGCCGTTCCTCGCACCATCCAATGTGCTCAATTTAAAGAGCGGTAACGCAGTAGTTTGTTGTCGTTATCATGTTCACTCGAAGATACGTTTCCTGCTATTTTAAAATAATGTTAACATATTCCTTATCTAGCAGCCTGAAGTGGATTTCATACCTGCCAGCTTGTAGTTGTATAACTATTTCCCGGGTCATTCATTTTCAACTGGCGCCTTATACGTCGGTAAGCTATGTCGCCAACCTCATTGTTGATGGGAAACATGAAGGTGGCTGAAATGGAAGTACTAGAGCTGTTCCACACACCATCCAATGTACTCAATTTGCGCCGCCAACATAGACTCCAACAGAATTTAGCAAAATGCACCTGCAACAATGTAAGAAAATAGAATTTTTGTGAAGGGACCAAGAAGGGAACATTTAGTTAAAGGTCGGTGAGGCACAGTGTTTCTAGTGATAACCGAACTAGGATTATTCTGCAGGTCGACCAGTCGGAAATCATTATTGGATACTGCAAGGGACTGCCTTCTTGAAATAGACCATTGCATCCGAAAGAGTGCTTTGTTGTGCAAAGTGCAATGTTAACGTATTCCTGGTCTAGCAGCCCCAAGTGGATTTCATGCCTGCCAGCTAGTAGTTGTGTAACTATTTCCCGGGTCATTTATTTTCAACTGGCGCCTTATACGTCGGTAAGCTATGTCGCCAGCCTCATTGTTGTTGAGAATCATGAAGATTGCTGAAATGGAAGTACTGGAGCCGTTCCTCGCACCATCCAATGTGCTCAATTTAAAGAGCGGTAACGCATTAGTTTGTTGTCGTTATCATGTTCACTCGAAGATACGTTTCCTGCTATTTTAAAATAATGTTAACATATTCCTTGTCTAGCAGCCTGAAGTGGATTTCATACCTGCCAGCTTGTAGTTGTATAACTATTTCCCGGGTCATTCATTTTCAACTGGCGCCTTATACGTCGGTAAGCTATGTTGCCAACCTCATTGTTGATGGGAAACATGAAGGTGGCTGAAATGGAAGTACTAGAGCTGTTCCACACACCATCCAATGTACTCAATTTGCGCCGCCAACATAGACTCCAACAGAATTTAGCAAAATGCACCTGCAACAATGTAAGAAAATATAATTTTTGTGAAGGGACCAAGAAGGGAACATTTAGTTAAAGGTCGGTGAGGCACAGTGTTTCTAGTGATAACCGAACTAGGACTATTCTGCAGGTCGACCAGTCGGAAATCATTATTGGATACTGCAAGGGACTGCCTTCTTGAAATAGACCATTGCATCCGAAAGAGTGCTTTGTTGTGCAAAGTGCAATGTTGACGTATGCCTGGTCTAGCAGCCCCAAGTGGATTTCATGCCTGCCAGCTAGTAGTTGTGTAACCATTTCACGGGTCATTGATTTTCAACTGGTGCCTAATACGTCGTGAAGCTATGTCTCATACCTCATTGCTGATAGGAATGAATAATGTTAACATATTCGAGGTCTAGCAGCCTCAAGTGGATTTCATACCTGCCAGCTAGTAGTTGTGTAAACAATTTCCAAGTTTATTGATTTCATACTGGTGCCTAATACGTTGATAAGCTGTGTCGCCAGCCTCATTGTTGAAAGGAATAATGAAGTTGGATAAAATGGAAGTACTAGAGCTGTTCCACACACCAGCCAATGTACTCAATTTTCGCCGCCAACATAGACTCCAACAGAATTTAGCAAAATGCACCTGCAACTATGTAGGAAAATAGAATTTTTGTGAAGGGACCTAGAACGGAACATTTTGTTAAATTTCGTTGGGGCACAGTATTTCTAATCATTAACGAACTACGATTATTCTGCAGGTCGACCGGTCGGAAATCATAATTGGATACTGCAATGGACTGCCTTCTTGAAATAGACCATTGCATCCGAAAGAGCGGCAACGCATTAGTTTGCTGTCGTTATCATGTTCACTAGAAGATACGTTTCCTGCTATTTTAAAATAATGTTAACATATTCCTGGTCTAGCAGCCTCAAGTGGATTTCATACCTGCCAGCTAGTATTTGTGTAACTATTTCCCGGGTCATTTATTTTCAACTGGCGCCTTATACGTCGGTAAGCTATGTCGCACGCCTCATTGTTGTTGAGAATCATGAAGGTTGCTGAAATGGAAGTACTGGAGCCGTTCCTCGCACCATCCAATGTGCTCAATTTAAAGAGCGGTAACGCTTTAGTTTGTTGTCGTTATCATGTTCACTCGAAGATACGTTTCCTGCTATTTTAAAATAATGTTAACATATTCCTTGTCTAGCAGCCTGAAGTGGATTTCATACCTGCCAGCTTGTAGTTGTATAACTATTTCCCGGGTCATTCATTTTCAACTGGCGCCTTATACGTCGGTAAGCTATGTCGCCAACCTCATTGTTGATGGGAAACATGAAGGTGGCTGAAATGGAAGTACTAGAGCTGTTCCACACACCATCCAATGTACTCAATTTGCGCCGCCAACATAGACTCCAACAGAATTTAGCAAAATGCACCTGCAACAATGTAAGAAAATAGAATTTTTGTGAAGGGACCAAGAAGGGAACATTTAGTTAAAGGTCGGTGAGGCACAGTGTTTCTAGTGATAACCGAACTAGGATTATTCTGCAGGTCGACCAGTCGGAAATCATTATTGGATACTGCAAGGGACTGCCTTCTTGAAATAGACCATTGCATCCGAAAGAGTGCTTTGTTGTGCAAAGTGCAATGTTAACGTATTCCTGGTCTAGCAGCCCTAAGTGGATTTCATGCCAGCCAGCTAGTAGTTGTGTAACTATTTCCCGGGTCATTTATTTTCAACTGGCGCCTTATACGTCGGTAAGCTATGTCGCCAGCCTCATTGTTGTTGAGGATCATGAAGATTGCTGAAATGGAAGTACTGGAGCCGTTCCTCGCACCATCCAATGTGCTCAATTTATAGAGCGGTAACGCATTAGTTTGTTGTCGTTATCATGTTCACTCGAAGATACGTTTCCTGCTATTTTAAAATAATGTTAACATATTCCTTGTCTAGCAGCCTGAAGTGGATTTCATACCTGCCAGCTTGTAGTTGTATAACTATTTCCCGGGTCATTCATTTTCAACTGGCGCCTTATACGTCGGTAAGCTATGTCGCCAGCCTCATTGTTGTTGAGAATCATGAAGGTTGCTGAAATGGAAGTACTGGAGCCGTTCCTCGCACCATCCGATGTGCTCAATTTAAAGAGCGGTAACGCATTAGTCTGTTGTCGTTATCATGTTCACTCGAAGATACGTTTCCTGCTATTTGAAAATAATGTTAACATATTCCTTGTCTAGCAGCCTGAAGTGGATTTCATACCTGCCAGCTTGTAGTTGTATAACTATTTCCCGGGTCAATCATTTTCAACTGGCGCCTTATACGTCGGTAAGCTATGTCGCCAACCTCATTGTTGATGGGAAACATGAAGGTGGCTGAAATGGAAGTACTAGAGCTGTTCCACACACCATCCAATGTACTCAATTTGCGCCGCCAACATAGACTCCAACAGAATTTAGCAAAATGCACCTGCAACAATGTAAGAAAATAGAATTTTTGTGAAGCGACCAAGAAGGGAACATTTAGTTAAAGGTCGGTGAGGCACAGTGTTTCTAGTGATAACCGAACTAGGATTATTCTGCAGGTCGACCAGTCGGAAATCATTATTGGATACTGCAAGGGACTGCCTTCTTGAAATAGACCATTGCATCCGAAAGAGTGCTTTGTTGTGCAAAGTGCAATGTTAACGTATTCCTGGTCTAGCAGCCCCAAGTGGATTTCATGCCTGCCAGCTAGTAGTTGTGTAACTATTTCCCGGGTCATTTATTTTCAACTGGCGCCTTATACGTCGGTAAGCTATGTCGCCAGCCTCATTGTTGTTGAGAATCATGAAGGTTGCTGAAATGGAAGTACTGGAGCCGTTCCTCGCACCATCCAATGTGCTCAATTTAAAGAGCGGTAACGCATTAGTTTGTTGTCGTTATCATGTTCACTCGAAGATACGTTTCCTGCTATTTTAAAATAATGTTAACATATTCCTTGTCTAGCAGCCTGAAGTGGATTTCATACCTGCCAGCTTGTAGATGTATAACTATTTCCCGGGTCATTCATTTTCAACTGGCGCCTTATACGTCGGTAAGCTATGTCGCCAACCTCATTGTTGATGGGAAACATGAAGGTGGCTGAAATGGAAGTACTAGAGCTGTTCCACACACCATCCAATGTACTCAATTTGCGCCGCCAACATAGACTCCAACAGAATTTAGCAAAATGCACCTGCAACAATGTAAGAAAATAGAATTTTTGTGAAGGGACCAAGAAGGGAACATTTAGTTAAAGGTCGGTGAGGCACAGTGTTTCTAGTGATAACCGAACTAGGATTATTCTGCAGGTCGACCAGTCGGAAATCATTATTGGATACTGCAAGGGACTGCCTTCTTGAAATAGACCATTGCATCCGAAAGAGTGCTTTGTTGTGCAAAGTGCAATGTTAACGTATTCCTGGTCTAGCAGCCCCAAGTGGATTTCATGCCTGCCAGCTAGTAGTTGTGTAACTATTTCCCGGGTCATTTATTTTCAACTGGCGCCTTATACGTCGGTAAGCTATGTCGCCAGCCTCATTGTTGTTGAGAATCATGAAGGTTGCTGAAATGGAAGTACTGGAGCCGTTCCTCGCACCACCCAATGTGCTCAATTTAAAGAGCGGTAACGCATTAGTTTGTTGTCGTTATCATGTTCACTCGACGATACGTTTCCTGCTATTTTAAAATAATGTTAACATATTCCTTGTCTAGCAGCCTGAAGTGGATTTCATACCTGCCAGCTTGTAGTTGTATAACTATTTCCCGGGTCATTCATTTTCAACTGGCGCCCTATACGTCGGTAAGCTATGTCGCCAACCTCATTGTTGATGGGAAACATGAAGGTGGCTGAAATGGAAGTACTAGAGCTGTTCCACACACCATCCAATGTACTCAATTTGCGCCGCCAACATAGACTCCAACAGAATTTAGCAAAATGCACCTGCAACAATGTAAGAAAATAGAATTTTTGTGAAGGGACCAAGAAGGGAACATTTAGTTAAAGGTCGGTGAGGCACAGTGTTTCTAGTGATAACCGAACTAGGATTATTCTGCAGGTCGACCAGTCGGAAATCATTATTGGATACTGCAAAGGACTGCCTTCTTGAAATAGACCATTGCATCCGAAAGAGTGCTTTGTTGTGCAAAGTGCAATGTTAACGTATTCCTGGTCTAGCAGCCCCAAGTGGATTTCATGCCTGCCAGCTAGTAGTTGTGTAACTATTTCCCGGGTCATTTATTTTCAACTGGCGCCTTATACGTCGGTAAGCTATGTCGCCAGCCTCATTGTTGTTGAGAATCATGAAGGTTGCTGAAATGGAAGTACTGGAGCCGTTCCTCGCACCACCCAATGTGCTCAATTTAAAGAGCGGTAACGCATTAGTTTGTTGTCGTTATCATGTTCACTCGAAGATACGTTTCCTGCTATTTTAAAATAATGTTAACATATTCCTTGTCTAGCAGCCTGAAGTGGATTTCATACCTGCCAGCTTGTAGATGTATAACTATTTCCCGGGTCATTCATTTTCAACTGGCGCCTTATACGTCGGTAAGCTATGTCGCCAACCTCATTGTTGATGGGAAACATGAAGGTGGCTGAAATGGAAGTACTAGAGCTGTTCCACACACTATCCAATGTACTCAATTTGCGCCGCCAACATAGACTCCAACAGAATTTAGCAAAATGCACCTGCAACAATGTAAGAAAATAGAATTTTTGTGAAGGGACCAAGAAGGGAACATTTAGTTAAAGGTCGGTGAGGCACAGTGTTTCTAGTGATAACCGAACTAGGATTATTCTGCAGGTCGACCAGTCGGAAATCATTATTGGATACTGCAAGGGACTGCCTTCTTGAAATAGACCATTGCATCCGAAAGAGTGCTTTGTTGTGCAAAGTGCAATGTTAACGTATTCCTGGTCTAGCAGCCCCAAGTGGATTTCATGCCTGCCAGCTAGTAGTTGTGTAACTATTTCCCGGGTCATTTATTTTCAACTGGCGCCTTATACGTCGGTAAGCTATGTCGCCAGCCTCATTGTTGTTGAGAATCATGAAGGTTGCTGAAATGGAAGTACTGGAGCCGTTCCTCGCACCATCCAATGTGCTCAATTTAAAGAGCGGTAACGCATTAGTTTGTTGTCGTTATCATGTTCACTCGAAGATACGTTTCCTGCTATTTTAAAATAATGTTAACATATTCCTTGTCTAGCAGCCTGAAGTGGATTTCATACCTGCCAGCTTGTAGATGTATAACTATTTCCCGGGTCATTCATTTTCAACTGGCGCCTTATACGTCGGTAAGCTATGTCGCCAACCTCATTGTTGATGGGAAACATGAAGGTGGCTGAAATGGAAGTACTAGAGCTGTTCCACACACTATCCAATGTACTCAATTTGCGCCGCCAACATAGACTCCAACAGAATTTAGCAAAATGCACCTGCAACAATGTAAGAAAATAGAATTTTTGTGAAGGGACCAAGAAGGGAACATTTAGTTAAAGGTCGGTGAGGCACAGTGTTTCTAGTGATAACCGAACTAGGATTATTCTGCAGGTCGACCAGTCGGAAATCATTATTGGATACTGCAAGGGACTGCCTTCTTGAAATAGACCATTGCATCCGAAAGAGTGCTTTGTTGTGCAAAGTGCAATGTTAACGTATTCCTGGTCTAGCAGCCCCAAGTGGATTTCATGCCTGCCAGCTAGTAGTTGTGTAACTATTTCCCGGGTCATTTATTTTCAACTGGCGCCTTATACGTCGGTAAGCTATGTCGCCAGCCTCATTGTTGTTGAGAATCATGAAGGTTGCTGAAATGGAAGTACTGGAGCCGTTCCTCGCACCACCCAATGTGCTCAATTTAAAGAGCGGTAACGCATTAGTTTGTTGTCGTTATCATGTTCACTCGAAGATACGTTTCCTGCTATTTTAAAATAATGTTAACATATTCCTTGTCTAGCAGCCTGAAGTGGATTTCATACCTGCCAGCTTGTAGATGTATAACTATTTCCCGGGTCATTCATTTTCAACTGGCGCCTTATACGTCGGTAAGCTATGTCGCCAACCTCATTGTTGATGGGAAACATGAAGGTGGCTGAAATGGAAGTACTAGAGCTGTTCCACACACTATCCAATGTACTCAATTTGCGCCGCCAACATAGACTCCAACAGAATTTAGCAAAATGCACCTGCAACAATGTAAGAAAATAGAATTTTTGTGAAGGGACCAAGAAGGGAACATTTAGTTAAAGGTCGGTGAGGCACAGTGTTTCTAGTGATAACCGAACTAGGATTATTCTGCAGGTCGACCAGTCGGAAATCATTATTGGATACTGCAAGGGACTGCCTTCTTGAAATAGACCATTGCATCCGAAAGAGTGCTTTGTTGTGCAAAGTGCAATGTTAACGTATTCCTGGTCTAGCAGCCCCAAGTGGATTTCATGCCTGCCAGCTAGTAGTTGTGTAACTATTTCCCGGGTCATTTATTTTCAACTGGCGCCTTATACGTCGGTAAGCTATGTCGCCAGCCTCATTGTTGTTGAGAATCATGAAGGTTGCTGAAATGGAAGTACTGGAGCCGTTCCTCGCACCATCCAATGTGCTCAATTTAAAGAGCGGTAACGCATTAGTTTGTTGTCGTTATCATGTTCACTCGAAGATACGTTTCCTGCTATTTTAAAATAATGTTAACATATTCCTTGTCTAGCAGCCTGAAGTGGATTTCATACCTGCCAGCTTGTAGATGTATAACTATTTCCCGGGTCATTCATTTTCAACTGGCGCCTTATACGTCGGTAAGCTATGTCGCCAACCTCATTGTTGATGGGAAACATGAAGGTGGCTGAAATGGAAGTACTAGAGCTGTTCCACACACTATCCAATGTACTCAATTTGCGCCGCCAACATAGACTCCAACAGAATTTAGCAAAATGCACCTGCAACAATGTAAGAAAATAGAATTTTTGTGAAGGGACCAAGAAGGGAACATTTAGTTAAAGGTCGGTGAGGCACAGTGTTTCTAGTGATAACCGAACTAGGATTATTCTGCAGGTCGACCAGTCGGAAATCATTATTGGATACTGCAAGGGACTGCCTTCTTGAAATAGACCATTGCATCCGAAAGAGTGCTTTGTTGTGCAAAGTGCAATGTTAACGTATTCCTGGTCTAGCAGCCCCAAGTGGATTTCATGCCTGCCAGCTAGTAGTTGTGTAACTATTTCCCGGGTCATTTATTTTCAACTGGCGCCTTATACGTCGGTAAGCTATGTCGCCAGCCTCATTGTTGTTGAGAATCATGAAGGTTGCTGAAATGGAAGTACTGGAGCCGTTCCTCGCACCACCCAATGTGCTCAATTTAAAGAGCGGTAACGCATTAGTTTGTTGTCGTTATCATGTTCACTCGAAGGTACGTTTCCTGCTATTTTAAAATAATGTTAACATATTCCTTGTCTAGCAGCCTGAAGTGGATTTCATACCTCCCAGCTTGTAGATGTATAACTATTTCCCGGGTCATTCATTTTCAACTGGCGCCTTATACGTCGGTAAGCTATGTCGCCAGCCTCATTGTTGTTGAGAATCATGAAGGTTGCTGAAATGGAAGTACTGGAGCCGTTCCTCGCACCATCCAATGTGCTCAATTTAAAGAGCGGTAACGCATTAGTCTGTTGTCGTTATCATGTTCACTCGAAGATACGTTTCCTGCTATTTTAAAATAATGTTAACATATTCCTTGTCTAGCAGCCTGAAGTGGATTTCATACCTGCCAGCTTGTAGTTGTATAACTATTTCCCGGGTCAATCATTTTCAACTGGCGCCTTATACGTCGGTAAGCTATGTCGCCAACCTCATTGTTGATGGGAAACATGAAGGTGGCTGAAATGGAAGTACTAGAGCTGTTCCACAGACCATCCAATGTACTCAATTTGCGCCGCCAACATAGACTCCAACAGAATTTAGCAAAATGCACCTGCAACAATGTAAGAAAATAGAATTTTTGTGAAGGGACCAAGAAGGGAACATTTAGTTAAAGGTCGGTGAGGCACAGTGTTTCTAGTGATAACCGAACTAGGATTATTCTGCAGGTCGACCAGTCGGAAATCATTATTGGATACTGCAAGGGACTGCCTTCTTGAAATAGACCATTGCATCCGAAAGAGTGCTTTGTTGTGCAAAGTGCAATGTTAACGTATTCCTGGTCTAGCAGCCCCAAGTGGATTTCATGCCTGCCAGCTAGTAGTTGTGTAACTATTTCCCGGGTCATTTATTTTCAACTGGCGCCTTATACGTCGGTAAGCTATGTCGCCAGCCTCATTGTTGTTGAGAATCATGAAGGTTGCTGAAATGGAAGTACTGGAGCCGTTCCTCGCACCATCCAATGTGCTCAATTTAAAGAGCGGTAACGCATTAGTTTGTTGTCGTTATCATGTTCACTCGAAGATACGTTTCCTGCTATTTTAAAATAATGTTAACATATTCCTTGTCTAGCAGCCTGAAGTGGATTTCATACCTGCCAGCTTGTAGATGTATAACTATTTCCCGGGTCATTCATTTTCAACTGGCGCCTTATACGTCGGTAAGCTATGTCGCCAACCTCATTGTTGATGGGAAACATGAAGGTGGCTGAAATGGAAGTACTAGAGCTGTTCCACACACTATCCAATGTACTCAATTTGCGCCGCCAACATAGACTCCAACAGAATTTAGCAAAATGCACCTGCAACAATGTAAGAAAATAGAATTTTTGTGAAGGGACCAAGAAGGGAACATTTAGTTAAAGGTCGGTGAGGCACAGTGTTTCTAGTGATAACCGAACTAGGATTATTCTGCAGGTCGACCAGTCGGAAATCATTATTGGATACTGCAAGGGACTGCCTTCTTGAAATAGACCATTGCATCCGAAAGAGTGCTTTGTTGTGCAAAGTGCAATGTTAACGTATTCCTGGTCTAGCAGCCCCAAGTGGATTTCATGCCTGCCAGCTAGTAGTTGTGTAACTATTTCCCGGGTCATTTATTTTCAACTGGCGCCTTATACGTCGGTAAGCTATGTCGCCAGCCTCATTGTTGTTGAGAATCATGAAGGTTGCTGAAATGGAAGTACTGGAGCCGTTCCTCGCACCACCCAATGTGCTCAATTTAAAGAGCGGTAACGCATTAGTTTGTTGTCGTTATCATGTTCACTCGAAGGTACGTTTCCTGCTATTTTAAAATAATGTTAACATATTCCTTGTCTAGCAGCCTGAAGTGGATTTCATACCTCCCAGCTTGTAGATGTATAACTATTTCCCGGGTCATTCATTTTCAACTGGCGCCTTATACGTCGGTAAGCTATGTCGCCAGCCTCATTGTTGTTGAGAATCATGAAGGTTGCTGAAATGGAAGTACTGGAGCCGTTCCTCGCACCATCCAATGTGCTCAATTTAAAGAGCGGTAACGCATTAGTCTGTTGTCGTTATCATGTTCACTCGAAGATACGTTTCCTGCTATTTTAAAATAATGTTAACATATTCCTTGTCTAGCAGCCTGAAGTGGATTTCATACCTGCCAGCTTGTAGTTGTATAACTATTTCCCGGGTCAATCATTTTCAACTGGCGCCTTATACGTCGGTAAGCTATGTCGCCAACCTCATTGTTGATGGGAAACATGAAGGTGGCTGAAATGGAAGTACTAGAGCTGTTCCACACACCATCCAATGTACTCAATTTGCGCCGCCAACATAGACTCCAACAGAATTTAGCAAAATGCACCTGCAACAATGTAAGAAAATAGAATTTTGGTGAAGGGACCAAGAAGGGAACATTTAGTTAAAGGTCGGTGAGGCACAGTGTTTCTAGTGATAACCGAACTAGGATTATTCTGCAGGTCGACCAGTCGGAAATCATTATTGGATACTGCAAGGGACTGCCTTCTTGAAATAGACCATTGCATCCGAAAGAGTGCTTTGTTGTGCAAAGTGCAATGTTAACGTATTCCTGGTCTAGCAGCCCCAAGTGGATTTCATGCCTGCCAGCTAGTAGTTGTGTAACTATTTCCCGGGTCATTTATTTTCAACTGGCGCCTAATACGTCGGTAAGCTATGTCGCCAGCCTCATTGTTGTTGAGAATCATGAAGGTTGCTGAAATGGAAGTACTGGAGCCGTTCCTCGCACCATCCAATGTGCTCAATTTAAAGAGCGGTAACGCATTAGTTTGTTGTCGTTATCATGTTCACTCGAAGATACGTTTCCTGCTATTTTAAAATAATGTTAACATATTCCTTGTCTAGCAGCCTGAAGTGGATTTCATACCTCCCAGCTTGTAGATGTATAACTATTTCCCGGGTCATTCATTTTCAACTGGCGCCTTATACGTCGGTAAGCTATGTCGCCAGCCTCATTGTTGTTGAGAATCATGAAGGTTGCTGAAATGGAAGTACTGGAGCCGTTCCTCGCACCATCCAATGTGCTCAATTTAAAGAGCGGTAACGCATTAGTTTGTTGTCGTTATCATGTTCACTCGAAGATACGTTTCCTGCTATTTTAAAATAATGTTAACATATTCCTTGTCTAGCAGCCTGAAGTGGATTTCATACCTGCCAGCTTGTAGTTGTATAACTATTTCCCGGGTCAATCATTTTCAACTGGCGCCTTATACGTCGGTAAGCTATGTCGCCAACCTCATTGTTGATGGGAAACATGAAGGTGGCTGAAATGGAAGTACTAGAGCTGTTCCACACACCATCCAATGTACTCAATTTGCGCCGCCAACATAGACTCCAACAGAATTTAGCAAAATGCACCTGCAACAATGTAAGAAAATGGAATTTTTGTTAAGGGACCAAGAAGGGAACATTTAGTTAAAGGTCGGTGAGGCACAGTGTTTCTAGTGATAACCGAACTAGGATTATTCTGCAGGTCGACCAGTCGGAAATCATTATTGGATACTGCAAGGGACTGCCTTCTTGAAATGGACCATTGCATCCGAAAGAGTGCTTTGTTGTGCAAAGTGCAATGTTAACGTATTCCTGGTCTAGCAGCCCCAAGTGGATTTCATGCCTGCCAGCTAGTAGTTGTGTAACCATTTCACGGGTCATTGATTTTCAACTGGTGCCTAATACGTCGTGAAGCTATGTCTCATACCTCATTGCTGATAGGAATCAATAATGTTAACATATTCGAGGTCTAGCAGCCTAAAGTGGATTTCATACCTGCCAGCTAGTAATTGTATAACTATTTCCCGGGTCATTCATTTTCAACTGGCGCCACATACGTCAGTAAGCTATGTCGCCAGCCTCATTGTTGAAAGGAATAATGAAGTTGGATAAAATGGAAGTACTAGAGCTGTTCCACACACCAGCCAATGTACTCAATTTTCGCCGCCAACATAGACTCCAACAGAATTTAGCAATATGCACCTGCAACAATGTAAGAAAATAGAATTTTTGTGAAGGGACCCAGAACGGAACATTTTGTTAAATTTCGTTGGGGCACAGTATTTCTAATCATTAACGAACTACGATTATTCTGCAGGTCGACCGGTCGGAAATCATAATTGGATACTGCAATGGACTGCCTTCTTGAAATAGACCATTGCATCCGAAAGAGCGGCAACGCATTAGTTTGCTGTCGTTATCATGTTCACTAGAAGATACGTTTCCTGCTATTTTAAAATAATGTTAACATATTCCTTGTCTAGCAGCCCCAAGTGGATTTCATGCCTGCCAGCTAGTAGTTGTGTAACTATTTCCCGGGTCATTTATTTTCAACTGGCGCCTTATACGTCGGTAAGCTATGTCGCCAGCCTCATTGTTGTTGAGAATCATGAAGGTTGCTGAAATGGAAGTACTGGAGCCGTTCCTCGCACCACCCAATGTGCTCAATTTAAAGAGCGGTAACGCATTAGTTTGTTGTCGTTATCATGTTCACTCGAAGGTACGTTTCCTGCTATTTTAAAATAATGTTAACATATTCCTTGTCTAGCAGCCTGAAGTGGATTTCATACCTCCCAGCTTGTAGATGTATAACTATTTCCCGGGTCATTCATTTTCAACTGGCGCCTTATACGTCGGTAAGCTATGTCGCCAGCCTCATTGTTGTTGAGAATCATGAAGGTTGCTGAAATGGAAGTACTGGAGCCGTTCCTCGCACCATCCAATGTGCTCAATTTAAAGAGCGGTAACGCATTAGTCTGTTGTCGTTATCATGTTCACTCGAAGATACGTTTCCTGCTATTTTAAAATAATGTTAACATATTCCTTGTCTAGCAGCCTGAAGTGGATTTCATACCTGCCAGCTTGTAGTTGTATAACTATTTCCCGGGTCAATCATTTTCAACTGGCGCCTTATACGTCGGTAAGCTATGTCGCCAACCTCATTGTTGATGGGAAACATGAAGGTGGCTGAAATGGAAGTACTAGAGCTGTTCCACACACCATCCAATGTACTCAATTTGCGCCGCCAACATAGACTCCAACAGAATTTAGCAAAATGCACCTGCAACAATGTAAGAAAATGGAATTTTTGTTAAGGGACCAAGAAGGGAACATTTAGTTAAAGGTCGGTGAGGCACAGTGTTTCTAGTGATAACCGAACTAGGATTATTCTGCAGGTCGACCAGTCGGAAATCATTATTGGATACTGCAAGGGACTGCCTTCTTGAAATAGACCATTGCATCCGAAAGAGTGCTTTGTTGTGCAAAGTGCAATGTTAACGTATTCCTGGTCTAGCAGCCCCAAGTGGATTTCATGCCTGCCAGCTAGTAGTTGTGTAACTATTTCCCGGGTCATTTATTTTCAACTGGCGCCTAATACGTCGGTAAGCTATGTCGCCAGCCTCATTGTTGTTGAGAATCATGAAGGTTGCTGAAATGGAAGTACTGGAGCCGTTCCTCGCACCATCCAATGTGCTCAATTTAAAGAGCGGTAACGCATTAGTTTGTTGTCGTTATCATGTTCACTCGAAGATACGTTTCCTGCTATTTTAAAATAATGTTAACATATTCCTTGTCTAGCAGCCTGAAGTGGATTTCATACCTCCCAGCTTGTAGATGTATAACTATTTCCCGGGTCATTCATTTTCAACTGGCGCCTTATACGTCGGTAAGCTATGTCGCCAGCCTCATTGTTGTTGAGAATCATGAAGGTTGCTGAAATGGAAGTACTGGAGCCGTTCCTCGCACCATCCAATGTGCTCAATTTAAAGAGCGGTAACGCATTAGTTTGTTGTCGTTATCATGTTCACTCGAAGATACGTTTCCTGCTATTTTAAAATAATGTTAACATATTCCTTGTCTAGCAGCCTGAAGTGGATTTCATACCTGCCAGCTTGTAGTTGTATAACTATTTCCCGGGTCAATCATTTTCAACTGGCGCCTTATACGTCGGTAAGCTATGTCGCCAACCTCATTGTTGATGGGAAACATGAAGGTGGCTGAAATGGAAGTACTAGAGCTGTTCCACACACCATCCAATGTACTCAATTTGCGCCGCCAACATAGACTCCAACAGAATTTAGCAAAATGCACCTGCAACAATGTAAGAAAATGGAATTTTTGTTAAGGGACCAAGAAGGGAACATTTAGTTAAAGGTCGGTGAGGCACAGTGTTTCTAGTGATAACCGAACTAGGATTATTCTGCAGGTCGACCAGTCGGAAATCATTATTGGATACTGCAAGGGACTGCCTTCTTGAAATGGACCATTGCATCCGAAAGAGTGCTTTGTTGTGCAAAGTGCAATGTTAACGTATTCCTGGTCTAGCAGCCCCAAGTGGATTTCATGCCTGCCAGCTAGTAGTTGTGTAACCATTTCACGGGTCATTGATTTTCAACTGGTGCCTAATACGTCGTGAAGCTATGTCTCATACCTCATTGCTGATAGGAATCAATAATGTTAACATATTCGAGGTCTAGCAGCCTAAAGTGGATTTCATACCTGCCAGCTAGTAATTGTATAACTATTTCCCGGGTCATTCATTTTCAACTGGCGCCACATACGTCAGTAAGCTATGTCGCCAGCCTCATTGTTGAAAGGAATAATGAAGTTGGATAAAATGGAAGTACTAGAGCTGTTCCACACACCAGCCAATGTACTCAATTTTCGCCGCCAACATAGACTCCAACAGAATTTAGCAAAATGCACCTGCAACAATGTAAGAAAATAGAATTTTTGTGAAGGGACCCAGAACGGAACATTTTGTTAAATTTCGTTGGGGCACAGTATTTCTAATCATTAACGAACTACGATTATTCTGCAGGTCGACCGGTCGGAAATCATAATTGGATACTGCAATGGACTGCCTTCTTGAAATAGACCATTGCATCCGAAAGAGCGGCAACGCATTAGTTTGCTGTCGTTATCATGTTCACTAGAAGATACGTTTCCTGCTATTTTAAAATAATGTTAACATATTCCTTGTCTAGCAGCCTGAAGTGGATTTCATACCTGCCAGCTTGTAGTTGTATAACTATTTCCCGGGTCAATCATTTTCAACTGGCGCCTTATACGTCGGTAAGCTATGTCGCCAACCTCATTGTTGATGGGAAACATGAAGGTGGCTGAAATGGAAGTACTAGAGCTGTTCCACACACCATCCAATGTACTCAATTTGCGCCGCCAACATAGACTCCAACAGAATTTAGCAAAATGCACCTGCAACAATGTAAGAAAATGGAATTTTTGTTAAGGGACCAAGAAGGGAACATTTAGTTAAAGGTCGGTGAGGCACAGTGTTTCTAGTGATAACCGAACTAGGATTATTCTGCAGGTCGACCAGTCGGAAATCATTATTGGATACTGCAAGGGACTGCCTTCTTGAAATAGACCATTGCATCCGAAAGAGTGCTTTGTTGTGCAAAGTGCAATGTTAACGTATTCCTGGTCTAGCAGCCCCAAGTGGATTTCATGCCTGCCAGCTAGTAGTTGTGTAACTATTTCCCGGGTCATTTATTTTCAACTGGCGCCTAATACGTCGGTAAGCTATGTCGCCAGCCTCATTGTTGTTGAGAATCATGAAGGTTGCTGAAATGGAAGTACTGGAGCCGTTCCTCGCACCATCCAATGTGCTCAATTTAAAGAGCGGTAACGCATTAGTTTGTTGTCGTTATCATGTTCACTCGAAGATACGTTTCCTGCTATTTTAAAATAATGTTAACATATTCCTTGTCTAGCAGCCTGAAGTGGATTTCATACCTCCCAGCTTGTAGATGTATAACTATTTCCCGGGTCATTCATTTTCAACTGGCGCCTTATACGTCGGTAAGCTATGTCGCCAGCCTCATTGTTGTTGAGAATCATGAAGGTTGCTGAAATGGAAGTACTGGAGCCGTTCCTCGCACCATCCAATGTGCTCAATTTAAAGAGCGGTAACGCATTAGTTTGTTGTCGTTATCATGTTCACTCGAAGATACGTTTCCTGCTATTTTAAAATAATGTTAACATATTCCTTGTCTAGCAGCCTGAAGTGGATTTCATACCTGCCAGCTTGTAGTTGTATAACTATTTCCCGGGTCAATCATTTTCAACTGGCGCCTTATACGTCGGTAAGCTATGTCGCCAACCTCATTGTTGATGGGAAACATGAAGGTGGCTGAAATGGAAGTACTAGAGCTGTTCCACACACCATCCAATGTACTCAATTTGCGCCGCCAACATAGACTCCAACAGAATTTAGCAAAATGCACCTGCAACAATGTAAGAAAATGGAATTTTTGTTAAGGGACCAAGAAGGGAACATTTAGTTAAAGGTCGGTGAGGCACAGTGTTTCTAGTGATAACCGAACTAGGATTATTCTGCAGGTCGACCAGTCGGAAATCATTATTGGATACTGCAAGGGACTGCCTTCTTGAAATGGACCATTGCATCCGAAAGAGTGCTTTGTTGTGCAAAGTGCAATGTTAACGTATTCCTGGTCTAGCAGCCCCAAGTGGATTTCATGCCTGCCAGCTAGTAGTTGTGTAACCATTTCACGGGTCATTGATTTTCAACTGGTGCCTAATACGTCGTGAAGCTATGTCTCATACCTCATTGCTGATAGGAATCAATAATGTTAACATATTCGAGGTCTAGCAGCCTAAAGTGGATTTCATACCTGCCAGCTAGTAATTGTATAACTATTTCCCGGGTCATTCATTTTCAACTGGCGCCACATACGTCAGTAAGCTATGTCGCCAGCCTCATTGTTGAAAGGAATAATGAAGTTGGATAAAATGGAAGTACTAGAGCTGTTCCACACACCAGCCAATGTACTCAATTTTCGCCGCCAACATAGACTCCAACAGAATTTAGCAAAATGCACCTGCAACAATGTAAGAAAATAGAATTTTTGTGAAGGGACCCAGAACGGAACATTTTGTTAAATTTCGTTGGGGCACAGTATTTCTAATCATTAACGAACTACGATTATTCTGCAGGTCGACCGGTCGGAAATCATAATTGGATACTGCAATGGACTGCCTTCTTGAAATAGACCATTGCATCCGAAAGAGCGGCAACGCATTAGTTTGCTGTCGTTATCATGTTCACTAGAAGATACGTTTCCTGCTATTTTAAAATAATGTTAACATATTCCTTGTCTAGCAGCCTGAAGTGGATTTCATACCTGCCAGCTTGTAGTTGTATAACTATTTCCCGGGTCAATCATTTTCAACTGGCGCCTTATACGTCGGTAAGCTATGTCGCCAACCTCATTGTTGATGGGAAACATGAAGGTGGCTGAAATGGAAGTACTAGAGCTGTTCCACACACTATCCAATGTACTCAATTTGCGCCGCCAACATAGACTCCAACAGAATTTAGCAAAATGCACCTGCAACAATGTAAGAAAATAGAATTTTTGTGAAGGGACCAAGAAGGGAACATTTAGTTAAAGGTCGGTGAGGCACAGTGTTTCTAGTGATAACCGAACTAGGATTATTCTGCAGGTCGACCAGTCGGAAATCATTATTGGATACTGCAAGGGACTGCCTTCTTGAAATAGACCATTGCATCCGAAAGAGTGCTTTGTTGTGCAAAGTGCAATGTTAACGTATTCCTGGTCTAGCAGCCCCAAGTGGATTTCATGCCTGCCAGCTAGTAGTTGTGTAACTATTTCCCGGGTCATTTATTTTCAACTGGCGCCTTATACGTCGGTAAGCTATGTCGCCAGCCTCATTGTTGTTGAGAATCGTGAAGGTTGCTGAAATGGAAGTACTGGAGCCGTTCCTCGCACCATCCAATGTGCTCAATTTAAAGAGCGGTAACGCATTAGTTTGTTGTCGTTATCATGTTCACTCGAAGATACGTTTCCTGCTATTTTAAAATAATGTTAACATATTCCTTGTCTAGCAGCCTGAAGTGGATTTCATACCTGCCAGCTTGTAGATGTATAACTATTTCCCGGGTCATTCATTTTCAACTGGCGCCTTATACGTCGGTAAGCTATGTCGCCAACCTCATTGTTGATGGGAAACATGAAGGTGGCTGAAATGGAAGTACTAGAGCTGTTCCACACACTATCCAATGTACTCAATTTGCGCCGCCAACATAGACTCCAACAGAATTTAGCAAAATGCACCTGCAACAATGTAAGAAAATAGAATTTTTGTGAAGGGACCAAGAAGGGAACATTTAGTTAAAGGTCGGTGAGGCACAGTGTTTCTAGTGATAACCGAACTAGGATTATTCTGCAGGTCGACCAGTCGGAAATCATTATTGGATACTGCAAGGGACTGCCTTCTTGAAATAGACCATTGCATCCGAAAGAGTGCTTTGTTGTGCAAAGTGCAATGTTAACGTATTCCTGGTCTAGCAGCCCCAAGTGGATTTCATGCCTGCCAGCTAGTAGTTGTGTAACTATTTCCCGGGTCATTTATTTTCAACTGGCGCCTTATACGTCGGTAAGCTATGTCGCCAGCCTCATTGTTGTTGAGAATCATGAAGGTTGCTGAAATGGAAGTACTGGAGCCGTTCCTCGCACCACCCAATGTGCTCAATTTAAAGAGCGGTAACGCATTAGTTTGTTGTCGTTATCATGTTCACTCGAAGGTACGTTTCCTGCTATTTTAAAATAATGTTAACATATTCCTTGTCTAGCAGCCTGAAGTGGATTTCATACCTCCCAGCTTGTAGATGTATAACTATTTCCCGGGTCATTCATTTTCAACTGGCGCCTTATACGTCGGTAAGCTATGTCGCCAGCCTCATTGTTGTTGAGAATCATGAAGGTTGCTGAAATGGAAGTACTGGAGCCGTTCCTCGCACCATCCAATGTGCTCAATTTAAAGAGCGGTAACGCATTAGTCTGTTGTCGTTATCATGTTCACTCGAAGATACGTTTCCTGCTATTTTAAAATAATGTTAACATATTCCTTGTCTAGCAGCCTGAAGTGGATTTCATACCTGCCAGCTTGTAGTTGTATAACTATTTCCCGGGTCAATCATTTTCAACTGGCGCCTTATACGTCGGTAAGCTATGTCGCCAACCTCATTGTTGATGGGAAACATGAAGGTGGCTGAAATGGAAGTACTAGAGCTGTTCCACACACCATCCAATGTACTCAATTTGCGCCGCCAACATAGACTCCAACAGAATTTAGCAAAATGCACCTGCAACAATGTAAGAAAATGGAATTTTTGTTAAGGGACCAAGAAGGGAACATTTAGTTAAAGGTCGGTGAGGCACAGTGTTTCTAGTGATAACCGAACTAGGATTATTCTGCAGGTCGACCAGTCGGAAATCATTATTGGATACTGCAAGGGACTGCCTTCTTGAAATGGACCATTGCATCCGAAAGAGTGCTTTGTTGTGCAAAGTGCAATGTTAACGTATTCCTGGTCTAGCAGCCCCAAGTGGATTTCATGCCTGCCAGCTAGTAGTTGTGTAACCATTTCACGGGTCATTGATTTTCAACTGGTGCCTAATACGTCGTGAAGCTATGTCTCATACCTCATTGCTGATAGGAATCAATAATGTTAACATATTCGAGGTCTAGCAGCCTAAAGTGGATTTCATACCTGCCAGCTAGTAATTGTATAACTATTTCCCGGGTCATTCATTTTCAACTGGCGCCACATACGTCAGTAAGCTATGTCGCCAGCCTCATTGTTGAAAGGAATAATGAAGTTGGATAAAATGGAAGTACTAGAGCTGTTCCACACACCAGCCAATGTACTCAATTTTCGCCGCCAACATAGACTCCAACAGAATTTAGCAAAATGCACCTGCAACAATGTAAGAAAATAGAATTTTTGTGAAGGGACCCAGAACGGAACATTTTGTTAAATTTCGTTGGGGCACAGTATTTCTAATCATTAACGAACTACGATTATTCTGCAGGTCGACCGGTCGGAAATCATAATTGGATACTGCAATGGACTGCCTTCTTGAAATAGACCATTGCATCCGAAAGAGCGGCAACGCATTAGTTTGCTGTCGTTATCATGTTCACTAGAAGATACGTTTCCTGCTATTTTAAAATAATGTTAACATATTCCTTGTCTAGCAGCCTGAAGTGGATTTCATACCTGCCAGCTTGTAGTTGTATAACTATTTCCCGGGTCAATCATTTTCAACTGGCGCCTTATACGTCGGTAAGCTATGTCGCCAACCTCATTGTTGATGGGAAACATGAAGGTGGCTGAAATGGAAGTACTAGAGCTGTTCCACACACCATCCAATGTACTCAATTTGCGCCGCCAACATAGACTCCAACAGAATTTAGCAAAATGCACCTGCAACAATGTAAGAAAATGGAATTTTTGTTAAGGGACCAAGAAGGGAACATTTAGTTAAAGGTCGGTGAGGCACAGTGTTTCTAGTGATAACCGAACTAGGATTATTCTGCAGGTCGACCAGTCGGAAATCATTATTGGATACTGCAAGGGACTGCCTTCTTGAAATAGACCATTGCATCCGAAAGAGTGCTTTGTTGTGCAAAGTGCAATGTTAACGTATTCCTGGTCTAGCAGCCCCAAGTGGATTTCATGCCTGCCAGCTAGTAGTTGTGTAACTATTTCCCGGGTCATTTATTTTCAACTGGCGCCTAATACGTCGGTAAGCTATGTCGCCAGCCTCATTGTTGTTGAGAATCATGAAGGTTGCTGAAATGGAAGTACTGGAGCCGTTCCTCGCACCATCCAATGTGCTCAATTTAAAGAGCGGTAACGCATTAGTTTGTTGTCGTTATCATGTTCACTCGAAGATACGTTTCCTGCTATTTTAAAATAATGTTAACATATTCCTTGTCTAGCAGCCTGAAGTGGATTTCATACCTCCCAGCTTGTAGATGTATAACTATTTCCCGGGTCATTCATTTTCAACTGGCGCCTTATACGTCGGTAAGCTATGTCGCCAGCCTCATTGTTGTTGAGAATCATGAAGGTTGCTGAAATGGAAGTACTGGAGCCGTTCCTCGCACCATCCAATGTGCTCAATTTAAAGAGCGGTAACGCATTAGTTTGTTGTCGTTATCATGTTCACTCGAAGATACGTTTCCTGCTATTTTAAAATAATGTTAACATATTCCTTGTCTAGCAGCCTGAAGTGGATTTCATACCTGCCAGCTTGTAGTTGTATAACTATTTCCCGGGTCAATCATTTTCAACTGGCGCCTTATACGTCGGTAAGCTATGTCGCCAACCTCATTGTTGATGGGAAACATGAAGGTGGCTGAAATGGAAGTACTAGAGCTGTTCCACACACCATCCAATGTACTCAATTTGCGCCGCCAACATAGACTCCAACAGAATTTAGCAAAATGCACCTGCAACAATGTAAGAAAATGGAATTTTTGTTAAGGGACCAAGAAGGGAACATTTAGTTAAAGGTCGGTGAGGCACAGTGTTTCTAGTGATAACCGAACTAGGATTATTCTGCAGGTCGACCAGTCGGAAATCATTATTGGATACTGCAAGGGACTGCCTTCTTGAAATGGACCATTGCATCCGAAAGAGTGCTTTGTTGTGCAAAGTGCAATGTTAACGTATTCCTGGTCTAGCAGCCCCAAGTGGATTTCATGCCTGCCAGCTAGTAGTTGTGTAACCATTTCACGGGTCATTGATTTTCAACTGGTGCCTAATACGTCGTGAAGCTATGTCTCATACCTCATTGCTGATAGGAATCAATAATGTTAACATATTCGAGGTCTAGCAGCCTAAAGTGGATTTCATACCTGCCAGCTAGTAATTGTATAACTATTTCCCGGGTCATTCATTTTCAACTGGCGCCACATACGTCAGTAAGCTATGTCGCCAGCCTCATTGTTGAAAGGAATAATGAAGTTGGATAAAATGGAAGTACTAGAGCTGTTCCACACACCAGCCAATGTACTCAATTTTCGCCGCCAACATAGACTCCAACAGAATTTAGCAAAATGCACCTGCAACAATGTAAGAAAATAGAATTTTTGTGAAGGGACCCAGAACGGAACATTTTGTTAAATTTCGTTGGGGCACAGTATTTCTAATCATTAACGAACTACGATTATTCTGCAGGTCGACCGGTCGGAAATCATAATTGGATACTGCAATGGACTGCCTTCTTGAAATAGACCATTGCATCCGAAAGAGCGGCAACGCATTAGTTTGCTGTCGTTATCATGTTCACTAGAAGATACGTTTCCTGCTATTTTAAAATAATGTTAACATATTCCTTGTCTAGCAGCCTGAAGTGGATTTCATACCTGCCAGCTTGTAGTTGTATAACTATTTCCCGGGTCAATCATTTTCAACTGGCGCCTTATACGTCGGTAAGCTATGTCGCCAACCTCATTGTTGATGGGAAACATGAAGGTGGCTGAAATGGAAGTACTAGAGCTGTTCCACACACTATCCAATGTACTCAATTTGCGCCGCCAACATAGACTCCAACAGAATTTAGCAAAATGCACCTGCAACAATGTAAGAAAATAGAATTTTTGTGAAGGGACCAAGAAGGGAACATTTAGTTAAAGGTCGGTGAGGCACAGTGTTTCTAGTGATAACCGAACTAGGATTATTCTGCAGGTCGACCAGTCGGAAATCATTATTGGATACTGCAAGGGACTGCCTTCTTGAAATAGACCATTGCATCCGAAAGAGTGCTTTGTTGTGCAAAGTGCAATGTTAACGTATTCCTGGTCTAGCAGCCCCAAGTGGATTTCATGCCTGCCAGCTAGTAGTTGTGTAACTATTTCCCGGGTCATTTATTTTCAACTGGCGCCTTATACGTCGGTAAGCTATGTCGCCAGCCTCATTGTTGTTGAGAATCATGAAGGTTGCTGAAATGGAAGTACTGGAGCCGTTCCTCGCACCATCCAATGTGCTCAATTTAAAGAGCGGTAACGCATTAGTTTGTTGTCGTTATCATGTTCACTCGAAGATACGTTTCCTGCTATTTTAAAATAATGTTAACATATTCCTTGTCTAGCAGCCTGAAGTGGATTTCATACCTGCCAGCTTGTAGATGTATAACTATTTCCCGGGTCATTCATTTTCAACTGGCGCCTTATACGTCGGTAAGCTATGTCGCCAACCTCATTGTTGATGGGAAACATGAAGGTGGCTGAAATGGAAGTACTAGAGCTGTTCCACACACTATCCAATGTACTCAATTTGCGCCGCCAACATAGACTCCAACAGAATTTAGCAAAATGCACCTGCAACAATGTAAGAAAATAGAATTTTTGTGAAGGGACCAAGAAGGGAACATTTAGTTAAAGGTCGGTGAGGCACAGTGTTTCTAGTGATAACCGAACTAGGATTATTCTGCAGGTCGACCAGTCGGAAATCATTATTGGATACTGCAAGGGACTGCCTTCTTGAAATAGACCATTGCATCCGAAAGAGTGCTTTGTTGTGCAAAGTGCAATGTTAACGTATTCCTGGTCTAGCAGCCCCAAGTGGATTTCATGCCTGCCAGCTAGTAGTTGTGTAACTATTTCCCGGGTCATTTATTTTCAACTGGCGCCTTATACGTCGGTAAGCTATGTCGCCAGCCTCATTGTTGTTGAGAATCATGAAGGTTGCTGAAATGGAAGTACTGGAGCCGTTCCTCGCACCACCCAATGTGCTCAATTTAAAGAGCGGTAACGCATTAGTTTGTTGTCGTTATCATGTTCACTCGAAGGTACGTTTCCTGCTATTTTAAAATAATGTTAACATATTCCTTGTCTAGCAGCCTGAAGTGGATTTCATACCTCCCAGCTTGTAGATGTATAACTATTTCCCGGGTCATTCATTTTCAACTGGCGCCTTATACGTCGGTAAGCTATGTCGCCAGCCTCATTGTTGTTGAGAATCATGAAGGTTGCTGAAATGGAAGTACTGGAGCCGTTCCTCGCACCATCCAATGTGCTCAATTTAAAGAGCGGTAACGCATTAGTCTGTTGTCGTTATCATGTTCACTCGAAGATACGTTTCCTGCTATTTTAAAATAATGTTAACATATTCCTTGTCTAGCAGCCTGAAGTGGATTTCATACCTGCCAGCTTGTAGTTGTATAACTATTTCCCGGGTCAATCATTTTCAACTGGCGCCTTATACGTCGGTAAGCTATGTCGCCAACCTCATTGTTGATGGGAAACATGAAGGTGGCTGAAATGGAAGTACTAGAGCTGTTCCACACACCATCCAATGTACTCAATTTGCGCCGCCAACATAGACTCCAACAGAATTTAGCAAAATGCACCTGCTACAATGTAAGAAAATAGAATTTTTGTGAAGGGACCAAGAAGGGAACATTGAGTTAAAGGTCGGTGAGGCACAGTGTTTCTAGTGATAACCGAACTAGGATTATTCTGCAGGTCGACCAGTCGGAAATCATTATTGGATACTGCAAGGGACTGCCTTCTTGAAATAGACCATTTCATCCGAAAGAGTGCTTTGTTGTGCAAAGTGCAATGTTAACGTATTCCTGGTCTAGCAGCCCCAAGTGGATTTCATGCCTGCCAGCTAGTAGTTGTGTAACTATTTCCCGGGTCATTTATTTTCAACTGGCGCCTTATACGTCGGTAAGCTATGTCGCCAGCCTCATTGTTGTTGAGAATCATGAAGGTTGCTGAAATGGAAGTACTGGAGCCGTTCCTCGCACCACCCAATGTGCTCAATTTAAAGAGCGGTAACGCATTAGTTTGTTGTCGTTATCATGTTCACTCGAAGATACGTTTCCTGCTATTTTAAAATAATGTTAACATATTCCTTGTCTAGCAGCCTGAAGTGGATTTCATACCTGCCAGCTTGTAGATGTATAACTATTTCCCGGGTCATTCATTTTCAACTGGCGCCTTATACGTCGGTAAGCTATGTCGCCAGCCTCATTGTTGTTGAGAATCATGAAGGTTGCTGAAATGGAAGTACTGGAGCCGTTCCTCGCACCATCCAATGTGCTCAATTTAAAGAGCGGTAACGCATTAGTTTGTTGTCGTTATCATGTTCACTCGAAGATACGTTTCCTGCTATTTTAAAATAATGTTAACATATTCCTTGTCTAGCAGCCTGAAGTGGATTTCATACCTGCCAGCTTGTAGTTGTATAACTATTTCCCGGGTCAATCATTTTCAACTGGCGCCTTATACGTCGGTAAGCTATGTCGCCAACCTCATTGTTGATGGGAAACATGAAGGTGGCTGAAATGGAAGTACTAGAGCTGTTCCACACACCATCCAATGTACTCAATTTGCGCCGCCAACATAGACTCCAACAGAATTTAGCAAAATGCACCTGCAACAATGTAAGAAAATGGAATTTTTGTTAAGGGACCAAGAAGGGAACATTTAGTTAAAGGTCGGTGAGGCACAGTGTTTCTAGTGATAACCGAACTAGGATTATTCTGCAGGTCGACCAGTCGGAAATCATTATTGGATACTGCAAGGGACTGCCTTCTTGAAATAGACCATTGCATCCGAAAGAGTGCTTTGTTGTGCAAAGTGCAATGTTAACGTATTCCTGGTCTAGCAGCCCCAAGTGGATTTCATGCCTGCCAGCTAGTAGTTGTGTAACTATTTCCCGGGTCATTTATTTTCAACTGGCGCCTAATACGTCGGTAAGCTACGTCGCCAGCCTCATTGTTGTTGAGAATCATGAAGGTTGCTGAAATGGAAGTACTGGAGCCGTTCCTCGCACCATCCAATGTGCTCAATTTAAAGAGCGGTAACGCATTAGTTTGTTGTCGTTATCATGTTCACTCGAAGATACGTTTCCTGCTATTTTAAAATAATGTTAGCATATTTCTTGTCTAGCAGCCTGAAGTGGATTTCATACCTGCCAGCTTGTAGATGTATAACTATTTCCCGGGTCATTCATTTTCAACTGGCGCCTTATACGTCGGTAAGCTATGTCGCCAACCTCATTGTTGATGGGAAACATGAAGGTGGCTGAAATGGAAGTACTAGAGCTGTTCCACACACTATCCAATGTACTCAATTTGCGCCGCCAACATAGACTCCAACAGAATTTAGCAAAATGCACCTGCAACAATGTAAGAAAATAGAATTTTTGTGAAGGGACCAAGAAGGGAACATTTAGTTAAAGGTCGGTGAGGCACAGTGTTTCTAGTGATAACCGAACTAGGATTATTCTGCAGGTCGACCAGTCGGAAATCATTATTGGATACTGCAAGGGACTGCCTTCTTGAAATAGACCATTGCATCCGAAAGAGTGCTTTGTTGTGCAAAGTGCAATGTTAACGTATTCCTGGTCTAGCAGCCCCAAGTGGATTTCATGCCTGCCAGCTAGTAGTTGTGTAACTATTTCCCGGGTCATTTATTTTCAACTGGCGCCTTATACGTCAGTAAGCTATGTCGCCAGCCTCATTGTTGTTGAGAATCATGAAGGTTGCTGAAATGGAAGTACTGGAGCCGTTCCTCGCACCACCCAATGTGCTCAATTTAAAGAGCGGTAACGCATTAGTTTGTTGTCGTTATCATGTTCACTCGAAGGTACGTTTCCTGCTATTTTAAAATAATGTTAACATATTCCTTGTCTAGCAGCCTGAAGTGGATTTCATACCTCCCAGCTTGTAGATGTATAACTATTTCCCGGGTCATTCATTTTCAACTGGCGCCTTATACGTCGGTAAGCTATGTCGCCAGCCTCATTGTTGTTGAGAATCATGAAGGTTGCTGAAATGGAAGTACTGGAGCCGTTCCTCGCACCATCCAATGTGCTCAATTTAAAGAGCGGTAACGCATTAGTCTGTTGTCGTTATCATGTTCACTCGAAGATACGTTTCCTGCTATTTTAAAATAATGTTAACATATTCCTTGTCTAGCAGCCTGAAGTGGATTTCATACCTGCCAGCTTGTAGTTGTATAACTATTTCCCGGGTCAATCATTTTCAACTGGCGCCTTATACGTCGGTAAGCTATGTCGCCAACCTCATTGTTGATGGGAAACATGAAGGTGGCTGAAATGGAAGTACTAGAGCTGTTCCACACACCATCCAATGTACTCAATTTGCGCCGCCAACATAGACTCCAACAGAATTTAGCAAAATGCACCTGCTACAATGTAAGAAAATAGAATTTTTGTGAAGGGACCAAGAAGGGAACATTGAGTTAAAGGTCGGTGAGGCACAGTGTTTCTAGTGATAACCGAACTAGGATTATTCTGCAGGTCGACCAGTCGGAAATCATTATTGGATACTGCAAGGGACTGCCTTCTTGAAATAGACCATTTCATCCGAAAGAGTGCTTTGTTGTGCAAAGTGCAATGTTAACGTATTCCTGGTCTAGCAGCCCCAAGTGGATTTCATGCCTGCCAGCTAGTAGTTGTGTAACTATTTCCCGGGTCATTTATTTTCAACTGGCGCCTTATACGTCGGTAAGCTATGTCGCCAGCCTCATTGTTGTTGAGAATCATGAAGGTTGCTGAAATGGAAGTACTGGAGCCGTTCCTCGCACCACCCAATGTGCTCAATTTAAAGAGCGGTAACGCATTAGTTTGTTGTCGTTATCATGTTCACTCGAAGATACGTTTCCTGCTATTTTAAAATAATGTTAACATATTCCTTGTCTAGCAGCCTGAAGTGGATTTCATACCTGCCAGCTTGTAGATGTATAACTATTTCCCGGGTCATTCATTTTCAACTGGCGCCTTATACGTCGGTAAGCTATGTCGCCAGCCTCATTGTTGTTGAGAATCATGAAGGTTGCTGAAATGGAAGTACTGGAGCCGTTCCTCGCACCATCCAATGTGCTCAATTTAAAGAGCGGTAACGCATTAGTTTGTTGTCGTTATCATGTTCACTCGAAGATACGTTTCCTGCTATTTTAAAATAATGTTAACATATTCCTTGTCTAGCAGCCTGAAGTGGATTTCATACCTGCCAGCTTGTAGTTGTATAACTATTTCCCGGGTCAATCATTTTCAACTGGCGCCTTATACGTCGGTAAGCTATGTCGCCAACCTCATTGTTGATGGGAAACATGAAGGTGGCTGAAATGGAAGTACTAGAGCTGTTCCACACACCATCCAATGTACTCAATTTGCGCCGCCAACATAGACTCCAACAGAATTTAGCAAAATGCACCTGCAACAATGTAAGAAAATGGAATTTTTGTTAAGGGACCAAGAAGGGAACATTTAGTTAAAGGTCGGTGAGGCACAGTGTTTCTAGTGATAACCGAACTAGGATTATTCTGCAGGTCGACCAGTCGGAAATCATTATTGGATACTGCAAGGGACTGCCTTCTTGAAATAGACCATTGCATCCGAAAGAGTGCTTTGATGTGCAAAGTGCAATGTTAACGTATTCCTGGTCTAGCAGCCCCAAGTGGATTTCATGCCTGCCAGCTAGTAGTTGTGTAACTATTTCCCGGGTCATTTATTTTCAACTGGCGCCTTATACGTCGGTAAGCTATGTCGCCAGCCTCATTGTTGTTGAGAATCATGAAGGTTGCTGAAATGGAAGTACTGGAGCCGTTCCTCGCACCATCCAATGTACTCAATTTGCGCCGCCAACATAGACTCCAACAGAATTTAGCAAAATGCACCTGCTACAATGTAAGAAAATAGAATTTTTGTGAAGGGACCAAGAAGGGAACATTGAGTTAAAGGTCGGTGAGGCACAGTGTTTCTAGTGATAACCGAACTAGGATTATTCTGCAGGTCGACCAGTCGGAAATCATTATTGGATACTGCAAGGGACTGCCTTCTTGAAATAGACCATTTCATCCGAAAGAGTGCTTTGTTGTGCAAAGTGCAATGTTAACGTATTCCTGGTCTAGCAGCCCCAAGTGGATTTCATGCCTGCCAGCTAGTAGTTGTGTAACTATTTCCCGGGTCATTTATTTTCAACTGGCGCCTTATACGTCGGTAAGCTATGTCGCCAGCCTCATTGTTGTTGAGAATCATGAAGGTTGCTGAAATGGAAGTACTGGAGCCGTTCCTCGCACCACCCAATGTGCTCAATTTAAAGAGCGGTAACGCATTAGTTTGTTGTCGTTATCATGTTCACTCGAAGATACGTTTCCTGCTATTTTAAAATAATGTTAACATATTCCTTGTCTAGCAGCCTGAAGTGGATTTCATACCTGCCAGCTTGTAGATGTATAACTATTTCCCGGGTCATTCATTTTCAACTGGCGCCTTATACGTCGGTAAGCTATGTCGCCAGCCTCATTGTTGTTGAGAATCATGAAGGTTGCTGAAATGGAAGTACTGGAGCCGTTCCTCGCACCATCCAATGTGCTCAATTTAAAGAGCGGTAACGCATTAGTTTGTTGTCGTTATCATGTTCACTCGAAGATACGTTTCCTGCTATTTTAAAATAATGTTAACATATTCCTTGTCTAGCAGCCTGAAGTGGATTTCATACCTGCCAGCTTGTAGTTGTATAACTATTTCCCGGGTCAATCATTTTCAACTGGCGCCTTATACGTCGGTAAGCTATGTCGCCAACCTCATTGTTGATGGGAAACATGAAGGTGGCTGAAATGGAAGTACTAGAGCTGTTCCACACACCATCCAATGTACTCAATTTGCGCCGCCAACATAGACTCCAACAGAATTTAGCAAAATGCACCTGCAACAATGTAAGAAAATGGAATTTTTGTTAAGGGACCAAGAAGGGAACATTTAGTTAAAGGTCGGTGAGGCACAGTGTTTCTAGTGATAACCGAACTAGGATTATTCTGCAGGTCGACCAGTCGGAAATCATTATTGGATACTGCAAGGGACTGCCTTCTTGAAATAGACCATTGCATCCGAAAGAGTGCTTTGTTGTGCAAAGTGCAATGTTAACGTATTCCTGGTCTAGCAGCCCCAAGTGGATTTCATGCCTGCCAGCTAGTAGTTGTGTAACTATTTCCCGGGTCATTTATTTTCAACTGGCGCCTAATACGTCGGTAAGCTACGTCGCCAGCCTCATTGTTGTTGAGAATCATGAAGGTTGCTGAAATGGAAGTACTGGAGCCGTTCCTCGCACCATCCAATGTGCTCAATTTAAAGAGCGGTAACGCATTAGTTTGTTGTCGTTATCATGTTCACTCGAAGATACGTTTCCTGCTATTTTAAAATAATGTTAACATATTTCTTGTCTAGCAGCCTGAAGTGGATTTCATACCTGCCAGCTTGTAGATGTATAACTATTTCCCGGGTCATTCATTTTCAACTGGCGCCTTATACGTCGGTAAGCTATGTCGCCAACCTCATTGTTGATGGGAAACATGAAGGTGGCTGAAATGGAAGTACTAGAGCTGTTCCACACACTATCCAATGTACTCAATTTGCGCCGCCAACATAGACTCCAACAGAATTTAGCAAAATGCACCTGCAACAATGTAAGAAAATAGAATTTTTGTGAAGGGACCAAGAAGGGAACATTTAGTTAAAGGTCGGTGAGGCACAGTGTTTCTAGTGATAACCGAACTAGGATTATTCTGCAGGTCGACCAGTCGGAAATCATTATTGGATACTGCAAGGGACTGCCTTCTTGAAATAGACCATTGCATCCGAAAGAGTGCTTTGTTGTGCAAAGTGCAATGTTAACGTATTCCTGGTCTAGCAGCCCCAAGTGGATTTCATGCCTGCCAGCTAGTAGTTGTGTAACTATTTCCCGGGTCATTTATTTTCAACTGGCGCCTTATACGTCAGTAAGCTATGTCGCCAGCCTCATTGTTGTTGAGAATCATGAAGGTTGCTGAAATGGAAGTACTGGAGCCGTTCCTCGCACCACCCAATGTGCTCAATTTAAAGAGCGGTAACGCATTAGTTTGTTGTCGTTATCATGTTCACTCGAAGGTACGTTTCCTGCTATTTTAAAATAATGTTAACATATTCCTTGTCTAGCAGCCTGAAGTGGATTTCATACCTCCCAGCTTGTAGATGTATAACTATTTCCCGGGTCATTCATTTTCAACTGGCGCCTTATACGTCGGTAAGCTATGTCGCCAGCCTCATTGTTGTTGAGAATCATGAAGGTTGCTGAAATGGAAGTACTGGAGCCGTTCCTCGCACCATCCAATGTGCTCAATTTAAAGAGCGGTAACGCATTAGTCTGTTGTCGTTATCATGTTCACTCGAAGATACGTTTCCTGCTATTTTAAAATAATGTTAACATATTCCTTGTCTAGCAGCCTGAAGTGGATTTCATACCTGCCAGCTTGTAGTTGTATAACTATTTCCCGGGTCAATCATTTTCAACTGGCGCCTTATACGTCGGTAAGCTATGTCGCCAACCTCATTGTTGATGGGAAACATGAAGGTGGCTGAAATGGAAGTACTAGAGCTGTTCCACACACCATCCAATGTACTCAATTTGCGCCGCCAACATAGACTCCAACAGAATTTAGCAAAATGCACCTGCTACAATGTAAGAAAATAGAATTTTTGTGAAGGGACCAAGAAGGGAACATTGAGTTAAAGGTCGGTGAGGCACAGTGTTTCTAGTGATAACCGAACTAGGATTATTCTGCAGGTCGACCAGTCGGAAATCATTATTGGATACTGCAAGGGACTGCCTTCTTGAAATAGACCATTTCATCCGAAAGAGTGCTTTGTTGTGCAAAGTGCAATGTTAACGTATTCCTGGTCTAGCAGCCCCAAGTGGATTTCATGCCTGCCAGCTAGTAGTTGTGTAACTATTTCCCGGGTCATTTATTTTCAACTGGCGCCTTATACGTCGGTAAGCTATGTCGCCAGCCTCATTGTTGTTGAGAATCATGAAGGTTGCTGAAATGGAAGTACTGGAGCCGTTCCTCGCACCACCCAATGTGCTCAATTTAAAGAGCGGTAACGCATTAGTTTGTTGTCGTTATCATGTTCACTCGAAGATACGTTTCCTGCTATTTTAAAATAATGTTAACATATTCCTTGTCTAGCAGCCTGAAGTGGATTTCATACCTGCCAGCTTGTAGATGTATAACTATTTCCCGGGTCATTCATTTTCAACTGGCGCCTTATACGTCGGTAAGCTATGTCGCCAGCCTCATTGTTGTTGAGAATCATGAAGGTTGCTGAAATGGAAGTACTGGAGCCGTTCCTCGCACCATCCAATGTGCTCAATTTAAAGAGCGGTAACGCATTAGTTTGTTGTCGTTATCATGTTCACTCGAAGATACGTTTCCTGCTATTTTAAAATAATGTTAACATATTCCTTGTCTAGCAGCCTGAAGTGGATTTCATACCTGCCAGCTTGTAGTTGTATAACTATTTCCCGGGTCAATCATTTTCAACTGGCGCCTTATACGTCGGTAAGCTATGTCGCCAACCTCATTGTTGATGGGAAACATGAAGGTGGCTGAAATGGAAGTACTAGAGCTGTTCCACACACCATCCAATGTACTCAATTTGCGCCGCCAACATAGACTCCAACAGAATTTAGCAAAATGCACCTGCAACAATGTAAGAAAATGGAATTTTTGTTAAGGGACCAAGAAGGGAACATTTAGTTAAAGGTCGGTGAGGCACAGTGTTTCTAGTGATAACCGAACTAGGATTATTCTGCAGGTCGACCAGTCGGAAATCATTATTGGATACTGCAAGGGACTGCCTTCTTGAAATAGACCATTGCATCCGAAAGAGTGCTTTGATGTGCAAAGTGCAATGTTAACGTATTCCTGGTCTAGCAGCCCCAAGTGGATTTCATGCCTGCCAGCTAGTAGTTGTGTAACTATTTCCCGGGTCATTTATTTTCAACTGGCGCCTTATACGTCGGTAAGCTATGTCGCCAGCCTCATTGTTGTTGAGAATCATGAAGGTTGCTGAAATGGAAGTACTGGAGCCGTTCCTCGCACCATCCAATGTGCTCAATTTAAAGAGCGGTAACGCATTAGTTTGTTGTCGTTATCATGTTCACTCGAAGATACGTTTCCTGCTATTTTAAAATAATGTTAACATATTCCTTGTCTAGCAGCCTGAAGTGGATTTCATACCTGCCAGCTTGTAGATGTATAACTATTTCCCGGGTCATTCATTTTCAACTGGCGCCTTATACGTCGGTAAGCTATGTCGCCAACCTCATTGTTGATGGGAAACATGAAGGTGGCTGAAATGGAAGTACTGGAGCCGTTCCTCGCACCATCCAATGTGCTCAATTTAAAGAGCGGTAACGCATTAGTCTGTTGTCGTTATCATGTTCACTCGAAGATACGTTTCCTGCTATTTTAAAATAATGTTAACATATTCCTTGTCTAGCAGCCTGAAGTGGATTTCATACCTGCCAGCTTGTAGTTGTATAACTATTTCCCGGGTCAATCATTTTCAACTGGCGCCTTATACGTCGGTAAGCTATGTCGCCAACCTCATTGTTGATGGGAAACATGAAGGTGGCTGAAATGGAAGTACTAGAGCTGTTCCACACACCATCCAATGTACTCAATTTGCGCCGCCAACATAGACTCCAACAGAATTTAGCAAAATGCACCTGCAACAATGTAAGAAAATAGAATTTTTGTGAAAGGACCAAGAAGGGAACATTGAGTTAAAGGTCGGTGAGGCACAGTGTTTCTAGTGATAACCGAACTAGGATTATTCTGCAGGTCGACCAGTCGGAAATCATTATTGGATACTGCAAGGGACTGCGTTCTTGAAATAGACCATTGCATCCGAAAGAGTGCTTTGTTGTGCAAAGTGCAATGTTAACGTATTCCTGGTCTAGCAGCCCCAAGTGGATTTCATGCCTGCCAGCTAGTAGTTGTGTAACTATTTCCCGGGTCATTTATTTTCAACTGGCGCCTTATACGTCGGTAAGCTATGTCGCCAGCCTCATTGTTGTTGAGAATCATGAAGGTTGCTGAAATGGAAGTACTGGAGCCGTTCCCGCACCACCCAATGTGCTCAATTTAAAGAGCGGTAACGCATTAGTTTGTTGTCGTTATCATGTTCACTCGAAGATACGTTTCCTGCTATTTTAAAATAATGTTAACATATTCCTTGTCTAGCAGCCTGAAGTGGATTTCATACCTGCCAGCTTGTAGATGTATAACTATTTCCCGGGTCATTCATTTTCAACTGGCGCCTTATACGTCGGTAAGCTATGTCGCCAGCCTCATTGTTGTTGAGAATCATGAAGGTTGCTGAAATGGAAGTACTGGAGCCGTTCCTCGCACCATCCAATGTGCTCAATTTAAAGAGCGGTAACGCATTAGTTTGTTGTCGTTATCATGTTCACTCGAAGATACGTTTCCTGCTATTTTAAAATAATGTTAACATATTCCTTGTCTAGCAGCCTGAAGTGGATTTCATACCTGCCAGCTTGTAGATGTATAACTATTTCCCGGGTCATTCATTTTCAACTGGCGCCTTATACGTCGGTAAGCTATGTCGCCAACCTCATTGTTGATGGGAAACATGAAGGTGGCTGAAATGGAAGTACTAGAGCTGTTCCACACACTATCCAATGTACTCAATTTGCGCCGCCAACATAGAGTCCAACAGAATTTAGCAAAATGCACCTGCAACAATGTAAGAAAATAGAATTTTTGTGAAGGGACCAAGAAGGGAACATTTAGTTAAAGGTCGGTGAGGCACAGTGTTTCTAGTGATAACCGAACTAGGATTATTCTGCAGGTCGACCAGTCGGAAATCATTATTGGATACTGCAAGGGACTGCCTTCTTGAAATAGACCATTGCATCCGAAAGAGTGCTTTGTTGTGCAAAGTGCAATGTTAACGTATTCCTGGTCTAGCAGCCCCAAGTGGATTTCATGCCTGCCAGCTAGTAGTTGTGTAACTATTTCCCGGGTCATTTATTTTCAACTGGCGCCTTATACGTCGGTAAGCTATGTCGCCAGCCTCATTGTTGTTGAGAATCATGAAGGTTGCTGAAATGGAAGTACTGGAGCCGTTCCTCGCACCACCCAATGTGCTCAATTTAAAGAGCGGTAACGCATTAGTTTGTTGTCGTTATCATGTTCACTCGAAGATACGTTTCCTGCTATTTTAAAATAATGTTAACATATTCCTTGTCTAGCAGCCTGAAGTGGATTTCATACCTGCCAGCTTGTAGATGTATAACTATTTCCCGGGTCATTCATTTTCAACTGGCGCCTTATACGTCGGTAAGCTATGTCGCCAGCCTCATTGTTGTTGAGAATCATGAAGGTTGCTGAAATGGAAGTACTGGAGCCGTTCCTCGCACCATCCAATGTGCTCAATTTAAAGAGCGGTAACGCATTAGTTTGTTGTCGTTATCATGTTCACTCGAAGATACGTTTCCTGCTATTTTAAAATAATGTTAACATATTCCTTGTCTAGCAGCCTGAAGTGGATTTCATACCTGCCAGCTTGTAGTTGTATAACTATTTCCCGGGTCAATCATTTTCAACTGGCGCCTTATACGTCGGTAAGCTATGTCGCCAACCTCGTTGTTGATGGGAAACATGAAGGTGGCTGAAATGGAAGTACTAGAGCTGTTCCACACACCATCCAATGTACTCAATTTGCGCCGCCAACATAGACTCCAACAGAATTTAGCAAAATGCACCTGCAACAATGTAAGAAAATGGAATTTTTGTTAAGGGACCAAGAAGGGAACATTTAGTTAAAGGTCGGTGAGGCACAGTGTTTCTAGTGATAACCGAACTAGGATTATTCTGCAGGTCGACCAGTCGGAAATCATTATTGGATACTGCAAGGGACTG
Source organism: Psococerastis gibbosa (assembly GCA_963971405.1). Classification (NCBI taxonomy): domain Eukaryota; kingdom Metazoa; phylum Arthropoda; class Insecta; order Psocodea; family Psocidae; genus Psococerastis; species Psococerastis gibbosa. The sequence continues at coordinate 3,045,595 of OZ020493.1, read as the reverse complement.
CCTTCTTGAAATAGACCATTGCATCCGAAAGAGTGCTTTGATGTGCAAAGTGCAATGTTAACGTATTCCTGGTCTAGCAGCCCCAAGTGGATTTCATGCCTGCCAGCTAGTAGTTGTGTAACTATTTCCCGGGTCATTTATTTTCAACTGGCGCCTTATACGTCGGTAAGCTATGTCGCCAGCCTCATTGTTGTTGAGAATCATGAAGGTTGCTGAAATGGAAGTACTGGAGCCGTTCCTCGCACCATCCAATGTGCTCAATTTAGAGAGCGGTAACGCATTAGTTTGTTGTCGTTATCATGTTCACTCGAAGATACGTTTCCTGCTATTTTAAAATAATGTTAACATATTCCTTGTCTAGCAGCCTGAAGTGGATTTCATACCTGCCAGCTTGTAGATGTATAACTATTTCCCGGGTCATTCATTTTCAACTGGCGCCTTATACGTCGGTAAGCTATGTCGCCAACCTCATTGTTGATGGGAAACATGAAGGTGGCTGAAATGGAAGTACTGGAGCCGTTCCTCGCACCATCCAATGTGCTCAATTTAAAGAGCGGTAACGCATTAGTCTGTTGTCGTTATCATGTTCACTCGAAGATACGTTTCCTGCTATTTTAAAATAATGTTAACATATTCCTTGTCTAGCAGCCTGAAGTGGATTTCATACCTGCCAGCTTGTAGTTGTATAACTATTTCCCGGGTCAATCATTTTCAACTGGCGCCTTATACGTCGGTAAGCTATGTCGCCAACCTCATTGTTGATGGGAAACATGAAGGTGGCTGAAATGGAAGTACTAGAGCTGTTCCACACACCATCCAATGTACTCAATTTGCGCCGCCAACATAGACTCCAACAGAATTTAGCAAAATGCACCTGCAACAATGTAAGAAAATAGAATTTTTGTGAAAGGACCAAGAAGGGAACATTGAGTTAAAGGTCGGTGAGGCACAGTGTTTCTAGTGATAACCGAACTAGGATAATTCTGCAGGTCGACCAGTCGGAAATCATTATTGGATACTGCAAGGGACTGCCTTCTTGAAATAGACCATTGCATCCGAAAGAGTGCTTTGTTGTGCAAAGTGCAATGTTAACGTATTCCTGGTCTAGCAGCCCCAAGTGGATTTCATGCCTGCCAGCTAGTAGTTGTGTAACTATTTCCCGGGTCATTTATTTTCAACTGGCGCCTTATACGTCGGTAAGCTATGTCGCCAGCCTCATTGTTGTTGAGAATCATGAAGGTTGCTGAAATGGAAGTACTGGAGCCGTTCCCGCACCACCCAATGTGCTCAATTTAAAGAGCGGTAACGCATTAGTTTGTTGTCGTTATCATGTTCACTCGAAGATACGTTTCCTGCTATTTTAAAATAATGTTAACATATTCCTTGTCTAGCAGCCTGAAGTGGATTTCATACCTGCCAGCTTGTAGATGTATAACTATTTCCCGGGTCATTCATTTTCAACTGGCGCCTTATACGTCGGTAAGCTATGTCGCCAGCCTCATTGTTGTTGAGAATCATGAAGGTTGCTGAAATGGAAGTACTGGAGCCGTTCCTCGCACCATCCAATGTGCTCAATTTAAAGAGCGGTAACGCATTAGTTTGTTGTCGTTATCATGTTCACTCGAAGATACGTTTCCTGCTATTTTAAAATAATGTTAACATATTCCTTGTCTAGCAGCCTGAAGTGGATTTCATACCTGCCAGCTTGTAGATGTATAACTATTTCCCGGGTCATTCATTTTCAACTGGCGCCTTATACGTCGGTAAGCTATGTCGCCAACCTCATTGTTGATGGGAAACATGAAGGTGGCTGAAATGGAAGTACTAGAGCTGTTCCACACACTATCCAATGTACTCAATTTGCGCCGCCAACATAGAGTCCAACAGAATTTAGCAAAATGCACCTGCAACAATGTAAGAAAATAGAATTTTTGTGAAGGGACCAAGAAGGGAACATTTAGTTAAAGGTCGGTGAGGCACAGTGTTTCTAGTGATAACCGAACTAGGATTATTCTGCAGGTCGACCAGTCGGAAATCATTATTGGATACTGCAAGGGACTGCCTTCTTGAAATAGACCATTGCATCCGAAAGAGTGCTTTGTTGTGCAAAGTGCAATGTTAACGTATTCCTGGTCTAGCAGCCCCAAGTGGATTTCATGCCTGCCAGCTAGTAGTTGTGTAACTATTTCCCGGGTCATTTATTTTCAACTGGCGCCTTATACGTCGGTAAGCTATGTCGCCAGCCTCATTGTTGTTGAGAATCATGAAGGTTGCTGAAATGGAAGTACTGGAGCCGTTCCTCGCACCACCCAATGTGCTCAATTTAAAGAGCGGTAACGCATTAGTTTGTTGTCGTTATCATGTTCACTCGAAGATACGTTTCCTGCTATTTTAAAATAATGTTAACATATTCCTTGTCTAGCAGCCTGAAGTGGATTTCATACCTGCCAGCTTGTAGATGTATAACTATTTCCCGGGTCATTCATTTTCAACTGGCGCCTTATACGTCGGTAAGCTATGTCGCCAGCCTCATTGTTGTTGAGAATCATGAAGGTTGCTGAAATGGAAGTACTGGAGCCGTTCCTCGCACCATCCAATGTGCTCAATTTAAAGAGCGGTAACGCATTAGTTTGTTGTCGTTATCATGTTCACTCGAAGATACGTTTCCTGCTATTTTAAAATAATGTTAACATATTCCTTGTCTAGCAGCCTGAAGTGGATTTCATACCTGCCAGCTTGTAGTTGTATAACTATTTCCCGGGTCAATCATTTTCAACTGGCGCCTTATACGTCGGTAAGCTATGTCGCCAACCTCATTGTTGATGGGAAACATGAAGGTGGCTGAAATGGAAGTACTAGAGCTGTTCCACACACCATCCAATGTACTCAATTTGCGCCGCCAACATAGACTCCAACAGAATTTAGCAAAATGCACCTGCAACAATGTAAGAAAATGGAATTTTTGTTAAGGGACCAAGAAGGGAACATTTAGTTAAAGGTCGGTGAGGCACAGTGTTTCTAGTGATAACCGAACTAGGATTATTCTGCAGGTCGACCAGTCGGAAATCATTATTGGATACTGCAAGGGACTGCCTTCTTGAAATAGACCATTGCATCCGAAAGAGTGCTTTGATGTGCAAAGTGCAATGTTAACGTATTCCTGGTCTAGCAGCCCCAAGTGGATTTCATGCCTGCCAGCTAGTAGTTGTGTAACTATTTCCCGGGTCATTTATTTTCAACTGGCGCCTTATACGTCGGTAAGCTATGTCGCCAGCCTCATTGTTGTTGAGAATCATGAAGGTTGCTGAAATGGAAGTACTGGAGCCGTTCCTCGCACCATCCAATGTGCTCAATTTAGAGAGCGGTAACGCATTAGTTTGTTGTCGTTATCATGTTCACTCGAAGATACGTTTCCTGCTATTTTAAAATAATGTTAACATATTCCTTGTCTAGCAGCCTGAAGTGGATTTCATACCTGCCAGCTTGTAGATGTATAACTATTTCCCGGGTCATTCATTTTCAACTGGCGCCTTATACGTCGGTAAGCTATGTCGCCAACCTCATTGTTGATGGGAAACATGAAGGTGGCTGAAATGGAAGTACTGGAGCCGTTCCTCGCACCATCCAATGTGCTCAATTTAAAGAGCGGTAACGCATTAGTCTGTTGTCGTTATCATGTTCACTCGAAGATACGTTTCCTGCTATTTTAAAATAATGTTAACATATTCCTTGTCTAGCAGCCTGAAGTGGATTTCATACCTGCCAGCTTGTAGTTGTATAACTATTTCCCGGGTCAATCATTTTCAACTGGCGCCTTATACGTCGGTAAGCTATGTCGCCAACCTCATTGTTGATGGGAAACATGAAGGTGGCTGAAATGGAAGTACTAGAGCTGTTCCACACACCATCCAATGTACTCAATTTGCGCCGCCAACATAGACTCCAACAGAATTTAGCAAAATGCACCTGCAACAATGTAAGAAAATAGAATTTTTGTGAAAGGACCAAGAAGGGAACATTGAGTTAAAGGTCGGTGAGGCACAGTGTTTCTAGTGATAACCGAACTAGGATAATTCTGCAGGTCGACCAGTCGGAAATCATTATTGGATACTGCAAGGGACTGCCTTCTTGAAATAGACCATTGCATCCGAAAGAGTGCTTTGTTGTGCAAAGTGCAATGTTAACGTATTCCTGGTCTAGCAGCCCCAAGTGGATTTCATGCCTGCCAGCTAGTAGTTGTGTAACTATTTCCCGGGTCATTTATTTTCAACTGGCGCCTTATACGTCGGTAAGCTATGTCGCCAGCCTCATTGTTGTTGAGAATCATGAAGGTTGCTGAAATGGAAGTACTGGAGCCGTTCCTCGCACCATCCAATGTGCTCAATTTAAAGAGCGGTAACGCATTAGTTTGTTGTCGTTATCATGTTCACTCGAAGATACGTTTCCTGCTATTTTAAAATAATGTTAACATATTCCTTGTCTAGCAGCCTGAAGTGGATTTCATACCTGCCAGCTTGTAGATGTATAACTATTTCCCGGGTCATTCATTTTCAACTGGCGCCTTATACGTCGGTAAGCTATGTCGCCAACCTCATTGTTGATGGGAAACATGAAGGTGGCTGAAATGGAAGTACTGGAGCCGTTCCTCGCACCATCCAATGTGCTCAATTTAAAGAGCGGTAACGCATTAGTCTGTTGTCGTTATCATGTTCACTCGAAGATACGTTTCCTGCTATTTTAAAATAATGTTAACATATTCCTTGTCTAGCAGCCTGAAGTGGATTTCATACCTGCCAGCTTGTAGTTGTATAACTATTTCCCGGGTCAATCATTTTCAACTGGCGCCTTATACGTCGGTAAGCTATGTCGCCAACCTCATTGTTGATGGGAAACATGAAGGTGGCTGAAATGGAAGTACTAGAGCTGTTCCACACACCATCCAATGTACTCAATTTGCGCCGCCAACATAGACTCCAACAGAATTTAGCAAAATGCACCTGCAACAATGTAAGAAAATAGAATTTTTGTGAAAGGACCAAGAAGGGAACATTGAGTTAAAGGTCGGTGAGGCACAGTGTTTCTAGTGATAACCGAACTAGGATTATTCTGCAGGTCGACCAGTCGGAAATCATTATTGGATACTGCAAGGGACTGCGTTCTTGAAATAGACCATTGCATCCGAAAGAGTGCTTTGTTGTGCAAAGTGCAATGTTAACGTATTCCTGGTCTAGCAGCCCCAAGTGGATTTCATGCCTGCCAGCTAGTAGTTGTGTAACTATTTCCCGGGTCATTTATTTTCAACTGGCGCCTTATACGTCGGTAAGCTATGTCGCCAGCCTCATTGTTGTTGAGAATCATGAAGGTTGCTGAAATGGAAGTACTGGAGCCGTTCCCGCACCACCCAATGTGCTCAATTTAAAGAGCGGTAACGCATTAGTTTGTTGTCGTTATCATGTTCACTCGAAGATACGTTTCCTGCTATTTTAAAATAATGTTAACATATTCCTTGTCTAGCAGCCTGAAGTGGATTTCATACCTGCCAGCTTGTAGATGTATAACTATTTCCCGGGTCATTCATTTTCAACTGGCGCCTTATACGTCGGTAAGCTATGTCGCCAGCCTCATTGTTGTTGAGAATCATGAAGGTTGCTGAAATGGAAGTACTGGAGCCGTTCCTCGCACCATCCAATGTGCTCAATTTAAAGAGCGGTAACGCATTAGTTTGTTGTCGTTATCATGTTCACTCGAAGATACGTTTCCTGCTATTTTAAAATAATGTTAACATATTCCTTGTCTAGCAGCCTGAAGTGGATTTCATACCTGCCAGCTTGTAGATGTATAACTATTTCCCGGGTCATTCATTTTCAACTGGCGCCTTATACGTCGGTAAGCTATGTCGCCAACCTCATTGTTGATGGGAAACATGAAGGTGGCTGAAATGGAAGTACTAGAGCTGTTCCACACACTATCCAATGTACTCAATTTGCGCCGCCAACATAGAGTCCAACAGAATTTAGCAAAATGCACCTGCAACAATGTAAGAAAATAGAATTTTTGTGAAGGGACCAAGAAGGGAACATTTAGTTAAAGGTCGGTGAGGCACAGTGTTTCTAGTGATAACCGAACTAGGATTATTCTGCAGGTCGACCAGTCGGAAATCATTATTGGATACTGCAAGGGACTGCCTTCTTGAAATAGACCATTGCATCCGAAAGAGTGCTTTGTTGTGCAAAGTGCAATGTTAACGTATTCCTGGTCTAGCAGCCCCAAGTGGATTTCATGCCTGCCAGCTAGTAGTTGTGTAACTATTTCCCGGGTCATTTATTTTCAACTGGCGCCTTATACGTCGGTAAGCTATGTCGCCAGCCTCATTGTTGTTGAGAATCATGAAGGTTGCTGAAATGGAAGTACTGGAGCCGTTCCTCGCACCACCCAATGTGCTCAATTTAAAGAGCGGTAACGCATTAGTTTGTTGTCGTTATCATGTTCACTCGAAGATACGTTTCCTGCTATTTTAAAATAATGTTAACATATTCCTTGTCTAGCAGCCTGAAGTGGATTTCATACCTGCCAGCTTGTAGATGTATAACTATTTCCCGGGTCATTCATTTTCAACTGGCGCCTTATACGTCGGTAAGCTATGTCGCCAGCCTCATTGTTGTTGAGAATCATGAAGGTTGCTGAAATGGAAGTACTGGAGCCGTTCCTCGCACCATCCAATGTGCTCAATTTAAAGAGCGGTAACGCATTAGTTTGTTGTCGTTATCATGTTCACTCGAAGATACGTTTCCTGCTATTTTAAAATAATGTTAACATATTCCTTGTCTAGCAGCCTGAAGTGGATTTCATACCTGCCAGCTTGTAGTTGTATAACTATTTCCCGGGTCAATCATTTTCAACTGGCGCCTTATACGTCGGTAAGCTATGTCGCCAACCTCATTGTTGATGGGAAACATGAAGGTGGCTGAAATGGAAGTACTAGAGCTGTTCCACACACCATCCAATGTACTCAATTTGCGCCGCCAACATAGACTCCAACAGAATTTAGCAAAATGCACCTGCAACAATGTAAGAAAATGGAATTTTTGTTAAGGGACCAAGAAGGGAACATTTAGTTAAAGGTCGGTGAGGCACAGTGTTTCTAGTGATAACCGAACTAGGATTATTCTGCAGGTCGACCAGTCGGAAATCATTATTGGATACTGCAAGGGACTGCCTTCTTGAAATAGACCATTGCATCCGAAAGAGTGCTTTGATGTGCAAAGTGCAATGTTAACGTATTCCTGGTCTAGCAGCCCCAAGTGGATTTCATGCCTGCCAGCTAGTAGTTGTGTAACTATTTCCCGGGTCATTTATTTTCAACTGGCGCCTTATACGTCGGTAAGCTATGTCGCCAGCCTCATTGTTGTTGAGAATCATGAAGGTTGCTGAAATGGAAGTACTGGAGCCGTTCCTCGCACCATCCAATGTGCTCAATTTAGAGAGCGGTAACGCATTAGTTTGTTGTCGTTATCATGTTCACTCGAAGATACGTTTCCTGCTATTTTAAAATAATGTTAACATATTCCTTGTCTAGCAGCCTGAAGTGGATTTCATACCTGCCAGCTTGTAGATGTATAACTATTTCCCGGGTCATTCATTTTCAACTGGCGCCTTATACGTCGGTAAGCTATGTCGCCAACCTCATTGTTGATGGGAAACATGAAGGTGGCTGAAATGGAAGTACTGGAGCCGTTCCTCGCACCATCCAATGTGCTCAATTTAAAGAGCGGTAACGCATTAGTCTGTTGTCGTTATCATGTTCACTCGAAGATACGTTTCCTGCTATTTTAAAATAATGTTAACATATTCCTTGTCTAGCAGCCTGAAGTGGATTTCATACCTGCCAGCTTGTAGTTGTATAACTATTTCCCGGGTCAATCATTTTCAACTGGCGCCTTATACGTCGGTAAGCTATGTCGCCAACCTCATTGTTGATGGGAAACATGAAGGTGGCTGAAATGGAAGTACTAGAGCTGTTCCACACACCATCCAATGTACTCAATTTGCGCCGCCAACATAGACTCCAACAGAATTTAGCAAAATGCACCTGCAACAATGTAAGAAAATAGAATTTTTGTGAAAGGACCAAGAAGGGAACATTGAGTTAAAGGTCGGTGAGGCACAGTGTTTCTAGTGATAACCGAACTAGGATAATTCTGCAGGTCGACCAGTCGGAAATCATTATTGGATACTGCAAGGGACTGCCTTCTTGAAATAGACCATTGCATCCGAAAGAGTGCTTTGTTGTGCAAAGTGCAATGTTAACGTATTCCTGGTCTAGCAGCCCCAAGTGGATTTCATGCCTGCCAGCTAGTAGTTGTGTAACTATTTCCCGGGTCATTTATTTTCAACTGGCGCCTTATACGTCGGTAAGCTATGTCGCCAGCCTCATTGTTGTTGAGAATCATGAAGGTTGCTGAAATGGAAGTACTGGAGCCGTTCCTCGCACCACCCAATGTGCTCAATTTAAAGAGCGGTAACGCATTAGTTTGTTGTCGTTATCATGTTCACTCGAAGATACGTTTCCTGCTATTTTAAAATAATGTTAACATATTCCTTGTCTAGCAGCCTGAAGTGGATTTCATACCTGCCAGCTTGTAGATGTATAACTATTTCCCGGGTCATTCATTTTCAACTGGCGCCTTATACGTCGGTAAGCTATGTCGCCAACCTCATTGTTGATGGGAAACATGAAGGTGGCTGAAATGGAAGTACTAGAGCTGTTCCACACACCATCCAATGTACTCAATTTGCGCCGCCAACATAGACTCCAACAGAATTTAGCAAAATGCACCTGCAACAATGTAAGAAAATAGAATTTTTGTGAAGGGACCAAGAAGGGAACATTTAGTTAAAGGTCGGTGAGGCACAGTGTTTCTAGTGATAACCGAACTAGGATTATTCTGCAGGTCGACCAGTCGGAAATCATTATTGGATACTGCAAGGGACTGCCTTCTTGAAATAGACCATTGCATCCGAAAGAGTGCTTTGTTGTGCAAAGTGCAATGTTAACGTATTCCTGGTCTAGCAGCCCCAAGTGGATTTCATGCCTGCCAGCTAGTAGTTGTGTAACTATTTCCCGGGTCATTTATTTTCAACTGGCGCCTTATACGTCGGTAAGCTATGTCGCCAGCCTCATTGTTGTTGAGAATCATGAAGGTTGCTGAAATGGAAGTACTGGAGCCGTTCCTCGCACCACCCAATGTGCTCAATTTAAAGAGCGGTAACGCATTAGTTTGTTGTCGTTATCATGTTCACTCGAAGATACGTTTCCTGCTATTTTAAAATAATGTTAACATATTCCTTGTCTAGCAGCCTGATGTGGATTTCATACCTGCCAGCTTGTAGATGTATAACTATTTCCCGGGTCATTCATTTTCAACTGGCGCCTTATACGTCGGTAAGCTATGTCGCCAGCCTCATTGTTGTTGAGAATCATGAAGGTTGCTGAAATGGAAGTACTGGAGCCGTTCCTCGCACCATCCGATGTGCTCAATTTAAAGAGCGGTAACGCATTAGTCTGTTGTCGTTATCATGTTCACTCGAAGATACGTTTCCTGCTATTTGAAAATAATGTTAACATATTCCTTGTCTAGCAGCCTGAAGTGGATTTCATACCTGCCAGCTTGTAGTTGTATAACTATTTCCCGGGTCAATCATTTTCAACTGGCGCCTTATACGTCGGTAAGCTATGTCGCCAACCTCATTGTTGATGGGAAACATGAAGGTGGCTGAAATGGAAGTACTAGAGCTGTTCCACACACCATCCAATGTACTCAATTTGCGCCGCCAACATAGACTCCAACAGAATTTAGCAAAATGCACCTGCAACAATGTAAGAAAATAGAATTTTTGTGAAGGGACCAAGAAGGGAACATTTAGTTAAAGGTCGGTGAGGCACAGTGTTTCTAGTGATAACCGAACTAGGATTATTCTGCAGGTCGACCAGTCGGAAATCATTATTGGATACTGCAAGGGACTGCCTTCTTGAAATAGACCATTGCATCCGAAAGAGTGCTTTGTTGTGCAAAGTGCAATGTTAAGGTATTCCTGGTCTAGCAGCCCCAAGTGGATTTCATGCCTGCCAGCTAGTAGTTGTGTAACTATTTCCCGGGTCATTTATTTTCAACTGGCGCCTTATACGTCGGTAAGCTATGTCGCCAGCCTCATTGTTGTTGAGAATCATGAAGGTTGCTGAAATGGAAGTACTGGAGCCGTTCCTCGCACCATCCAATGTGCTCAATTTAAAGAGCGGTAACGCATTAGTTTGTTGTCGTTATCATGTTCACTCGAAGATACGTTTCCTGCTATTTTAAAATAATGTTAACATATTCCTTGTCTAGCAGCCTGAAGTGGATTTCATACCTGCCAGCTTGTAGATGTATAACTATTTCCCGGGTCATTCATTTTCAACTGGCGCCTTATACGTCGGTAAGCTATGTCGCCAACCTCATTGTTGATGGGAAACATGAAGGTGGCTGAAATGGAAGTACTAGAGCTGTTCCACACACCATCCAATGTACTCAATTTGCGCCGCCAACATAGACTCCAACAGAATTTAGCAAAATGCACCTGCAACAATGTAAGAAAATAGAATTTTTGTGAAGGGACCAAGAAGGGAACATTTAGTTAAAGGTCGGTGAGGCACAGTGTTTCTAGTGATAACCGAACTAGGATTATTCTGCAGGTCGACCAGTCGGAAATCATTATTGGATACTGCAAGGGACTGCCTTCTTGAAATAGACCATTGCATCCGAAAGAGTGCTTTGTTGTGCAAAGTGCAATGTTAACGTATTCCTGGTCTAGCAGCCCCAAGTGGATTTCATGCCTGCCAGCTAGTAGTTGTGTAACTATTTCCCGGGTCATTTATTTTCAACTGGCGCCTTATACGTCGGTAAGCTATGTCGCCAGCCTCATTGTTGTTGAGAATCATGAAGGTTGCTGAAATGGAAGTACTGGAGCCGTTCCTCGCACCACCCAATGTGCTCAATTTAAAGAGCGGTAACGCATTAGTTTGTTGTCGTTATCATGTTCACTCGACGATACGTTTCCTGCTATTTTAAAATAATGTTAACATATTCCTTGTCTAGCAGCCTGAAGTGGATTTCATACCTGCCAGCTTGTAGTTGTATAACTATTTCCCGGGTCATTCATTTTCAACTGGCGCCCTATACGTCGGTAAGCTATGTCGCCAACCTCATTGTTGATGGGAAACATGAAGGTGGCTGAAATGGAAGTACTAGAGCTGTTCCACACACCATCCAATGTACTCAATTTGCGCCGCCAACATAGACTCCAACAGAATTTAGCAAAATGCACCTGCAACAATGTAAGAAAATAGAATTTTTGTGAAGGGACCAAGAAGGGAACATTTAGTTAAAGGTCGGTGAGGCACAGTGTTTCTAGTGATAACCGAACTAGGATTATTCTGCAGGTCGACCAGTCGGAAATCATTATTGGATACTGCAAGGGACTGCCTTCTTGAAATAGACCATTGCATCCGAAAGAGTGCTTTGTTGCGCAAAGTGCAATGTTAACGTATTCCTGGTCTAGCAGCCCCAAGTGGATTTCATGCCTGCCAGCTAGTAGTTGTGTAACTATTTCCCGGGTCATTTATTTTCAACTGGCGCCTTATACGTCGGTAAGCTATGTCGCCAGCCTCATTGTTGTTGAGAATCATGAAGGTTGCTGAAATGGAAGTACTGGAGCCGTTCCTCGCACCATCCAATGTGCTCAATTTAAAGAGCGGTAACGCATTAGTTTGTTGTCGTTATCATGTTCACTCGAAGATACGTTTCCTGCTATTTTAAAATAATGTTAACATATTCCTTGTCTAGCAGCCTGAAGTGGATTTCATACCTGCCAGCTTGTAGATGTATAACTATTTCCCGGGTCATTCATTTTCAACTGGCGCCTTATACGTCGGTAAGCTATGTCGCCAACCTCATTGTTGATGGGAAACATGAAGGTGGCTGAAATGGAAGTACTAGAGCTGTTCCACACACTATCCAATGTACTCAATTTGCGCCGCCAACATAGACTCCAACAGAATTTAGCAAAATGCACCTGCAACAATGTAAGAAAATAGAATTTTTGTGAAGGGACCAAGAAGGGAACATTTAGTTAAAGGTCGGTGAGGCACAGTGTTTCTAGTGATAACCGAACTAGGATTATTCTGCAGGTCGACCAGTCGGAAATCATTATTGGATACTGCAAGGGACTGCCTTCTTGAAATAGACCATTGCATCCGAAAGAGTGCTTTGTTGTGCAAAGTGCAATGTTAACGTATTCCTGGTCTAGCAGCCCCAAGTGGATTTCATGCCTGCCAGCTAGTAGTTGTGTAACTATTTCCCGGGTCATTTATTTTCAACTGGCGCCTTATACGTCGGTAAGCTATGTCGCCAGCCTCATTGTTGTTGAGAATCATGAAGGTTGCTGAAATGGAAGTACTGGAGCCGTTCCTCGCACCATCCAATGTGCTCAATTTAAAGAGCGGTAACGCATTAGTTTGTTGTCGTTATCATGTTCACTCGAAGATACGTTTCCTGCTATTTTAAAATAATGTTAACATATTCCTTGTCTAGCAGCCTGAAGTGGATTTCATACCTGCCAGCTTGTAGATGTATAACTATTTCCCGGGTCATTCATTTTCAACTGGCGCCTTATACGTCGGTAAGCTATGTCGCCAACCTCATTGTTGATGGGAAACATGAAGGTGGCTGAAATGGAAGTACTAGAGCTGTTCCACACACTATCCAATGTACTCAATTTGCGCCGCCAACATAGACTCCAACAGAATTTAGCAAAATGCACCTGCAACAATGTAAGAAAATAGAATTTTTGTGAAGGGACCAAGAAGGGAACATTTAGTTAAAGGTCGGTGAGGCACAGTGTTTCTAGTGATAACCGAACTAGGATTATTCTGCAGGTCGACCAGTCGGAAATCATTATTGGATACTGCAAGGGACTGCCTTCTTGAAATAGACCATTGCATCCGAAAGAGTGCTTTGTTGTGCAAAGTGCAATGTTAACGTATTCCTGGTCTAGCAGCCCCAAGTGGATTTCATGCCTGCCAGCTAGTAGTTGTGTAACTATTTCCCGGGTCATTTATTTTCAACTGGCGCCTTATACGTCGGTAAGCTATGTCGCCAGCCTCATTGTTGTTGAGAATCATGAAGGTTGCTGAAATGGAAGTACTGGAGCCGTTCCTCGCACCACCCAATGTGCTCAATTTAAAGAGCGGTAACGCATTAGTTTGTTGTCGTTATCATGTTCACTCGACGATACGTTTCCTGCTATTTTAAAATAATGTTAACATATTCCTTGTCTAGCAGCCTGAAGTGGATTTCATACCTGCCAGCTTGTAGTTGTATAACTATTTCCCGGGTCATTCATTTTCAACTGGCGCCCTATACGTCGGTAAGCTATGTCGCCAACCTCATTGTTGATGGGAAACATGAAGGTGGCTGAAATGGAAGTACTAGAGCTGTTCCACACACCATCCAATGTACTCAATTTGCGCCGCCAACATAGACTCCAACAGAATTTAGCAAAATGCACCTGCAACAATGTAAGAAAATAGAATTTTTGTGAAGGGACCAAGAAGGGAACATTTAGTTAAAGGTCGGTGAGGCACAGTGTTTCTAGTGATAACCGAACTAGGATTATTCTGCAGGTCGACCAGTCGGAAATCATTATTGGATACTGCAAGGGACTGCCTTCTTGAAATAGACCATTGCATCCGAAAGAGTGCTTTGTTGCGCAAAGTGCAATGTTAACGTATTCCTGGTCTAGCAGCCCCAAGTGGATTTCATGCCTGCCAGCTAGTAGTTGTGTAACTATTTCCCGGGTCATTTATTTTCAACTGGCGCCTTATACGTCGGTAAGCTATGTCGCCAGCCTCATTGTTGTTGAGAATCATGAAGGTTGCTGAAATGGAAGTACTGGAGCCGTTCCTCGCACCATCCAATGTGCTCAATTTAAAGAGCGGTAACGCATTAGTTTGTTGTCGTTATCATGTTCACTCGAAGATACGTTTCCTGCTATTTTAAAATAATGTTAACATATTCCTTGTCTAGCAGCCTGAAGTGGATTTCATACCTGCCAGCTTGTAGATGTATAACTATTTCCCGGGTCATTCATTTTCAACTGGCGCCTTATACGTCGGTAAGCTATGTCGCCAACCTCATTGTTGATGGGAAACATGAAGGTGGCTGAAATGGAAGTACTAGAGCTGTTCCACACACTATCCAATGTACTCAATTTGCGCCGCCAACATAGACTCCAACAGAATTTAGCAAAATGCACCTGCAACAATGTAAGAAAATAGAATTTTTGTGAAGGGACCAAGAAGGGAACATTTAGTTAAAGGTCGGTGAGGCACAGTGTTTCTAGTGATAACCGAACTAGGATTATTCTGCAGGTCGACCAGTCGGAAATCATTATTGGATACTGCAAGGGACTGCCTTCTTGAAATAGACCATTGCATCCGAAAGAGTGCTTTGTTGTGCAAAGAGCAATGTTAACGTATTCCTGGTCTAGCAGCCCCAAGTGGATTTCATGCCTGCCAGCTAGTAGTTGTGTAACTATTTCCCGGGTCATTTATTTTCAACTGGCGCCTTATACGTCGGTAAGCTATGTCGCCAGCCTCATTGTTGTTGAGAATCATGAAGGTTGCTGAAATGGAAGTACTGGAGCCGTTCCTCGCACCATCCAATGTGCTCAATTTAAAGAGCGGTAACGCATTAGTTTGTTGTCGTTATCATGTTCACTCGAAGATACGTTTCCTGCTATTTTAAAATAATGTTAACATATTCCTTGTCTAGCAGCCTGAAGTGGATTTCATACCTGCCAGCTTGTAGATGTATAACTATTTCCCGGGTCATTCATTTTCAACTGGCGCCTTATACGTCGGTAAGCTATGTCGCCAACCTCATTGTTGATGGGAAACATGAAGGTGGCTGAAATGGAAGTACTAGAGCTGTTCCACACACTATCCAATGTACTCAATTTGCGCCGCCAACATAGACTCCAACAGAATTTAGCAAAATGCACCTGCAACAATGTAAGAAAATAGAATTTTTGTGAAGGGACCAAGAAGGGAACATTTAGTTAAAGGTCGGTGAGGCACAGTGTTTCTAGTGATAACCGAACTAGGATTATTCTGCAGGTCGACCAGTCGGAAATCATTATTGGATACTGCAAGGGACTGCCTTCTTGAAATAGACCATTGCATCCGAAAGAGTGCTTTGTTGTGCAAAGTGCAATGTTAACGTATTCCTGGTCTAGCAGCCCCAAGTGGATTTCATGCCTGCCAGCTAGTAGTTGTGTAACTATTTCCCGGGTCATTTATTTTCAACTGGCGCCTTATACGTCGGTAAGCTATGTCGCCAGCCTCATTGTTGTTGAGAATCATGAAGGTTGCTGAAATGGAAGTACTGGAGCCGTTCCTCGCACCACCCAATGTGCTCAATTTAAAGAGCGGTAACGCATTAGTTTGTTGTCGTTATCATGTTCACTCGACGATACGTTTCCTGCTATTTTAAAATAATGTTAACATATTCCTTGTCTAGCAGCCTGAAGTGGATTTCATACCTGCCAGCTTGTAGTTGTATAACTATTTCCCGGGTCATTCATTTTCAACTGGCGCCCTATACGTCGGTAAGCTATGTCGCCAACCTCATTGTTGATGGGAAACATGAAGGTGGCTGAAATGGAAGTACTAGAGCTGTTCCACACACCATCCAATGTACTCAATTTGCGCCGCCAACATAGACTCCAACAGAATTTAGCAAAATGCACCTGCAACAATGTAAGAAAATAGAATTTTTGTGAAGGGACCAAGAAGGGAACATTTAGTTAAAGGTCGGTGAGGCACAGTGTTTCTAGTGATAACCGAACTAGGATTATTCTGCAGGTCGACCAGTCGGAAATCATTATTGGATACTGCAAGGGACTGCCTTCTTGAAATAGACCATTGCATCCGAAAGAGTGCTTTGTTGTGCAAAGTGCAATGTTAACGTATTCCTGGTCTAGCAGCCCCAAGTGGATTTCATGCCTGCCAGCTAGTAGTTGTGTAACTATTTCCCGGGTCATTTATTTTCAACTGGCGCCTTATACGTCGGTAAGCTATGTCGCCAGCCTCATTGTTGTTGAGAATCATGAAGGTTGCTGAAATGGAAGTACTGGAGCCGTTCCTCGCACCACCCAATGTGCTCAATTTAAAGAGCGGTAACGCATTAGTTTGTTGTCGTTATCATGTTCACTCGAAGATACGTTTCCTGCTATTTTAAAATAATGTTAACATATTCCTTGTCTAGCAGCCTGAAGTGGATTTCATACCTGCCAGCTTGTAGATGTATAACTATTTCCCGGGTCATTCATTTTCAACTGGCGCCTTATACGTCGGTAAGCTATGTCGCCAACCTCATTGTTGATGGGAAACATGAAGGTGGCTGAAATGGAAGTACTAGAGCTGTTCCACACACTATCCAATGTACTCAATTTGCGCCGCCAACATAGACTCCAACAGAATTTAGCAAAATGCACCTGCAACAATGTAAGAAAATAGAATTTTTGTGAAGGGACCAAGAAGGGAACATTTAGTTAAAGGTCGGTGAGGCACAGTGTTTCTAGTGATAACCGAACTAGGATTATTCTGCAGGTCGACCAGTCGGAAATCATTATTGGATACTGCAAGGGACTGCCTTCTTGAAATAGACCATTGCATCCGAAAGAGTGCTTTGTTGTGCAAAGTGCAATGTTAACGTATTCCTGGTCTAGCAGCCCCAAGTGGATTTCATGCCTGCCAGCTAGTAGTTGTGTAACTATTTCCCGGGTCATTTATTTTCAACTGGCGCCTTATACGTCGGTAAGCTATGTCGCCAGCCTCATTGTTGTTGAGAATCATGAAGGTTGCTGAAATGGAAGTACTGGAGCCGTTCCTCGCACCATCCAATGTGCTCAATTTAAAGAGCGGTAACGCATTAGTTTGTTGTCGTTATCATGTTCACTCGAAGATACGTTTCCTGCTATTTTAAAATAATGTTAACATATTCCTTGTCTAGCAGCCTGAAGTGGATTTCATACCTGCCAGCTTGTAGATGTATAACTATTTCCCGGGTCATTCATTTTCAACTGGCGCCTTATACGTCGGTAAGCTATGTCGCCAACCTCATTGTTGATGGGAAACATGAAGGTGGCTGAAATGGAAGTACTAGAGCTGTTCCACACACTATCCAATGTACTCAATTTGCGCCGCCAACATAGACTCCAACAGAATTTAGCAAAATGCACCTGCAACAATGTAAGAAAATAGAATTTTTGTGAAGGGACCAAGAAGGGAACATTTAGTTAAAGGTCGGTGAGGCACAGTGTTTCTAGTGATAACCGAACTAGGATTATTCTGCAGGTCGACCAGTCGGAAATCATTATTGGATACTGCAAGGGACTGCCTTCTTGAAATAGACCATTGCATCCGAAAGAGTGCTTTGTTGTGCAAAGTGCAATGTTAACGTATTCCTGGTCTAGCAGCCCCAAGTGGATTTCATGCCTGCCAGCTAGTAGTTGTGTAACTATTTCCCGGGTCATTTATTTTCAACTGGCGCCTTATACGTCGGTAAGCTATGTCGCCAGCCTCATTGTTGTTGAGAATCATGAAGGTTGCTGAAATGGAAGTACTGGAGCCGTTCCTCGCACCACCCAATGTGCTCAATTTAAAGAGCGGTAACGCATTAGTTTGTTGTCGTTATCATGTTCACTCGAAGGTACGTTTCCTGCTATTTTAAAATAATGTTAACATATTCCTTGTCTAGCAGCCTGAAGTGGATTTCATACCTCCCAGCTTGTAGATGTATAACTATTTCCCGGGTCATTCATTTTCAACTGGCGCCTTATACGTCGGTAAGCTATGTCGCCAGCCTCATTGTTGTTGAGAATCATGAAGGTTGCTGAAATGGAAGTACTGGAGCCGTTCCTCGCACCATCCAATGTGCTCAATTTAAAGAGCGGTAACGCATTAGTCTGTTGTCGTTATCATGTTCACTCGAAGATACGTTTCCTGCTATTTTAAAATAATGTTAACATATTCCTTGTCTAGCAGCCTGAAGTGGATTTCATACCTGCCAGCTTGTAGTTGTATAACTATTTCCCGGGTCAATCATTTTCAACTGGCGCCTTATACGTCGGTAAGCTATGTCGCCAACCTCATTGTTGATGGGAAACATGAAGGTGGCTGAAATGGAAGTACTAGAGCTGTTCCACAGACCATCCAATGTACTCAATTTGCGCCGCCAACATAGACTCCAACAGAATTTAGCAAAATGCACCTGCAACAATGTAAGAAAATAGAATTTTTGTGAAGGGACCAAGAAGGGAACATTTAGTTAAAGGTCGGTGAGGCACAGTGTTTCTAGTGATAACCGAACTAGGATTATTCTGCAGGTCGACCAGTCGGAAATCATTATTGGATACTGCAAGGGACTGCCTTCTTGAAATAGACCATTGCATCCGAAAGAGTGCTTTGTTGTGCAAAGTGCAATGTTAACGTATTCCTGGTCTAGCAGCCCCAAGTGGATTTCATGCCTGCCAGCTAGTAGTTGTGTAACTATTTCCCGGGTCATTTATTTTCAACTGGCGCCTTATACGTCGGTAAGCTATGTCGCCAGCCTCATTGTTGTTGAGAATCATGAAGGTTGCTGAAATGGAAGTACTGGAGCCGTTCCTCGCACCATCCAATGTGCTCAATTTAAAGAGCGGTAACGCATTAGTTTGTTGTCGTTATCATGTTCACTCGAAGATACGTTTCCTGCTATTTTAAAATAATGTTAACATATTCCTTGTCTAGCAGCCTGAAGTGGATTTCATACCTGCCAGCTTGTAGATGTATAACTATTTCCCGGGTCATTCATTTTCAACTGGCGCCTTATACGTCGGTAAGCTATGTCGCCAACCTCATTGTTGATGGGAAACATGAAGGTGGCTGAAATGGAAGTACTAGAGCTGTTCCACACACTATCCAATGTACTCAATTTGCGCCGCCAACATAGACTCCAACAGAATTTAGCAAAATGCACCTGCAACAATGTAAGAAAATAGAATTTTTGTGAAGGGACCAAGAAGGGAACATTTAGTTAAAGGTCGGTGAGGCACAGTGTTTCTAGTGATAACCGAACTAGGATTATTCTGCAGGTCGACCAGTCGGAAATCATTATTGGATACTGCAAGGGACTGCCTTCTTGAAATAGACCATTGCATCCGAAAGAGTGCTTTGTTGTGCAAAGTGCAATGTTAACGTATTCCTGGTCTAGCAGCCCCAAGTGGATTTCATGCCTGCCAGCTAGTAGTTGTGTAACTATTTCCCGGGTCATTTATTTTCAACTGGCGCCTTATACGTCGGTAAGCTATGTCGCCAGCCTCATTGTTGTTGAGAATCATGAAGGTTGCTGAAATGGAAGTACTGGAGCCGTTCCTCGCACCACCCAATGTGCTCAATTTAAAGAGCGGTAACGCATTAGTTTGTTGTCGTTATCATGTTCACTCGAAGGTACGTTTCCTGCTATTTTAAAATAATGTTAACATATTCCTTGTCTAGCAGCCTGAAGTGGATTTCATACCTCCCAGCTTGTAGATGTATAACTATTTCCCGGGTCATTCATTTTCAACTGGCGCCTTATACGTCGGTAAGCTATGTCGCCAGCCTCATTGTTGTTGAGAATCATGAAGGTTGCTGAAATGGAAGTACTGGAGCCGTTCCTCGCACCATCCAATGTGCTCAATTTAAAGAGCGGTAACGCATTAGTCTGTTGTCGTTATCATGTTCACTCGAAGATACGTTTCCTGCTATTTTAAAATAATGTTAACATATTCCTTGTCTAGCAGCCTGAAGTGGATTTCATACCTGCCAGCTTGTAGTTGTATAACTATTTCCCGGGTCAATCATTTTCAACTGGCGCCTTATACGTCGGTAAGCTATGTCGCCAACCTCATTGTTGATGGGAAACATGAAGGTGGCTGAAATGGAAGTACTAGAGCTGTTCCACACACCATCCAATGTACTCAATTTGCGCCGCCAACATAGACTCCAACAGAATTTAGCAAAATGCACCTGCAACAATGTAAGAAAATGGAATTTTTGTTAAGGGACCAAGAAGGGAACATTTAGTTAAAGGTCGGTGAGGCACAGTGTTTCTAGTGATAACCGAACTAGGATTATTCTGCAGGTCGACCAGTCGGAAATCATTATTGGATACTGCAAGGGACTGCCTTCTTGAAATAGACCATTGCATCCGAAAGAGTGCTTTGTTGTGCAAAGTGCAATGTTAACGTATTCCTGGTCTAGCAGCCCCAAGTGGATTTCATGCCTGCCAGCTAGTAGTTGTGTAACTATTTCCCGGGTCATTTATTTTCAACTGGCGCCTTATACGTCGGTAAGCTATGTCGCCAGCCTCATTGTTGTTGAGAATCATGAAGGTTGCTGAAATGGAAGTACTGGAGCCGTTCCTCGCACCACCCAATGTGCTCAATTTAAAGAGCGGTAACGCATTAGTTTGTTGTCGTTATCATGTTCACTCGAAGGTACGTTTCCTGCTATTTTAAAATAATGTTAACATATTCCTTGTCTAGCAGCCTGAAGTGGATTTCATACCTCCCAGCTTGTAGATGTATAACTATTTCCCGGGTCATTCATTTTCAACTGGCGCCTTATACGTCGGTAAGCTATGTCGCCAGCCTCATTGTTGTTGAGAATCATGAAGGTTGCTGAAATGGAAGTACTGGAGCCGTTCCTCGCACCATCCAATGTGCTCAATTTAAAGAGCGGTAACGCATTAGTCTGTTGTCGTTATCATGTTCACTCGAAGATACGTTTCCTGCTATTTTAAAATAATGTTAACATATTCCTTGTCTAGCAGCCTGAAGTGGATTTCATACCTGCCAGCTTGTAGTTGTATAACTATTTCCCGGGTCAATCATTTTCAACTGGCGCCTTATACGTCGGTAAGCTATGTCGCCAACCTCATTGTTGATGGGAAACATGAAGGTGGCTGAAATGGAAGTACTAGAGCTGTTCCACAGACCATCCAATGTACTCAATTTGCGCCGCCAACATAGACTCCAACAGAATTTAGCAAAATGCACCTGCAACAATGTAAGAAAATAGAATTTTTGTGAAGGGACCAAGAAGGGAACATTTAGTTAAAGGTCGGTGAGGCACAGTGTTTCTAGTGATAACCGAACTAGGATTATTCTGCAGGTCGACCAGTCGGAAATCATTATTGGATACTGCAAGGGACTGCCTTCTTGAAATAGACCATTGCATCCGAAAGAGTGCTTTGTTGTGCAAAGTGCAATGTTAACGTATTCCTGGTCTAGCAGCCCCAAGTGGATTTCATGCCTGCCAGCTAGTAGTTGTGTAACTATTTCCCGGGTCATTTATTTTCAACTGGCGCCTTATACGTCGGTAAGCTATGTCGCCAGCCTCATTGTTGTTGAGAATCATGAAGGTTGCTGAAATGGAAGTACTGGAGCCGTTCCTCGCACCATCCAATGTGCTCAATTTAAAGAGCGGTAACGCATTAGTTTGTTGTCGTTATCATGTTCACTCGAAGATACGTTTCCTGCTATTTTAAAATAATGTTAACATATTCCTTGTCTAGCAGCCTGAAGTGGATTTCATACCTGCCAGCTTGTAGATGTATAACTATTTCCCGGGTCATTCATTTTCAACTGGCGCCTTATACGTCGGTAAGCTATGTCGCCAACCTCATTGTTGATGGGAAACATGAAGGTGGCTGAAATGGAAGTACTAGAGCTGTTCCACACACTATCCAATGTACTCAATTTGCGCCGCCAACATAGACTCCAACAGAATTTAGCAAAATGCACCTGCAACAATGTAAGAAAATAGAATTTTTGTGAAGGGACCAAGAAGGGAACATTTAGTTAAAGGTCGGTGAGGCACAGTGTTTCTAGTGATAACCGAACTAGGATTATTCTGCAGGTCGACCAGTCGGAAATCATTATTGGATACTGCAAGGGACTGCCTTCTTGAAATAGACCATTGCATCCGAAAGAGTGCTTTGTTGTGCAAAGTGCAATGTTAACGTATTCCTGGTCTAGCAGCCCCAAGTGGATTTCATGCCTGCCAGCTAGTAGTTGTGTAACTATTTCCCGGGTCATTTATTTTCAACTGGCGCC
The DNA here is from genome assembly GCA_963971405.1 of Psococerastis gibbosa. NCBI lineage: Eukaryota > Metazoa > Arthropoda > Insecta > Psocodea > Psocidae > Psococerastis > Psococerastis gibbosa. The sequence continues at coordinate 3,023,359 of OZ020493.1, read as the reverse complement.
TTATACGTCGGTAAGCTATGTCGCCAGCCTCATTGTTGTTGAGAATCATGAAGGTTGCTGAAATGGAAGTACTGGAGCCGTTCCTCGCACCATCCAATGTGCTCAATTTAAAGAGCGGTAACGCATTAGTCTGTTGTCGTTATCATGTTCACTCGAAGATACGTTTCCTGCTATTTTAAAATAATGTTAACATATTCCTTGTCTAGCAGCCTGAAGTGGATTTCATACCTGCCAGCTTGTAGTTGTATAACTATTTCCCGGGTCAATCATTTTCAACTGGCGCCTTATACGTCGGTAAGCTATGTCGCCAACCTCATTGTTGATGGGAAACATGAAGGTGGCTGAAATGGAAGTACTAGAGCTGTTCCACACACCATCCAATGTACTCAATTTGCGCCGCCAACATAGACTCCAACAGAATTTAGCAAAATGCACCTGCAACAATGTAAGAAAATGGAATTTTTGTTAAGGGACCAAGAAGGGAACATTTAGTTAAAGGTCGGTGAGGCACAGTGTTTCTAGTGATAACCGAACTAGGATTATTCTGCAGGTCGACCAGTCGGAAATCATTATTGCATACTGCAAGGGACTGCCTTCTTGAAATAGACCATTGCATCCGAAAGAGTGCTTTGTTGTGCAAAGTGCAATGTTAACGTATTCCTGGTCTAGCAGCCCCAAGTGGATTTCATGCCTGCCAGCTAGTAGTTGTGTAACTATTTCCCGGGTCATTTATTTTCAACTGGCGCCTAATACGTCGGTAAGCTATGTCGCCAGCCTCATTGTTGTTGAGAATCATGAAGGTTGCTGAAATGGAAGTACTGGAGCCGTTCCTCGCACCATCCAATGTGCTCAATTTAAAGAGCGGTAACGCATTAGTTTGTTGTCGTTATCATGTTCACTCGAAGATACGTTTCCTGCTATTTTAAAATAATGTTAACATATTCCTTGTCTAGCAGCCTGAAGTGGATTTCATACCTCCCAGCTTGTAGATGTATAACTATTTCCCGGGTCATTCATTTTCAACTGGCGCCTTATACGTCGGTAAGCTATGTCGCCAGCCTCATTGTTGTTGAGAATCATGAAGGTTGCTGAAATGGAAGTACTGGAGCCGTTCCTCGCACCATCCAATGTGCTCAATTTAAAGAGCGGTAACGCATTAGTTTGTTGTCGTTATCATGTTCACTCGAAGATACGTTTCCTGCTATTTTAAAATAATGTTAACATATTCCTTGTCTAGCAGCCTGAAGTGGATTTCATACCTGCCAGCTTGTAGTTGTATAACTATTTCCCGGGTCAATCATTTTCAACTGGCGCCTTATACGTCGGTAAGCTATGTCGCCAACCTCATTGTTGATGGGAAACATGAAGGTGGCTGAAATGGAAGTACTAGAGCTGTTCCACACACCATCCAATGTACTCAATTTGCGCCGCCAACATAGACTCCAACAGAATTTAGCAAAATGCACCTGCAACAATGTAAGAAAATGGAATTTTTGTTAAGGGACCAAGAAGGGAACATTTAGTTAAAGGTCGGTGAGGCACAGTGTTTCTAGTGATAACCGAACTAGGATTATTCTGCAGGTCGACCAGTCGGAAATCATTATTGGATACTGCAAGGGACTGCCTTCTTGAAATAGACCATTGCATCCGAAAGAGTGCTTAGTTGTGCAAAGTGCAATGTTAACGTATTCCTGGTCTAGCAGCCCCAAGTGGATTTCATGCCTGCCAGCTAGTAGTTGTGTAACTATTTCCCGGGTCATTTATTTTCAACTGGCGCCTTATACGTCGGTAAGCTATGTCGCCAGCCTCATTGTTGTTGAGAATCATGAAGGTTGCTGAAATGGAAGTACTGGAGCCGTTCCTCGCACCATCCAATGTGCTCAATTTAAAGAGCGGTAACGCATTAGTTTGTTGTCGTTATCATGTTCACTCGAAGATACGTTTCCTGCTATTTTAAAATAATGTTAACATATTCCTTGTCTAGCAGCCTGAAGTGGATTTCATACCTGCCAGCTTGTAGATGTATAACTATTTCCCGGGTCATTCATTTTCAACTGGCGCCTTATACGTCGGTAAGCTATGTCGCCAACCTCATTGTTGATGGGAAACATGAAGGTGGCTGAAATGGAAGTACTAGAGCTGTTCCACACACTATCCAATGTACTCAATTTGCGCCGCCAACATAGACTCCAACAGAATTTAGCAAAATGCACCTGCAACAATGTAAGAAAATAGAATTTTTGTGAAGGGACCAAGAAGGGAACATTTAGTTAAAGGTCGGTGAGGCACAGTGTTTCTAGTGATAACCGAACTAGGATTATTCTGCAGGTCGACCAGTCGGAAATCATTATTGGATACTGCAAGGGACTGCCTTCTTGAAATAGACCATTGCATCCGAAAGAGTGCTTTGTTGTGCAAAGTGCAATGTTAACGTATTCCTGGTCTAGCAGCCCCAAGTGGATTTCATGCCTGCCAGCTAGTAGTTGTGTAACTATTTCCCGGGTCATTTATTTTCAACTGGCGCCTTATACGTCGGTAAGCTATGTCGCCAGCCTCATTGTTGTTGAGAATCATGAAGGTTGCTGAAATGGAAGTACTGGAGCCGTTCCTCGCACCACCCAATGTGCTCAATTTAAAGAGCGGTAACGCATTAGTTTGTTGTCGTTATCATGTTCACTCGAAGGTACGTTTCCTGCTATTTTAAAATAATGTTAACATATTCCTTGTCTAGCAGCCTGAAGTGGATTTCATACCTCCCAGCTTGTAGATGTATAACTATTTCCCGGGTCATTCATTTTCAACTGGCGCCTTATACGTCGGTAAGCTATGTCGCCAGCCTCATTGTTGTTGAGAATCATGAAGGTTGCTGAAATGGAAGTACTGGAGCCGTTCCTCGCACCATCCAATGTGCTCAATTTAAAGAGCGGTAACGCATTAGTCTGTTGTCGTTATCATGTTCACTCGAAGATACGTTTCCTGCTATTTTAAAATAATGTTAACATATTCCTTGTCTAGCAGCCTGAAGTGGATTTCATACCTGCCAGCTTGTAGTTGTATAACTATTTCCCGGGTCAATCATTTTCAACTGGCGCCTTATACGTCGGTAAGCTATGTCGCCAACCTCATTGTTGATGGGAAACATGAAGGTGGCTGAAATGGAAGTACTAGAGCTGTTCCACACACCATCCAATGTACTCAATTTGCGCCGCCAACATAGACTCCAACAGAATTTAGCAAAATGCACCTGCAACAATGTAAGAAAATGGAATTTTTGTTAAGGGACCAAGAAGGGAACATTTAGTTAAAGGTCGGTGAGGCACAGTGTTTCTAGTGATAACCGAACTAGGATTATTCTGCAGGTCGACCAGTCGGAAATCATTATTGGATACTGCAAGGGACTGCCTTCTTGAAATAGACCATTGCATCCGAAAGAGTGCTTTGTTGTGCAAAGTGCAATGTTAACGTATTCCTGGTCTAGCAGCCCCAAGTGGATTTCATGCCTGCCAGCTAGTAGTTGTGTAACTATTTCCCGGGTCATTTATTTTCAACTGGCGCCTAATACGTCGGTAAGCTATGTCGCCAGCCTCATTGTTGTTGAGAATCATGAAGGTTGCTGAAATGGAAGTACTGGAGCCGTTCCTCGCACCATCCAATGTGCTCAATTTAAAGAGCGGTAACGCATTAGTTTGTTGTCGTTATCATGTTCACTCGAAGATACGTTTCCTGCTATTTTAAAATAATGTTAACATATTCCTTGTCTAGCAGCCTGAAGTGGATTTCATACCTCCCAGCTTGTAGATGTATAACTATTTCCCGGGTCATTCATTTTCAACTGGCGCCTTATACGTCGGTAAGCTATGTCGCCAGCCTCATTGTTGTTGAGAATCATGAAGGTTGCTGAAATGGAAGTACTGGAGCCGTTCCTCGCACCATCCAATGTGCTCAATTTAAAGAGCGGTAACGCATTAGTTTGTTGTCGTTATCATGTTCACTCGAAGATACGTTTCCTGCTATTTTAAAATAATGTTAACATATTCCTTGTCTAGCAGCCTGAAGTGGATTTCATACCTGCCAGCTTGTAGTTGTATAACTATTTCCCGGGTCAATCATTTTCAACTGGCGCCTTATACGTCGGTAAGCTATGTCGCCAACCTCATTGTTGATGGGAAACATGAAGGTGGCTGAAATGGAAGTACTAGAGCTGTTCCACACACCATCCAATGTACTCAATTTGCGCCGCCAACATAGACTCCAACAGAATTTAGCAAAATGCACCTGCAACAATGTAAGAAAATGGAATTTTTGTTAAGGGACCAAGAAGGGAACATTTAGTTAAAGGTCGGTGAGGCACAGTGTTTCTAGTGATAACCGAACTAGGATTATTCTGCAGGTCGACCAGTCGGAAATCATTATTGGATACTGCAAGGGACTGCCTTCTTGAAATGGACCATTGCATCCGAAAGAGTGCTTTGTTGTGCAAAGTGCAATGTTAACGTATTCCTGGTCTAGCAGCCCCAAGTGGATTTCATGCCTGCCAGCTAGTAGTTGTGTAACCATTTCACGGGTCATTGATTTTCAACTGGTGCCTAATACGTCGTGAAGCTATGTCTCATACCTCATTGCTGATAGGAATCAATAATGTTAACATATTCGAGGTCTAGCAGCCTAAAGTGGATTTCATACCTGCCAGCTAGTAATTGTATAACTATTTCCCGGGTCATTCATTTTCAACTGGCGCCACATACGTCAGTAAGCTATGTCGCCAGCCTCATTGTTGAAAGGAATAATGAAGTTGGATAAAATGGAAGTACTAGAGCTGTTCCACACACCAGCCAATGTACTCAATTTTCGCCGCCAACATAGACTCCAACAGAATTTAGCAATATGCACCTGCAACAATGTAAGAAAATAGAATTTTTGTGAAGGGACCCAGAACGGAACATTTTGTTAAATTTCGTTGGGGCACAGTATTTCTAATCATTAACGAACTACGATTATTCTGCAGGTCGACCGGTCGGAAATCATAATTGGATACTGCAATGGACTGCCTTCTTGAAATAGACCATTGCATCCGAAAGAGCGGCAACGCATTAGTTTGCTGTCGTTATCATGTTCACTAGAAGATACGTTTCCTGCTATTTTAAAATAATGTTAACATATTCCTTGTCTAGCAGCCCCAAGTGGATTTCATGCCTGCCAGCTAGTAGTTGTGTAACTATTTCCCGGGTCATTTATTTTCAACTGGCGCCTTATACGTCGGTAAGCTATGTCGCCAGCCTCATTGTTGTTGAGAATCATGAAGGTTGCTGAAATGGAAGTACTGGAGCCGTTCCTCGCACCACCCAATGTGCTCAATTTAAAGAGCGGTAACGCATTAGTTTGTTGTCGTTATCATGTTCACTCGAAGGTACGTTTCCTGCTATTTTAAAATAATGTTAACATATTCCTTGTCTAGCAGCCTGAAGTGGATTTCATACCTCCCAGCTTGTAGATGTATAACTATTTCCCGGGTCATTCATTTTCAACTGGCGCCTTATACGTCGGTAAGCTATGTCGCCAGCCTCATTGTTGTTGAGAATCATGAAGGTTGCTGAAATGGAAGTACTGGAGCCGTTCCTCGCACCATCCAATGTGCTCAATTTAAAGAGCGGTAACGCATTAGTCTGTTGTCGTTATCATGTTCACTCGAAGATACGTTTCCTGCTATTTTAAAATAATGTTAACATATTCCTTGTCTAGCAGCCTGAAGTGGATTTCATACCTGCCAGCTTGTAGTTGTATAACTATTTCCCGGGTCAATCATTTTCAACTGGCGCCTTATACGTCGGTAAGCTATGTCGCCAACCTCATTGTTGATGGGAAACATGAAGGTGGCTGAAATGGAAGTACTAGAGCTGTTCCACACACCATCCAATGTACTCAATTTGCGCCGCCAACATAGACTCCAACAGAATTTAGCAAAATGCACCTGCAACAATGTAAGAAAATGGAATTTTTGTTAAGGGACCAAGAAGGGAACATTTAGTTAAAGGTCGGTGAGGCACAGTGTTTCTAGTGATAACCGAACTAGGATTATTCTGCAGGTCGACCAGTCGGAAATCATTATTGGATACTGCAAGGGACTGCCTTCTTGAAATAGACCATTGCATCCGAAAGAGTGCTTTGTTGTGCAAAGTGCAATGTTAACGTATTCCTGGTCTAGCAGCCCCAAGTGGATTTCATGCCTGCCAGCTAGTAGTTGTGTAACTATTTCCCGGGTCATTTATTTTCAACTGGCGCCTAATACGTCGGTAAGCTATGTCGCCAGCCTCATTGTTGTTGAGAATCATGAAGGTTGCTGAAATGGAAGTACTGGAGCCGTTCCTCGCACCATCCAATGTGCTCAATTTAAAGAGCGGTAACGCATTAGTTTGTTGTCGTTATCATGTTCACTCGAAGATACGTTTCCTGCTATTTTAAAATAATGTTAACATATTCCTTGTCTAGCAGCCTGAAGTGGATTTCATACCTCCCAGCTTGTAGATGTATAACTATTTCCCGGGTCATTCATTTTCAACTGGCGCCTTATACGTCGGTAAGCTATGTCGCCAGCCTCATTGTTGTTGAGAATCATGAAGGTTGCTGAAATGGAAGTACTGGAGCCGTTCCTCGCACCATCCAATGTGCTCAATTTAAAGAGCGGTAACGCATTAGTTTGTTGTCGTTATCATGTTCACTCGAAGATACGTTTCCTGCTATTTTAAAATAATGTTAACATATTCCTTGTCTAGCAGCCTGAAGTGGATTTCATACCTGCCAGCTTGTAGTTGTATAACTATTTCCCGGGTCAATCATTTTCAACTGGCGCCTTATACGTCGGTAAGCTATGTCGCCAACCTCATTGTTGATGGGAAACATGAAGGTGGCTGAAATGGAAGTACTAGAGCTGTTCCACACACCATCCAATGTACTCAATTTGCGCCGCCAACATAGACTCCAACAGAATTTAGCAAAATGCACCTGCAACAATGTAAGAAAATGGAATTTTTGTTAAGGGACCAAGAAGGGAACATTTAGTTAAAGGTCGGTGAGGCACAGTGTTTCTAGTGATAACCGAACTAGGATTATTCTGCAGGTCGACCAGTCGGAAATCATTATTGGATACTGCAAGGGACTGCCTTCTTGAAATGGACCATTGCATCCGAAAGAGTGCTTTGTTGTGCAAAGTGCAATGTTAACGTATTCCTGGTCTAGCAGCCCCAAGTGGATTTCATGCCTGCCAGCTAGTAGTTGTGTAACCATTTCACGGGTCATTGATTTTCAACTGGTGCCTAATACGTCGTGAAGCTATGTCTCATACCTCATTGCTGATAGGAATCAATAATGTTAACATATTCGAGGTCTAGCAGCCTAAAGTGGATTTCATACCTGCCAGCTAGTAATTGTATAACTATTTCCCGGGTCATTCATTTTCAACTGGCGCCACATACGTCAGTAAGCTATGTCGCCAGCCTCATTGTTGAAAGGAATAATGAAGTTGGATAAAATGGAAGTACTAGAGCTGTTCCACACACCAGCCAATGTACTCAATTTTCGCCGCCAACATAGACTCCAACAGAATTTAGCAAAATGCACCTGCAACAATGTAAGAAAATAGAATTTTTGTGAAGGGACCCAGAACGGAACATTTTGTTAAATTTCGTTGGGGCACAGTATTTCTAATCATTAACGAACTACGATTATTCTGCAGGTCGACCGGTCGGAAATCATAATTGGATACTGCAATGGACTGCCTTCTTGAAATAGACCATTGCATCCGAAAGAGCGGCAACGCATTAGTTTGCTGTCGTTATCATGTTCACTAGAAGATACGTTTCCTGCTATTTTAAAATAATGTTAACATATTCCTTGTCTAGCAGCCTGAAGTGGATTTCATACCTGCCAGCTTGTAGTTGTATAACTATTTCCCGGGTCAATCATTTTCAACTGGCGCCTTATACGTCGGTAAGCTATGTCGCCAACCTCATTGTTGATGGGAAACATGAAGGTGGCTGAAATGGAAGTACTAGAGCTGTTCCACAGACCATCCAATGTACTCAATTTGCGCCGCCAACATAGACTCCAACAGAATTTAGCAAAATGCACCTGCAACAATGTAAGAAAATAGAATTTTTGTGAAGGGACCAAGAAGGGAACATTTAGTTAAAGGTCGGTGAGGCACAGTGTTTCTAGTGATAACCGAACTAGGATTATTCTGCAGGTCGACCAGTCGGAAATCATTATTGGATACTGCAAGGGACTGCCTTCTTGAAATAGACCATTGCATCCGAAAGAGTGCTTTGTTGTGCAAAGTGCAATGTTAACGTATTCCTGGTCTAGCAGCCCCAAGTGGATTTCATGCCTGCCAGCTAGTAGTTGTGTAACTATTTCCCGGGTCATTTATTTTCAACTGGCGCCTTATACGTCGGTAAGCTATGTCGCCAGCCTCATTGTTGTTGAGAATCATGAAGGTTGCTGAAATGGAAGTACTGGAGCCGTTCCTCGCACCATCCAATGTGCTCAATTTAAAGAGCGGTAACGCATTAGTCTGTTGTCGTTATCATGTTCACTCGAAGATACGTTTCCTGCTATTTTAAAATAATGTTAACATATTCCTTGTCTAGCAGCCTGAAGTGGATTTCATACCTGCCAGCTTGTAGTTGTATAACTATTTCCCGGGTCAATCATTTTCAACTGGCGCCTTATACGTCGGTAAGCTATGTCGCCAACCTCATTGTTGATGGGAAACATGAAGGTGGCTGAAATGGAAGTACTAGAGCTGTTCCACACACCATCCAATGTACTCAATTTGCGCCGCCAACATAGACTCCAACAGAATTTAGCAAAATGCACCTGCAACAATGTAAGAAAATGGAATTTTTGTTAAGGGACCAAGAAGGGAACATTTAGTTAAAGGTCGGTGAGGCACAGTGTTTCTAGTGATAACCGAACTAGGATTATTCTGCAGGTCGACCAGTCGGAAATCATTATTGGATACTGCAAGGGACTGCCTTCTTGAAATAGACCATTGCATCCGAAAGAGTGCTTTGTTGTGCAAAGTGCAATGTTAACGTATTCCTGGTCTAGCAGCCCCAAGTGGATTTCATGCCTGCCAGCTAGTAGTTGTGTAACTATTTCCCGGGTCATTTATTTTCAACTGGCGCCTAATACGTCGGTAAGCTATGTCGCCAGCCTCATTGTTGTTGAGAATCATGAAGGTTGCTGAAATGGAAGTACTGGAGCCGTTCCTCGCACCATCCAATGTGCTCAATTTAAAGAGCGGTAACGCATTAGTTTGTTGTCGTTATCATGTTCACTCGAAGATACGTTTCCTGCTATTTTAAAATAATGTTAACATATTCCTTGTCTAGCAGCCTGAAGTGGATTTCATACCTCCCAGCTTGTAGATGTATAACTATTTCCCGGGTCATTCATTTTCAACTGGCGCCTTATACGTCGGTAAGCTATGTCGCCAGCCTCATTGTTGTTGAGAATCATGAAGGTTGCTGAAATGGAAGTACTGGAGCCGTTCCTCGCACCATCCAATGTGCTCAATTTAAAGAGCGGTAACGCATTAGTTTGTTGTCGTTATCATGTTCACTCGAAGATACGTTTCCTGCTATTTTAAAATAATGTTAACATATTCCTTGTCTAGCAGCCTGAAGTGGATTTCATACCTGCCAGCTTGTAGTTGTATAACTATTTCCCGGGTCAATCATTTTCAACTGGCGCCTTATACGTCGGTAAGCTATGTCGCCAACCTCATTGTTGATGGGAAACATGAAGGTGGCTGAAATGGAAGTACTAGAGCTGTTCCACACACCATCCAATGTACTCAATTTGCGCCGCCAACATAGACTCCAACAGAATTTAGCAAAATGCACCTGCAACAATGTAAGAAAATGGAATTTTTGTTAAGGGACCAAGAAGGGAACATTTAGTTAAAGGTCGGTGAGGCACAGTGTTTCTAGTGATAACCGAACTAGGATTATTCTGCAGGTCGACCAGTCGGAAATCATTATTGGATACTGCAAGGGACTGCCTTCTTGAAATGGACCATTGCATCCGAAAGAGTGCTTTGTTGTGCAAAGTGCAATGTTAACGTATTCCTGGTCTAGCAGCCCCAAGTGGATTTCATGCCTGCCAGCTAGTAGTTGTGTAACCATTTCACGGGTCATTGATTTTCAACTGGTGCCTAATACGTCGTGAAGCTATGTCTCATACCTCATTGCTGATAGGAATCAATAATGTTAACATATTCGAGGTCTAGCAGCCTAAAGTGGATTTCATACCTGCCAGCTAGTAATTGTATAACTATTTCCCGGGTCATTCATTTTCAACTGGCGCCACATACGTCAGTAAGCTATGTCGCCAGCCTCATTGTTGAAAGGAATAATGAAGTTGGATAAAATGGAAGTACTAGAGCTGTTCCACACACCAGCCAATGTACTCAATTTTCGCCGCCAACATAGACTCCAACAGAATTTAGCAAAATGCACCTGCAACAATGTAAGAAAATAGAATTTTTGTGAAGGGACCCAGAACGGAACATTTTGTTAAATTTCGTTGGGGCACAGTATTTCTAATCATTAACGAACTACGATTATTCTGCAGGTCGACCGGTCGGAAATCATAATTGGATACTGCAATGGACTGCCTTCTTGAAATAGACCATTGCATCCGAAAGAGCGGCAACGCATTAGTTTGCTGTCGTTATCATGTTCACTAGAAGATACGTTTCCTGCTATTTTAAAATAATGTTAACATATTCCTTGTCTAGCAGCCTGAAGTGGATTTCATACCTGCCAGCTTGTAGTTGTATAACTATTTCCCGGGTCAATCATTTTCAACTGGCGCCTTATACGTCGGTAAGCTATGTCGCCAACCTCATTGTTGATGGGAAACATGAAGGTGGCTGAAATGGAAGTACTAGAGCTGTTCCACAGACCATCCAATGTACTCAATTTGCGCCGCCAACATAGACTCCAACAGAATTTAGCAAAATGCACCTGCAACAATGTAAGAAAATAGAATTTTTGTGAAGGGACCAAGAAGGGAACATTTAGTTAAAGGTCGGTGAGGCACAGTGTTTCTAGTGATAACCGAACTAGGATTATTCTGCAGGTCGACCAGTCGGAAATCATTATTGGATACTGCAAGGGACTGCCTTCTTGAAATAGACCATTGCATCCGAAAGAGTGCTTTGTTGTGCAAAGTGCAATGTTAACGTATTCCTGGTCTAGCAGCCCCAAGTGGATTTCATGCCTGCCAGCTAGTAGTTGTGTAACTATTTCCCGGGTCATTTATTTTCAACTGGCGCCTTATACGTCGGTAAGCTATGTCGCCAGCCTCATTGTTGTTGAGAATCATGAAGGTTGCTGAAATGGAAGTACTGGAGCCGTTCCTCGCACCATCCAATGTGCTCAATTTAAAGAGCGGTAACGCATTAGTTTGTTGTCGTTATCATGTTCACTCGAAGATACGTTTCCTGCTATTTTAAAATAATGTTAACATATTCCTTGTCTAGCAGCCTGAAGTGGATTTCATACCTGCCAGCTTGTAGATGTATAACTATTTCCCGGGTCATTCATTTTCAACTGGCGCCTTATACGTCGGTAAGCTATGTCGCCAACCTCATTGTTGATGGGAAACATGAAGGTGGCTGAAATGGAAGTACTAGAGCTGTTCCACACACTATCCAATGTACTCAATTTGCGCCGCCAACATAGACTCCAACAGAATTTAGCAAAATGCACCTGCAACAATGTAAGAAAATAGAATTTTTGTGAAGGGACCAAGAAGGGAACATTTAGTTAAAGGTCGGTGAGGCACAGTGTTTCTAGTGATAACCGAACTAGGATTATTCTGCAGGTCGACCAGTCGGAAATCATTATTGGATACTGCAAGGGACTGCCTTCTTGAAATAGACCATTGCATCCGAAAGAGTGCTTTGTTGTGCAAAGTGCAATGTTAACGTATTCCTGGTCTAGCAGCCCCAAGTGGATTTCATGCCTGCCAGCTAGTAGTTGTGTAACTATTTCCCGGGTCATTTATTTTCAACTGGCGCCTTATACGTCGGTAAGCTATGTCGCCAGCCTCATTGTTGTTGAGAATCATGAAGGTTGCTGAAATGGAAGTACTGGAGCCGTTCCTCGCACCACCCAATGTGCTCAATTTAAAGAGCGGTAACGCATTAGTTTGTTGTCGTTATCATGTTCACTCGAAGGTACGTTTCCTGCTATTTTAAAATAATGTTAACATATTCCTTGTCTAGCAGCCTGAAGTGGATTTCATACCTCCCAGCTTGTAGATGTATAACTATTTCCCGGGTCATTCATTTTCAACTGGCGCCTTATACGTCGGTAAGCTATGTCGCCAGCCTCATTGTTGTTGAGAATCATGAAGGTTGCTGAAATGGAAGTACTGGAGCCGTTCCTCGCACCATCCAATGTGCTCAATTTAAAGAGCGGTAACGCATTAGTCTGTTGTCGTTATCATGTTCACTCGAAGATACGTTTCCTGCTATTTTAAAATAATGTTAACATATTCCTTGTCTAGCAGCCTGAAGTGGATTTCATACCTGCCAGCTTGTAGTTGTATAACTATTTCCCGGGTCAATCATTTTCAACTGGCGCCTTATACGTCGGTAAGCTATGTCGCCAACCTCATTGTTGATGGGAAACATGAAGGTGGCTGAAATGGAAGTACTAGAGCTGTTCCACACACCATCCAATGTACTCAATTTGCGCCGCCAACATAGACTCCAACAGAATTTAGCAAAATGCACCTGCTACAATGTAAGAAAATAGAATTTTTGTGAAGGGACCAAGAAGGGAACATTGAGTTAAAGGTCGGTGAGGCACAGTGTTTCTAGTGATAACCGAACTAGGATTATTCTGCAGGTCGACCAGTCGGAAATCATTATTGGATACTGCAAGGGACTGCCTTCTTGAAATAGACCATTTCATCCGAAAGAGTGCTTTGTTGTGCAAAGTGCAATGTTAACGTATTCCTGGTCTAGCAGCCCCAAGTGGATTTCATGCCTGCCAGCTAGTAGTTGTGTAACTATTTCCCGGGTCATTTATTTTCAACTGGCGCCTTATACGTCGGTAAGCTATGTCGCCAGCCTCATTGTTGTTGAGAATCATGAAGGTTGCTGAAATGGAAGTACTGGAGCCGTTCCTCGCACCACCCAATGTGCTCAATTTAAAGAGCGGTAACGCATTAGTTTGTTGTCGTTATCATGTTCACTCGAAGATACGTTTCCTGCTATTTTAAAATAATGTTAACATATTCCTTGTCTAGCAGCCTGAAGTGGATTTCATACCTGCCAGCTTGTAGATGTATAACTATTTCCCGGGTCATTCATTTTCAACTGGCGCCTTATACGTCGGTAAGCTATGTCGCCAGCCTCATTGTTGTTGAGAATCATGAAGGTTGCTGAAATGGAAGTACTGGAGCCGTTCCTCGCACCATCCAATGTGCTCAATTTAAAGAGCGGTAACGCATTAGTTTGTTGTCGTTATCATGTTCACTCGAAGATACGTTTCCTGCTATTTTAAAATAATGTTAACATATTCCTTGTCTAGCAGCCTGAAGTGGATTTCATACCTGCCAGCTTGTAGTTGTATAACTATTTCCCGGGTCAATCATTTTCAACTGGCGCCTTATACGTCGGTAAGCTATGTCGCCAACCTCATTGTTGATGGGAAACATGAAGGTGGCTGAAATGGAAGTACTAGAGCTGTTCCACACACCATCCAATGTACTCAATTTGCGCCGCCAACATAGACTCCAACAGAATTTAGCAAAATGCACCTGCAACAATGTAAGAAAATGGAATTTTTGTTAAGGGACCAAGAAGGGAACATTTAGTTAAAGGTCGGTGAGGCACAGTGTTTCTAGTGATAACCGAACTAGGATTATTCTGCAGGTCGACCAGTCGGAAATCATTATTGGATACTGCAAGGGACTGCCTTCTTGAAATAGACCATTGCATCCGAAAGAGTGCTTTGTTGTGCAAAGTGCAATGTTAACGTATTCCTGGTCTAGCAGCCCCAAGTGGATTTCATGCCTGCCAGCTAGTAGTTGTGTAACTATTTCCCGGGTCATTTATTTTCAACTGGCGCCTAATACGTCGGTAAGCTATGTCGCCAGCCTCATTGTTGTTGAGAATCATGAAGGTTGCTGAAATGGAAGTACTGGAGCCGTTCCTCGCACCATCCAATGTGCTCAATTTAAAGAGCGGTAACGCATTAGTTTGTTGTCGTTATCATGTTCACTCGAAGATACGTTTCCTGCTATTTTAAAATAATGTTAACATATTCCTTGTCTAGCAGCCTGAAGTGGATTTCATACCTGCCAGCTTGTAGATGTATAACTATTTCCCGGGTCATTCATTTTCAACTGGCGCCTTATACGTCGGTAAGCTATGTCGCCAACCTCATTGTTGATGGGAAACATGAAGGTGGCTGAAATGGAAGTACTAGAGCTGTTCCACACACTATCCAATGTACTCAATTTGCGCCGCCAACATAGACTCCAACAGAATTTAGCAAAATGCACCTGCAACAATGTAAGAAAATAGAATTTTTGTGAAGGGACCAAGAAGGGAACATTTAGTTAAAGGTCGGTGAGGCACAGTGTTTCTAGTGATAACCGAACTAGGATTATTCTGCAGGTCGACCAGTCGGAAATCATTATTGGATACTGCAAGGGACTGCCTTCTTGAAATAGACCATTGCATCCGAAAGAGTGCTTTGTTGTGCAAAGTGCAATGTTAACGTATTCCTGGTCTAGCAGCCCCAAGTGGATTTCATGCCTGCCAGCTAGTAGTTGTGTAACTATTTCCCGGGTCATTTATTTTCAACTGGCGCCTTATACGTCGGTAAGCTATGTCGCCAGCCTCATTGTTGTTGAGAATCATGAAGGTTGCTGAAATGGAAGTACTGGAGCCGTTCCTCGCACCACCCAATGTGCTCAATTTAAAGAGCGGTAACGCATTAGTTTGTTGTCGTTATCATGTTCACTCGAAGGTACGTTTCCTGCTATTTTAAAATAATGTTAACATATTCCTTGTCTAGCAGCCTGAAGTGGATTTCATACCTCCCAGCTTGTAGATGTATAACTATTTCCCGGGTCATTCATTTTCAACTGGCGCCTTATACGTCGGTAAGCTATGTCGCCAACCTCATTGTTGATGGGAAACATGAAGGTGGCTGAAATGGAAGTACTGGAGCCGTTCCTCGCACCATCCAATGTGCTCAATTTAAAGAGCGGTAACGCATTAGTCTGTTGTCGTTATCATGTTCACTCGAAGATACGTTTCCTGCTATTTTAAAATAATGTTAACATATTCCTTGTCTAGCAGCCTGAAGTGGATTTCATACCTGCCAGCTTGTAGTTGTATAACTATTTCCCGGGTCAATCATTTTCAACTGGCGCCTTATACGTCGGTAAGCTATGTCGCCAACCTCATTGTTGATGGGAAACATGAAGGTGGCTGAAATGGAAGTACTAGAGCTGTTCCACACACCATCCAATGTACTCAATTTGCGCCGCCAACATAGACTCCAACAGAATTTAGCAAAATGCACCTGCAACAATGTAAGAAAATAGAATTTTTGTGAAAGGACCAAGAAGGGAACATTGAGTTAAAGGTCGGTGAGGCACAGTGTTTCTAGTGATAACCGAACTAGGATTATTCTGCAGGTCGACCAGTCGGAAATCATTATTGGATACTGCAAGGGACTGCGTTCTTGAAATAGACCATTGCATCCGAAAGAGTGCTTTGTTGTGCAAAGTGCAATGTTAACGTATTCCTGGTCTAGCAGCCCCAAGTGGATTTCATGCCTGCCAGCTAGTAGTTGTGTAACTATTTCCCGGGTCATTTATTTTCAACTGGCGCCTTATACGTCGGTAAGCTATGTCGCCAGCCTCATTGTTGTTGAGAATCATGAAGGTTGCTGAAATGGAAGTACTGGAGCCGTTCCCGCACCACCCAATGTGCTCAATTTAAAGAGCGGTAACGCATTAGTTTGTTGTCGTTATCATGTTCACTCGAAGATACGTTTCCTGCTATTTTAAAATAATGTTAACATATTCCTTGTCTAGCAGCCTGAAGTGGATTTCATACCTGCCAGCTTGTAGATGTATAACTATTTCCCGGGTCATTCATTTTCAACTGGCGCCTTATACGTCGGTAAGCTATGTCGCCAGCCTCATTGTTGTTGAGAATCATGAAGGTTGCTGAAATGGAAGTACTGGAGCCGTTCCTCGCACCATCCAATGTGCTCAATTTAAAGAGCGGTAACGCATTAGTTTGTTGTCGTTATCATGTTCACTCGAAGATACGTTTCCTGCTATTTTAAAATAATGTTAACATATTCCTTGTCTAGCAGCCTGAAGTGGATTTCATACCTGCCAGCTTGTAGATGTATAACTATTTCCCGGGTCATTCATTTTCAACTGGCGCCTTATACGTCGGTAAGCTATGTCGCCAACCTCATTGTTGATGGGAAACATGAAGGTGGCTGAAATGGAAGTACTAGAGCTGTTCCACACACTATCCAATGTACTCAATTTGCGCCGCCAACATAGAGTCCAACAGAATTTAGCAAAATGCACCTGCAACAATGTAAGAAAATAGAATTTTTGTGAAGGGACCAAGAAGGGAACATTTAGTTAAAGGTCGGTGAGGCACAGTGTTTCTAGTGATAACCGAACTAGGATTATTCTGCAGGTCGACCAGTCGGAAATCATTATTGGATACTGCAAGGGACTGCCTTCTTGAAATAGACCATTGCATCCGAAAGAGTGCTTTGTTGTGCAAAGTGCAATGTTAACGTATTCCTGGTCTAGCAGCCCCAAGTGGATTTCATGCCTGCCAGCTAGTAGTTGTGTAACTATTTCCCGGGTCATTTATTTTCAACTGGCGCCTTATACGTCGGTAAGCTATGTCGCCAGCCTCATTGTTGTTGAGAATCATGAAGGTTGCTGAAATGGAAGTACTGGAGCCGTTCCTCGCACCACCCAATGTGCTCAATTTAAAGAGCGGTAACGCATTAGTTTGTTGTCGTTATCATGTTCACTCGAAGATACGTTTCCTGCTATTTTAAAATAATGTTAACATATTCCTTGTCTAGCAGCCTGAAGTGGATTTCATACCTGCCAGCTTGTAGATGTATAACTATTTCCCGGGTCATTCATTTTCAACTGGCGCCTTATACGTCGGTAAGCTATGTCGCCAGCCTCATTGTTGTTGAGAATCATGAAGGTTGCTGAAATGGAAGTACTGGAGCCGTTCCTCGCACCATCCAATGTGCTCAATTTAAAGAGCGGTAACGCATTAGTTTGTTGTCGTTATCATGTTCACTCGAAGATACGTTTCCTGCTATTTTAAAATAATGTTAACATATTCCTTGTCTAGCAGCCTGAAGTGGATTTCATACCTGCCAGCTTGTAGTTGTATAACTATTTCCCGGGTCAATCATTTTCAACTGGCGCCTTATACGTCGGTAAGCTATGTCGCCAACCTCATTGTTGATGGGAAACATGAAGGTGGCTGAAATGGAAGTACTAGAGCTGTTCCACACACCATCCAATGTACTCAATTTGCGCCGCCAACATAGACTCCCACAGAATTTAGCAAAATGCACCTGCAACAATGTAAGAAAATGGAATTTTTGTTAAGGGACCAAGAAGGGAACATTTAGTTAAAGGTCGGTGAGGCACAGTGTTTCTAGTGATAACCGAACTAGGATTATTCTGCAGGTCGACCAGTCGGAAATCATTATTGGATACTGCAAGGGACTGCCTTCTTGAAATAGACCATTGCATCCGAAAGAGTGCTTTGATGTGCAAAGTGCAATGTTAACGTATTCCTGGTCTAGCAGCCCCAAGTGGATTTCATGCCTGCCAGCTAGTAGTTGTGTAACTATTTCCCGGGTCATTTATTTTCAACTGGCGCCTTATACGTCGGTAAGCTATGTCGCCAGCCTCATTGTTGTTGAGAATCATGAAGGTTGCTGAAATGGAAGTACTGGAGCCGTTCCTCGCACCATCCAATGTGCTCAATTTAGAGAGCGGTAACGCATTAGTTTGTTGTCGTTATCATGTTCACTCGAAGATACGTTTCCTGCTATTTTAAAATAATGTTAACATATTCCTTGTCTAGCAGCCTGAAGTGGATTTCATACCTGCCAGCTTGTAGATGTATAACTATTTCCCGGGTCATTCATTTTCAACTGGCGCCTTATACGTCGGTAAGCTATGTCGCCAACCTCATTGTTGATGGGAAACATGAAGGTGGCTGAAATGGAAGTACTGGAGCCGTTCCTCGCACCATCCAATGTGCTCAATTTAAAGAGCGGTAACGCATTAGTCTGTTGTCGTTATCATGTTCACTCGAAGATACGTTTCCTGCTATTTTAAAATAATGTTAACATATTCCTTGTCTAGCAGCCTGAAGTGGATTTCATACCTGCCAGCTTGTAGTTGTATAACTATTTCCCGGGTCAATCATTTTCAACTGGCGCCTTATACGTCGGTAAGCTATGTCGCCAACCTCATTGTTGATGGGAAACATGAAGGTGGCTGAAATGGAAGTACTAGAGCTGTTCCACACACCATCCAATGTACTCAATTTGCGCCGCCAACATAGACTCCAACAGAATTTAGCAAAATGCACCTGCAACAATGTAAGAAAATAGAATTTTTGTGAAAGGACCAAGAAGGGAACATTGAGTTAAAGGTCGGTGAGGCACAGTGTTTCTAGTGATAACCGAACTAGGATAATTCTGCAGGTCGACCAGTCGGAAATCATTATTGGATACTGCAAGGGACTGCCTTCTTGAAATAGACCATTGCATCCGAAAGAGTGCTTTGTTGTGCAAAGTGCAATGTTAACGTATTCCTGGTCTAGCAGCCCCAAGTGGATTTCATGCCTGCCAGCTAGTAGTTGTGTAACTATTTCCCGGGTCATTTATTTTCAACTGGCGCCTTATACGTCGGTAAGCTATGTCGCCAGCCTCATTGTTGTTGAGAATCATGAAGGTTGCTGAAATGGAAGTACTGGAGCCGTTCCCGCACCACCCAATGTGCTCAATTTAAAGAGCGGTAACGCATTAGTTTGTTGTCGTTATCATGTTCACTCGAAGATACGTTTCCTGCTATTTTAAAATAATGTTAACATATTCCTTGTCTAGCAGCCTGAAGTGGATTTCATACCTGCCAGCTTGTAGATGTATAACTATTTCCCGGGTCATTCATTTTCAACTGGCGCCTTATACGTCGGTAAGCTATGTCGCCAGCCTCATTGTTGTTGAGAATCATGAAGGTTGCTGAAATGGAAGTACTGGAGCCGTTCCTCGCACCATCCAATGTGCTCAATTTAAAGAGCGGTAACGCATTAGTTTGTTGTCGTTATCATGTTCACTCGAAGATACGTTTCCTGCTATTTTAAAATAATGTTAACATATTCCTTGTCTAGCAGCCTGAAGTGGATTTCATACCTGCCAGCTTGTAGATGTATAACTATTTCCCGGGTCATTCATTTTCAACTGGCGCCTTATACGTCGGTAAGCTATGTCGCCAACCTCATTGTTGATGGGAAACATGAAGGTGGCTGAAATGGAAGTACTAGAGCTGTTCCACACACTATCCAATGTACTCAATTTGCGCCGCCAACATAGACTCCAACAGAATTTAGCAAAATGCACCTGCTACAATGTAAGAAAATAGAATTTTTGTGAAGGGACCAAGAAGGGAACATTGAGTTAAAGGTCGGTGAGGCACAGTGTTTCTAGTGATAACCGAACTAGGATTATTCTGCAGGTCGACCAGTCGGAAATCATTATTGGATACTGCAAGGGACTGCCTTCTTGAAATAGACCATTGCATCCGAAAGAGTGCTTTGTTGTGCAAAGTGCAATGTTAACGTATTCCTGGTCTAGCAGCCCCAAGTGGATTTCATGCCTGCCAGCTAGTAGTTGTGTAACTATTTCCCGGGTCATTTATTTTCAACTGGCGCCTTATACGTCGGTAAGCTATGTCGCCAGCCTCATTGTTGTTGAGAATCATGAAGGTTGCTGAAATGGAAGTACTGGAGCCGTTCCCGCACCACCCAATGTGCTCAATTTAAAGAGCGGTAACGCATTAGTTTGTTGTCGTTATCATGTTCACTCGAAGATACGTTTCCTGCTATTTTAAAATAATGTTAACATATTCCTTGTCTAGCAGCCTGAAGTGGATTTCATACCTGCCAGCTTGTAGATGTATAACTATTTCCCGGGTCATTCATTTTCAACTGGCGCCTTATACGTCGGTAAGCTATGTCGCCAGCCTCATTGTTGTTGAGAATCATGAAGGTTGCTGAAATGGAAGTACTGGAGCCGTTCCTCGCACCATCCAATGTGCTCAATTTAAAGAGCGGTAACGCATTAGTTTGTTGCCGTTATCATGTTCACTCGAAGATACGTTTCCTGCTATTTTAAAATAATGTTAACATATTCCTTGTCTAGCAGCCTGAAGTGGATTTCATACCTGCCAGCTTGTAGTTGTATAACTATTTCCCGGGTCATTCATTTTCAACTGGCGCCTTATACGTCGGTAAGCTATGTCGCCAACCTCATTGTTGATGGGAAACATGAAGGTGGCTGAAATGGAAGTACAAGAGCTGTTCCACACACCATCCAATGTACTCAATTTGCGCCGCCAACATAGACTCCAACAGAATTTAGCAAAATGCACCTGCAACAATGTAAGAAAATAGAATTTTTGTGAAGGGACCAAGAAGGGAACATTTAGTTAAAGGTCGGTGAGGCACAGTGTTTCTAGTGATAACCGAACTAGGATTATTCTGCAGGTCGACCAGTCGGAAATCATTATTGGATACTGCAAGGGACTGCCTTCTTGAAATAGACCATTGCATCCGAAAGAGTGCTTTGTTGTGCAAAGTGCAATGTTAACGTATTCCTGGTCTAGCAGCCCCAAGTGGATTTCATGCCTGCCAGCTAGTAGTTGTGTAACTATTTCCCGGGTCATTTATTTTCAACTGGCGCCTTATACGTCGGTAAGCTATGTCGCCAGCCTCATTGTTGTTGAGAATCATGAAGGTTGCTGAAATGGAAGTACTGGAGCCGTTCCTCGCACCACCCAATGTGCTCAATTTAAAGAGCGGTAACGCATTAGTTTGTTGTCGTTATCATGTTCACTCGAAGATACGTTTCCTGCTATTTTAAAATAATGTTAACATATTCCTTGTCTAGCAGCCTGAAGTGGATTTCATACCTGCCAGCTTGTAGATGTATAACTATTTCCCGGGTCATTCATTTTCAACTGGCGCCTTATACGTCGGTAAGCTATGTCGCCAGCCTCATTGTTGTTGAGAATCATGAAGGTTGCTGAAATGGAAGTACTGGAGCCGTTCCTCGCACCATCCAATGTGCTCAATTTAAAGAGCGGTAACGCATTAGTTTGTTGTCGTTATCATGTTCACTCGAAGATACGTTTCCTGCTATTTTAAAATAATGTTAACATATTCCTTGTCTAGCAGCCTGAAGTGGATTTCATACCTGCCAGCTTGTAGTTGTATAACTATTTCCCGGGTCATTCATTTTCAACTGGCGCCTTATACGTCGGTAAGCTATGTCGCCAACCTCATTGTTGATGGGAAACATGAAGGTGGCTGAAATGGAAGTACTAGAGCTGTTCCACACACCATCCAATGTACTCAATTTGCGCCGCCAACATAGACTCCAACAGAATTTAGCAAAATGCACCTGCAACAATGTAAGAAAATAGAATTTTTGTGAAGGGACCAAGAAGGGAACATTTAGTTAAAGGTCGGTGAGGCACAGTGTTTCTAGTGATAACCGAACTAGGATTATTCTGCAGGTCGACCAGTCGGAAATCATTATTGGATACTGCAAGGGACTGCCTTCTTGAAATAGACCATTGCATCCGAAAGAGTGCTTTGTTGTGCAAAGTGCAATGTTAACGTATTCCTGGTCTAGCAGCCCCAAGTGGATTTCATGCCTGCCAGCTAGTAGTTGTGTAACTATTTCCCGGGTCATTTATTTTCAACTGGCGCCTTATACGTCGGTAAGCTATGTCGCCAGCCTCATTGTTGTTGAGAATCATGAAGGTTGCTGAAATGGAAGTACTGGAGCCGTTCCTCGCACCATCCAATGTGCTCAATTTAAAGAGCGGTAACGCATTAGTTTGTTGTCGTTATCATGTTCACTCGAAGATACGTTTCCTGCTATTTTAAAATAATGTTAACATATTCCTTGTCTAGCAGCCTGAAGTGGATTTCATACCTGCCAGCTTGTAGTTGTATAACTATTTCCCGGGTCATTCATTTTCAACTGGCGCCTTATACGTCGGTAAGCTATGTCGCCAACCTCATTGTTGATGGGAAACATGAAGGTGGCTGAAATGGAAGTACTAGAGCTGTTCCACACACCATCCAATGTACTCAATTTGCGCCGCCAACATAGACTCCAACAGAATTTAGCAAAATGTACCTGCAACAATGTAAGAAAATAGAATTTTTGTGAAGGGACCAAGAAGGGAACATTTAGTTAAAGGTCGGTGAGGCACAGTGTTTCTAGTGATAACCGAACTAGGATTATTCTGCAGGTCGACCAGTCGGAAATCATTATTGGATACTGCAAGGGACTGCCTTCTTGAAATAGACCATTGCATCCGAAAGAGTGCTTTGTTGTGCAAAGTGCAATGTTAACGTATTCCTGGTCTAGCAGCCCCAAGTGGATTTCATGCCTGCCAGCTAGAAGTTGTGTAACTATTTCCCGGGTCATTTATTTTCAACTGGCGCCTTATACGTCGGTAAGCTATGGCGCCAGCCTCATTGTTGTTGAGAATCATGAAGGTTGCTGAAATGGAAGTACTGGAGCCGTTCCTCGCACCACCCAATGTGCTCAATTTAAAGAGCGGTAACGCATTAGTTTGTTGTCGTTATCATGTTCACTCGAAGATACGTTTCCTGCTATTTTAAAATAATGTTAACATATTCCTTGTCTAGCAGCCTGAAGTGGATTTCATACCTGCCAGCTTGTAGATGTATAACTATTTCCCGGGTCATTCATTTTCAACTGGCGCCTTATACGTCGGTAAGCTATGTCGCCAGCCTCATTGTTGTTGAGAATCATGAAGGTTGCTGAAGTGGAAGTACTGGAGCCGTTCCTCGCACCACCCAATGTGCTCAATTTAAAGAGCGGTAACGCATTAGTTTGTTGTCGTTATCATGTTCACTCGAAGATACGTTTCCTGCTATTTTAAAATAATGTTAACATATTCCTTGTCTAGCAGCCTGAACTGGATTTCATACCTGCCAGCTTGTAGATGTATAACTATTTCCCGGGTCATTCATTTTCAACTGGCGCCTTATACGTCGGTAAGCTATGTCGCCAGCCTCATTGTTGTTGAGAATCATGAAGGTTGCTGAAATGGAAGTACTGGAGCCGTTCCTCGCACCACCCAATGTGCTCAATTTAAAGAGCGGTAACGCATTAGTTTGTTGTCGTTATCATGTTCACTCGAAGATACGTTTCCTGCTATTTTAAAATAATGTTAACATATTCCTTGTCTAGCAGCCTGAAGTGGATTTCATACCTGCCAGCTTGTAGATGTATAACTATTTCCCGGGT
The DNA here is from genome assembly GCA_963971405.1 of Psococerastis gibbosa. NCBI lineage: Eukaryota > Metazoa > Arthropoda > Insecta > Psocodea > Psocidae > Psococerastis > Psococerastis gibbosa. Next base: position 2,999,672 of record OZ020493.1, on the reverse strand, counting down.
CATTCATTTTCAACTGGCGCCTTATACGTCGGTAAGCTATGTCGCCAGCCTCATTGTTGTTGAGAATCATGAAGGTTGCTGAAATGGAAGTACTGGAGCCGTTCCTCGCACCATCCAATGTGCTCAATTTAAAGAGCGGTAACGCATTAGTTTGTTGTCGTTATCATGTTCACTCGAAGATACGTTTCCTGCTATTTTAAAATAATGTTAACATATTCCTTGTCTAGCAGCCTGAAGTGGATTTCATACCTGCCAGCTTGTAGTTGTATAACTATTTCCCGGGTCATTCATTTTCAACTGGCGCCTTATACGTCGGTAAGCTATGTCGCCAACCTCATTGTTGATGGGAAACATGAAGGTGGCTGAAATGGAAGTACTAGAGCTGTTCCACACACCATCCAATGTACTCAATTTGCGCCGCCAACATAGACTCCAACAGAATTTAGCAAAATGCACCTGCAACAATGTAAGAAAATAGAATTTTTGTGAAGGGACCAAGAAGGGAACATTTAGTTAAAGGTCGGTGAGGCACAGTGTTTCTAGTGATAACCGAACTAGGATTATTCTGCAGGTCGACCAGTCGGAAATCATTATTGGATACTGCAAGGGACTGCCTTCTTGAAATAGACCATTGCATCCGAAAGAGTGCTTTGTTGTGCAAAGTGCAATGTTAACGTATTCCTGGTCTAGCAGCCCCAAGTGGATTTCATGCCTGCCAGCTAGTAGTTGTGTAACTATTTCCCGGGTCATTTATTTTCAACTGGCGCCTTATACGTCGGTAAGCTATGTCGCCAGCCTCATTGTTGATGAGAATCATGAAGGTTGCTGAAATGGAAGTACTGGAGCCGTTCCTCGCACCATCCAATGTGCTCAATTTAAAGAGCGGTAACGCATTAGTTTGTTGTCGTTATCATGTTCACTCGAAGATACGTTTCCTGCTATTTTAAAATAATGTTAACATATTCCTTGTCTAGCAGCCTGAAGTGGATTTCATACCTGCCAGCTTGTAGTTGTATAACTATTTCCCGGGTCATTCATTTTCAACTGGCGCCTTATACGTCGGTAAGCTATGTCGCCAACCTCATTGTTGATGGGAAACATGAAGGTGGCTGAAATGGAAGTACAAGAGCTGTTCCACACACCATCCAATGTACTCAATTTGCGCCGCCAACATAGACTCCAACAGAATTTAGCAAAATGCACCTGCAACAATGTAAGAAAATAGAATTTTTGTGAAGGGACCAAGAAGGGAACATTTAGTTAAAGGTCGGTGAGGCACAGTGTTTCTAGTGATAACCGAACTAGGATTATTCTGCAGGTCGACCAGTCGGAAATCATTATTGGATACTGCAAGGGACTGCCTTCTTGAAATAGACCATTGCATCCGAAAGAGTGCTTTGTTGTGCAAAGTGCAATGTTAACGTATTCCTGGTCTAGCAGCCCCAAGTGGATTTCATGCCTGCCAGCTAGTAGTTGTGTAACTATTTCCCGGGTCATTTATTTTCAACTGGCGCCTTATACGTCGGTAAGCTATGTCGCCAGCCTCATTGTTGTTGAGAATCATGAAGGTTGCTGAAATGGAAGTACTGGAGCCGTTCCTCGCACCACCCAATGTGCTCAATTTAAAGAGCGGTAACGCATTAGTTTGTTGTCGTTATCATGTTCACTCGAAGATACGTTTCCTGCTATTTTAAAATAATGTTAACATATTCCTTGTCTAGCAGCCTGAAGTGGATTTCATACCTGCCAGCTTGTAGATGTATAACTATTTCCCGGGTCATTCATTTTCAACTGGCGCCTTATACGTCGGTAAGCTATGTCGCCAGCCTCATTGTTGTTGAGAATCATGAAGGTTGCTGAAATGGAAGTACTGGAGCCGTTCCTCGCACCATCCAATGTGCTCAATTTAAAGAGCGGTAACGCATTAGTTTGTTGTCGTTATCATGTTCACTCGAAGATACGTTTCCTGCTATTTTAAAATAATGTTAACATATTCCTTGTCTAGCAGCCTGAAGTGGATTTCATACCTGCCAGCTTGTAGTTGTATAACTATTTCCCGGGTCATTCATTTTCAACTGGCGCCTTATACGTCGGTAAGCTATGTCGCCAACCTCATTGTTGATGGGAAACATGAAGGTGGCTGAAATGGAAGTACTAGAGCTGTTCCACACACCATCCAATGTACTCAATTTGCGCCGCCAACATAGACTCCAACAGAATTTAGCAAAATGCACCTGCAACAATGTAAGAAAATAGAATTTTTGTGAAGGGACCAAGAAGGGAACATTTAGTTAAAGGTCGGTGAGGCACAGTGTTTCTAGTGATAACCGAACTAGGATTATTCTGCAGGTCGACCAGTCGGAAATCATTATTGGATACTGCAAGGGACTGCCTTCTTGAAATAGACCATTGCATCCGAAAGAGTGCTTTGTTGTGCAAAGTGCAATGTTAACGTATTCCTGGTCTAGCAGCCCCAAGTGGATTTCATGCCTGCCAGCTAGTAGTTGTGTAACTATTTCCCGGGTCATTTATTTTCAACTGGCGCCTTATACGTCGGTAAGCTATGTCGCCAGCCTCATTGTTGTTGAGAATCATGAAGGTTGCTGAAATGGAAGTACTGGAGCCGTTCCTCGCACCATCCAATGTGCTCAATTTAAAGAGCGGTAACGCATTAGTTTGTTGTCGTTATCATGTTCACTCGAAGATACGTTTCCTGCTATTTTAAAATAATGTTAACATATTCCTTGTCTAGCAGCCTGAAGTGGATTTCATACCTGCCAGCTTGTAGTTGTATAACTATTTCCCGGGTCATTCATTTTCAACTGGCGCCTTATACGTCGGTAAGCTATGTCGCCAACCTCATTGTTGATGGGAAACATGAAGGTGGCTGAAATGGAAGTACTAGAGCTGTTCCACACACCATCCAATGTACTCAATTTGCGCCGCCAACATAGACTCCAACAGAATTTAGCAAAATGTACCTGCAACAATGTAAGAAAATAGAATTTTTGTGAAGGGACCAAGAAGGGAACATTTAGTTAAAGGTCGGTGAGGCACAGTGTTTCTAGTGATAACCGAACTAGGATTATTCTGCAGGTCGACCAGTCGGAAATCATTATTGGATACTGCAAGGGACTGCCTTCTTGAAATAGACCATTGCATCCGAAAGAGTGCTTTGTTGTGCAAAGTGCAATGTTAACGTATTCCTGGTCTAGCAGCCCCAAGTGGATTTCATGCCTGCCAGCTAGAAGTTGTGTAACTATTTCCCGGGTCATTTATTTTCAACTGGCGCCTTATACGTCGGTAAGCTATGTCGCCAGCCTCATTGTTGTTGAGAATCATGAAGGTTGCTGAAATGGAAGTACTGGAGCCGTTCCTCGCACCACCCAATGTGCTCAATTTAAAGAGCGGTAACGCATTAGTTTGTTGTCGTTATCATGTTCACTCGAAGATACGTTTCCTGCTATTTTAAAATAATGTTAACATATTCCTTGTCTAGCAGCCTGAAGTGGATTTCATACCTGCCAGCTTGTAGATGTATAACTATTTCCCGGGTCATTCATTTTCAACTGGCGCCTTATACGTCGGTAAGCTATGTCGCCAGCCTCATTGTTGTTGAGAATCATGAAGGTTGCTGAAGTGGAAGTACTGGAGCCGTTCCTCGCACCACCCAATGTGCTCAATTTAAAGAGCGGTAACGCATTAGTTTGTTGTCGTTATCATGTTCACTCGAAGATACGTTTCCTGCTATTTTAAAATAATGTTAACATATTCCTTGTCTAGCAGCCTGAACTGGATTTCATACCTGCCAGCTTGTAGATGTATAACTATTTCCCGGGTCATTCATTTTCAACTGGCGCCTTATACGTCGGTAAGCTATGTCGCCAGCCTCATTGTTGTTGAGAATCATGAAGGTTGCTGAAATGGAAGTACTGGAGCCGTTCCTCGCACCACCCAATGTGCTCAATTTAAAGAGCGGTAACGCATTAGTTTGTTGTCGTTATCATGTTCACTCGAAGATACGTTTCCTGCTATTTTAAAATAATGTTAACATATTCCTTGTCTAGCAGCCTGAAGTGGATTTCATACCTGCCAGCTTGTAGATGTATAACTATTTCCCGGGTCATTCATTTTCAACTGGCGCCTTATACGTCGGTAAGCTATGTCGCCAGCCTCATTGTTGTTGAGAATCATGAAGGTTGCTGAAATGGAAGTACTGGAGCCGTTCCTCGCACCATCCAATGTGCTCAATTTAAAGAGCGGTAACGCATTAGTTTGTTGTCGTTATCATGTTCACTCGAAGATACGTTTCCTGCTATTTTAAAATAATGTTAACATATTCCTTGTCTAGCAGCCTGAAGTGGATTTCATACCTGCCAGCTTGTAGTTGTATAACTATTTCCCGGGTCATTCATTTTCAACTGGCGCCTTATACGTCGGTAAGCTATGTCGCCAACCTCATTGTTGATGGGAAACATGAAGGTGGCTGAAATGGAAGTACTAGAGCTGTTCCACACACCATCCAATGTACTCAATTTGCGCCGCCAACATAGACTCCAACAGAATTTAGCAAAATGCACCTGCAACAATGTAAGAAAATAGAATTTTTGTGAAGGGACCAAGAAGGGAACATTTAGTTAAAGGTCGGTGAGGCACAGTGTTTCTAGTGATAACCGAACTAGGATTATTCTGCAGGTCGACCAGTCGGAAATCATTATTGGATACTGCAAGGGACTGCCTTCTTGAAATAGACCATTGCATCCGAAAGAGTGCTTTGTTGTGCAAAGTGCAATGTTAACGTATTCCTGGTCTAGCAGCCCCAAGTGGATTTCATGCCTGCCAGCTAGTAGTTGTGTAACTATTTCCCGGGTCATTTATTTTCAACTGGCGCCTTATACGTCGGTAAGCTATGTCGCCAGCCTCATTGTTGATGAGAATCATGAAGGTTGCTGAAATGGAAGTACTGGAGCCGTTCCTCGCACCATCCAATGTGCTCAATTTAAAGAGCGGTAACGCATTAGTTTGTTGTCGTTATCATGTTCACTCGAAGATACGTTTCCTGCTATTTTAAAATAATGTTAACATATTCCTTGTCTAGCAGCCTGAAGTGGATTTCATACCTGCCAGCTTGTAGATGTATAACTATTTCCCGGGTCATTCATTTTCAACTGGCGCCTTATACGTCGGTAAGCTATGTCGCCAACCTCATTGTTGATGGGAAACATGAAGGTGGCTGAAATGGAAGTACTAGAGCTGTTCCACACACCATCCAATGTACTCAATTTGCGCCGCCAACATAGACTCCAACAGAATTTAGCAAAATGCACCTGCAACAATGTAAGAAAATAGAATTTTTGTGAAGGGACCAAGAAGGGAACATTTAGTTAAAGGTCGGTGAGGCACAGTGTTTCTAGTGATAACCGAACTAGGATTATTCTGCAGGTCGACCAGTCGGAAATCATTATTGGATACTGCAAGGGACTGCCTTCTTGAAATAGACCATTGCATCCGAAAGAGTGCTTTGTTGTGCAAAGTGCAATGTTAACGTATTCCTGGTCTAGCAGCCCCAAGTGGATTTCATGCCTGCCAGCTAGTAGTTGTTTAACTATTTCCCGGGTCATTTATTTTCAACTGGCGCCTTATACGTCGGTAAGCTATGTCGCCAGCCTCATTGTTGTTGAGAATCATGAAGGTTGCTGAAATGGAAGTACTGGAGCCGTTCCTCGCACCATCCAATGTGCTCAATTTAAAGAGCGGTAACGCATTAGTTTGTTGTCGTTATAATGTTCACTCGAAGATACGTTTCCTGCTATTTTAAAATAATGTTAGCATATTCCTTGTCTAGCAGCCTGAAGTGGATTTCATACCTGCCAGCTTGTAGATGTATAACTATTTCCCGGGTCATTCATTTTCAACTGGCGCCTTATACGTCGGTAAGCTATGTCGCCAACCTCATTGTTGATGGGAAACATGAAGGTGGCTGAAATGGAAGTACTAGAGCTGTTCCACACACCATCCAATGTACTCAATTTGCGCCGCCAACATAGACTCCAACAGAATTTAGCAAAATGCACCTGCAACAATGTAAGAAAATAGAATTTTTGTGAAGGGACCAAGAAGGGAACATTTAGTTAAAGGTCGGTGAGGCACAGTGTTTCTAGTGATAACCGAACTAGGATTATTCTGCAGGTCGACCAGTCGGAAATCATTATTGGATACTGCAAGGGACTGCCTTCTTGAAATAGACCATTGCATCCGAAAGAGTGCTTTGTTGTGCAAAGTGCAATGTTAACGTATTCCTGGTCTAGCAGCCCCAAGTGGATTTCATGCCTGCCAGCTAGTAGTTGTGTAACTATTTCCCGGGTCATTTATTTTCAACTGGCGCCTTATACGTCGGTAAGCTATGTCGCCAGCCTCATTGTTGTTGAGAATCATGAAGGTTTTTTTTTTTTTTACCTTCGTGGGGCCTACTCGTTTGAGTTCCTATAAGCGTCGACCTAGAAGGTCTTTTGCTTCCACGTTTGCCGTCTACGCCCATCTTATAACACCAGTCTTTTTGATAAATTCTAGTGTTTTTGTGATGGGATTAGATCGGATGGTTTCCTCTTCAGACCTAGGGTGGCCAAGAGTTTGGTATCGAGTTTTTCCCAGCGCTTCACATTCAAAGAGAATGTGTTCAGCTGTTTCTTCTTCAACTTCACACAGTCTGCATCTACTGTCGTTTTTCACGCCAACCCTATGCATGTGTTTGTTGAAGTGGCCGTGGCCCGTAAGCGTGCCAACCACCCTTCTAGCTTGCTCTCTACTTAAAGAGAGAAGCTGATCGGTGAGCTTTTTACTAGGACCCGGAATAACCTTCTTAGCAAATCTGCTTTCCGGGACTTTCTTCCATTCCTCTGCAGTTTTTCTCTGCACCCATTTTTGTACAGAAGTACGGGCCTGGCAATAAGCCATCCCATACTTAGGTTCTGCACCAATGAATGGCGTTTCTGCACCTTTTCGAGCCAGCTCGTCGGCTCTTTCATTCCCATCAAAGTTCGAGTGAGCCGGGACCCAAATCAGCGAGACTGAGTTTTCCCGACACACCTTTATTAGGAGGTTGATGCAGTGCCACACCATTTTTGATGTGATCTTTATAGCCTCCACAGCCTTAATCGCTGCCTGCGAGTCTGTATAGATAATAATGGTTTTGCCCTTGCTTTCCATTTCCATACACTCCTCTAGGCATTTTATAATGGCCCCTACCTCAGCCTGAAAGACTGTAGCATATTTGCCGAGGCTTAGGACTATGGATTTGTCTACAGTTTCCCCATAGACTCCTCCTCCAACCCCCTTTTCCATTTTCGACCCATCTGTATACCAGACTTGGTCATTGTCCCCTGTTTGATGTTCTTCAGCATTCCATTCTTTTCTAGCTGGAATTCTAGTGTTAAATGGTTTGCTGAATAAGAGCAGGGGTGTCATTCGGTCTGACGGCATTAAAAGCGTGTCTTCCGATATGCTTTTAGTAATATTGGAGTGGCCTGACCTTTTGCTTCTCCAGCAGCCTTCCAGCTCCAATCTATAGGCGCCCATCCTGGCCTGTGCTTCAATGAAGACTCCCAGGGTTGGCAGGTTCAATAAAGTATTCAGGACATCCCCTGGTGAAGTTGACATTGCTCCTGTGATACAGAGGCAGGCCAGCCTCTGGAGCCCATTCAACTTGGTTGTCACTGTGACCTGTGTAGTCTTGGTCCACCAAACTACACTTCCATAGGTAATCACCGGCCTAATGACCATTGTGTAAATCCACATTGCCATTTTGGGCCTGATTCCCCACGTTGTGCCTATTGCCCGTCTGCAAACATAAATTAATTGTTTAGCTCGGTTAATAGTTTTTGTAATATGGGGATTCCAGGTAAGTCCTTTGTCTAGGTTAACCCCTAGATACTTAACCTCCGTCCCCAGTTTTACAACTTGATTGAAAAGCTTAGGCAGCTTTCCCCCATCAAGATTCTTCTTTCGAGTAAATGGTACCATCGAGATTTTGGATGGGTTGATGCTCAGATTTTCAGCCTTGCACCATTTTTCTACTTCAGAAAAAGCCATTTGCATTAGCTCGGTTATGACCGTCATGGACTTACCCCTAATCACAATGGCCAAATCATCCGCATATCCTTGTGCGTACACTCCCACCTCATTGAGTCTGGTGATGATTTTGTCCACCACAAGGTTCCACAACAGGGGCGAGATAACCCCCCCCTGTGCCGTACCCCTGGTGGCCCTTACCATCACCTTCTCATCAGATAGGGATGCTAGAATCTTCCTATTGCTAAGCATGGATCTGATCCATCTACACACAGTTGCATTTACGCCAACTCTCTCCAACGCCCTTACCATGGAGTCATGTCCCGCGTTGGAGAAAGCCGCCTCAATGTCCAAAAACGCTGCCAGTGCAATCTCTCCATTGTCCAGGCTTTCCTCCAGTCTGCTCACCAGTTGATGCAATGCAGTCTCAGAGGATCTGCCAGGGCGGTACGCATACTGAGAACTATGCAAACCAGCGTTAGTGCGTATTTTTTCCCGGATATGTTTATCCAGGATTTTCTCTAGAGCTTTTAATAGAAAAGAACTGAGACATATCGGCCTGTATGACCTGGCCTGGGCGTAGTTCGCCTTTCCAGGTTTAGGTATAAATACTACCTTAGCCATTGCCCACGACTTAGGAACATGTCCAAGCGCTACACTGGCCTGATAGATGGTTGTCAATGCCGGGGTGAGGATCTCTTTCCCCTCCTGAAGAAGGAGGGGAAAAATCCCATCCGGACCTGGAGCCTTGCATGGCTCAAAAGTGCTGATGGACCAGCCCACCTGTCCCGGTTTTATCAGCCTTTTGGCACAGTTCCAATCAGCCCTTCGGGCTTTATTGTCTTCTGATGTGCTGCTGTTGTCGCATTTCACCGAACCGGGGAAGTGACACCCATCATGAAGGTTGCTGAAATGGAAGTACTGGAGCCGTTCCTCGCACCACCCAATGTGCTCAATTTAAAGAGCGGTAACGCATTAGTTTGTTGTCGTTATCATGTTCACTCGAAGATACGTTTCCTGCTATTTTAAAATAATGTTAACATATTCCTTGTCTAGCAGCCTGAAGTGGATTTCATACCTGCCAGCTTGTAGATGTATAACTATTTCCCGGGTCATTCATTTTCAACTGGCGCCTTATACGTCGGTAAGCTATGTCGCCAGCCTCATTGTTGATGAGAATCATGAAGGTTGCTGAAATGGAAGTACTGGAGCCGTTCCTCGCACCATCGAATGTGCTCAATTTAAAGAGCGGTAACGCATTAGTTTGTTGTCGTTATCATGTTCACTCGAAGATACGTTTCCTGCTATTTTAAAATAATGTTAACATATTCCTTGTCTAGCAGCCTGAAGTGGATTTCATACCTGCCAGCTAGTAGTTGTGTAACCATTTCACGGGTCATTGATTTCAGTCAGGTGCCTAATACGTTGATAAGCTATGTCGCCAGCCTCATTGTTGAAAGGAATCATGAAGGTGGATAAAATGGAAGTACTAGAGCTGTTCCACACACCATCCAATGTACTCAATTTGCGCCGCCAACATAGACTCCAACAGAATTTAGCAAAATGCACCTGCAACAATGTAAGAAAATAGAATTTTTGTGAAGGGACCTAGAAGGAAACATTTTCTTAAAGGTCGTTGGGGCACAGTATTTCTAATCATAAACGAAGTATGATTATTCTGCAGATCGACCAGTCGGAAATCATAATCGGATACTGCAATGGACTGCCTTCTTGAAAGAGACCATTGCATCCGAAAGAGCGGCAACGCATTAGTTTGTTGTCGTTATCATGTTCACTCGAAGATACGCTTCCTGCTATTTTAAAATAATGTTAACATATTCCTGGTCTAGCAGCCTCAAGTGGATTTCTTACCTGACAGCTAGTAGTTGTATAACTATTTCCCGGGTCATTCATTTTCAACTGGCGCCTTATGCGTCGGCAGGCTACGTCGCCAGCCTCATTGTTGATGAGAATCATGTAGGTTGCTGAAATGGAAGTACTGGAGCCGTTCCTCGCCCCATCCAATGTACTCAATTTGCGCCGCCAACATAGACTGCAACAGAATTTAGCAAAATGCACCTGCAACAATGTAATAAAATAGAATTTTTGTGAAGGGACCTAGAAGGGAACATTTTGTTAAATTTCGTTGGGGCATAGTATTTCTAATCATAAACGAACTATGATTATTCTGCAGGTCGACCGGTCGGAAATAATAATTGGATACTGCAATGGACTGCCTTCTTGGAAGAGACCATTGCTTCCGAAAGAGCGGCAACGCATTAGTTTGTTGTCGTTATCATGATCACTCGAAGATACGCTTCCTGCTATTTTAAAATAATGTTCACATATTCCTGGTCTAGCAGCCTCAAGTGGATTTCATACCAGCCAGCTAGTAGTTGTGTAACCATTTCACGGGTCACTGATTTTCAACTGGTGCCTAATACGTTGATAAGCTATGTCGCCAGCCTAATTGTTGAAAGGAATCATGAAGGTGGATAAAATGGAAGTACTAGAGCTGTTCCACACACCATCCAATGTACTCAATTTGCGCCGCCAACATAGACTCCAACAGAATTTAGCAAAATGCACCTGCAACAATGTAAGAAAATAGAATTTTTGTGAACGGACCTAGAAGGGAACATTTAGTAAAAGGTCGTTGAGGCACAGTGTTTCTAATCATAACCGAACTAGGATTATTCTGCAGGTCAACCAGTCGGAAATCATAATTGGATACTGCAATGGACTGCCTTCCTCTAATAGACCACTGCATCCGAAAGAGCGGCAGGCATTAGTTTGTTGTCGTTATCATGTTCACTCGAAAATACGTTTTCAGTTATTTTAAAATAATGTTAACATATTCCTGGTCTAGCAGCCTCAAGTGGATTTCATACCTGCCAGCTAGTAGTTGTGTAACCATTTCACGGGTCATTGATTTCAGTCAGGTGCCTAATACGTTGATAAGCTATGTCGCCAGCCTCATTGTTGAAAGGAATCATGAAGGTGGATAAAATGGAAGTACTAGAGCTGTTCCACACACCATCCAATGTACTCAATTTGCGCCGCCAACATAGACTCCAACAGAATTTAGCAAAATGCACCTGCAACAATGTAAGAAAATAGAATTTTTGTGAAGGGACCTAGAAGGAAACATTTTCTTAAAGGTCGTTGGGGCACAGTATTTCTAATCATAAACGAAGTATGATTATTCTGCAGATCGACCAGTCGGAAATCATAATCGGATACTGCAATGGACTGCCTTCTTGAAAGAGACCATTGCATCCGAAAGAGCGGCAACGCATTAGTTTGTTGTCGTTATCATGTTCACTCGAAGATACGCTTCCTGCTATTTTAAAATAATGTTAACATATTCCTGGTCTAGCAGCCTCAAGTGGATTTCTTACCTGACAGCTAGTAGTTGTATAACTATTTCCCGGGTCATTCATTTTCAACTGGCGCCTTATACGTCGGCAGGCTATGTCGCCAGCCTCATTGTTGATGAGAATCATGTAGGTTGCTGAAATGGAAGTACTGGAGCCGTTCCTCGCCCCATCCAATGTACTCAATTTGCGCCGCCAACATAGACTGCAACAGAATTTAGCAAAATGCACCTGCAACAATGTAATAAAATAGAATTTTTGTGAAGGGACCTAGAAGGGAACATTTTGTTAAATTTCGTTGGGGCATAGTATTTCTAATCATAAACGAACTATGATTATTCTGCAGGTCGACCGGTCGGAAATAATAATTGGATACTGCAATGGACTGCCTTCTTGGAAGAGACCATTGCATCCGAAAGAGCGGCAACGCATTAGTTTGTTGTCGTTATCATGATCACTCGAAGATACGCTTCCTGCTATTTTAAAATAATGTTCACATATTCCTGGTCTAGCAGCCTCAAGTGGATTTCATACCAGCCAGCTAGTAGTTGTGTAACCATTTCACGGGTCACTGATTTTCAACTGGTGCCTAATACGTTGATAAGCTATGTCGCCAGCCTAATTGTTGAAAGGAATCATGAAGGTGGATAAAATGGAAGTACTAGAGCTGTTCCACACACCATCCAATGTACTCAATTTGCGCCGCCAACATAGACTCCAACAGAATTTAGCAAAATGCACCTGCAACAATGTAAGAAAATAGAATTTTTGTGAAGGGACCTAGAAGGGAACATTTAGTAAAAGGTCGTTGAGGCACAGTGTTTCTAATCATAACCGAACTAGGATTATTCTGCAGGTCAACCAGTCGGAAATCATAATTGGATACTGCAATGGACTGCCTTCCTCTAATAGACCACTGCATCCGAAAGAGCGGCAGGCATTAGTTTGTTGTCGTTATCATGTTCACTCGAATATACGTTTTCAGTTATTTTAAAATAATGTTAACATATTCCTGGTCTAGCAGCCTCAAGTGGATTTCATACCTGCCAGCTAGTAGTTGTGTAACCATTTCACGGGTCATTGATTTCAGTCAGGTGCCTAATACGTTGATAAGCTATGTCGCCAGCCTCATTGTTGAAAGGAATCATGAAGGTGGATAAAATGGAAGTACTAGAGCTGTTCCACACACCATCCAATGTACTCAATTTGCGCCGCCAACATAGACTCCAACAGAATTTAGCAAAATGCACCTGCAACAATGTAAGAAAATAGAATTTTTGTGAAGGGACCTAGAAGGAAACATTTTCTTAAAGGTCGTTGGGGCACAGTATTTCTAATCATAAACGAAGTATGATTATTCTGCAGATCGACCAGTCGGAAATCATAATCGGATACTGCAATGGACTGCCTTCATGAAAGAGACCATTGCATCCGAAAGAGCGGCAACGCATTAGTTTGTTGTCGTTATCATGTTCACTCGAAGATACGCTTCCTGCTATTTTAAAATAATGTTAACATATTCCTGGTCTAGCAGCCTCAAGTGGATTTCTTACCTGACAGCTAGTAGTTGTATAACTATTTCCCGGGTCATTCATTTTCAACTGGCGCCTTATGCGTCGGCAGGCTACGTCGCCAGCCTCATTGTTGATGAGAATCATGTAGGTTGCTGAAATGGAAGTACTGGAGCCGTTCCTCGCCCCATCCAATGTACTCAATTTGCGCCGCCAACATAGACTGCAACAGAATTTAGCAAAATGCACCTGCAGCAATGTAATAAAATAGAATTTTTGTGAAGGGACCTAGAAGGGAACATTTTGTTAAATTTCGTTGGGGCATAATATTTCTAATCATAAACGAACTATGATTATTCTGCAGGTCGACCGGTCGGAAATAATAATTGGATACTGCAATGGACTGCCTTCTTGGAAGAGACCATTGCATCCGAAAGAGCGGCAACGCATTAGTTTGTTGTCGTTATCATGATCACTCGAAGATACGCTTCCTGCTATTTTAAAATAATGTTCACATATTCCTGGTCTAGCAGCCTCAAGTGGATTTCATACCAGCCAGCTAGTAGTTGTGTAACCATTTCACGGGTCACTGATTTTCAACTGGTGCCTAATACGTTGATAAGCTATGTCGCCAGCCTAATTGTTGAAAGGAATCATGAAGGTGGATAAAATGGAAGTACTAGAGCTGTTCCACACACCATCCAATGTACTCAATTTGCGCCGCCAACATAGACTCCAACAGAATTTAGCAAAATGCACCTGCAACAATGTAAGAAAATAGAATTTTTGTGAAGGGACCTAGAAGGGAACATTTAGTAAAAGGTCGTTGAGGCACAGTGTTTCTAATCATAACCGAACTAGGATTATTCTGCAGGTCAACCAGTCGGAAATCATAATTGGATACTGCAATGGACTGCCTTCCTCTAATAGACCACTGCATCCGAAAGAGCGGCAGGCATTAGTTTGTTGTCGTTATCATGTTCACTCGAATATACGTTTCCTGCTATTTTAAAATAATGTTAACATATTCCTGGTCTAGCAGCCTCAAGTGGATTTCATACCTGCCAGCTAGTAGTTGTGTAACCATTTCACGGGTCATTGATTTCAGTCAGGTGCCTAATACGTTGATAAGCTATGTCGCCAGCCTCATTGTTGAAAGGAATCATGAAGGTGGATAAAATGGAAGTACTAGAGCTGTTCCACACACCATCCAATGTACTCAATTTGCGCCGCCAACATAGACTCCAACAGAATTTAGCAAAATGCACCTGCAACAATGTAAGAAAATAGAATTTTTGTGAAGGGACCTAGAAGGAAACAGTTTCTTAAAGGTCGTTGGGGCACAGTATTTCTAATCATAAACGAAGTATGATTATTCTGCAGATCGACCAGTCGGAAATCATAATCGGATACTGCAATGGACTGCCTTCTTGATAGAGACCATTGCATCCGAAAGAGCGGCAACGCATTAGTTTGTTGTCGTTATCATGTTCACTCGAATATACGTTTCCTGCTATTTTAAAATAATGTTAACATATTCCTGGTCTAGCAGCCTCAAGTGGATTTCATACCTGCCAGCTAGTAGTTGTGTAACCATTTCACGGGTCATTGATTTCAGTCAGGTGCCTAATACGTTGATAAGCTATGTCGCCAGCCTCATTGTTGAAAGGAATCATGAAGGTGGATAAAATGGAAGTACTAGAGCTGTTCCACACACCATCCAATGTACTCAATTTGCGCCGCCAACATAGACTCCAACAGAATTTAGCAAAATGCACCTGCAACAATGTAAGAAAATAGAATTTTTGTGAAGGGACCTAGAAGGAAACATTTTCTTAAAGGTCGTTGGGGCACAGTATTTCTAATAATAAACGAAGTATGATTATTCTGCAGATCGACCAGTCGGAAATCATAATCGGATACTGCAATGGACTGCCTTCTTGAAAGAGACCATTGCATCCGAAAGAGCGGCAACGCATTAGTTTGTTGTCGTTATCATGTTCACTCGAAGATACACTTCCTGCTATTTTAAAATAATGTTAACATATTCCTGGTCTAGCAGCCTCATGTGGATTTCTTACCTGACAGCTAGTAGTTGTATAACTATTTCCCGGGTCATTCATTTTCAACTGGTGCCTAATACGTTGATAAGCTATGTCGCCAGCCTAATTGTTGAAAGGAATCATGAAGGTGGATAAAATGGAAGTACTAGAGCTGTTCCACACACCATCCAATGTACTCAATTTGCACCGCCAACATAGACTCCAACAGAATTTAGCAAAATGCACCTGCAACAATGTAAGAAAATAGAATTTTTGTGAAGGGACCTAGAAGGGAACATTTAGTAAAAGGTCGTTGAGGCACAGTGTTTCTAATCATAACCGAACTAGGATTATTCTGCAGGTCAACCAGTCGGAAATCATAATTGGATACTGCAATGGACTGCCTTCCTCTAATAGACCACTGCATCCGAAAGAGCGGCAGGCATTAGTTTGTTGTCGTTATCATGTTCACTCGAATATACGTTTCCTGCTATTTTAAAATAATGTTAACATATTCCTGGTCTAGCAGCCTCAAGTGGATTTCATACCTGCCAGCTAGTAGTTGTGTAACCATTTCACGGGTCATTGATTTCAGTCAGGTGCCTAATACGTTGATAAGCTATGTCGCCAGCCTCATTGTTGATGAGAATCATGTAGGTTGCTGAAATGGAAGTACTGGAGCCGTTCCTCGCCCCATCCAATGTACTCAATTTGCGCCGCCAACATAGACTGCAACAGAATTTAGCAAAATGCACCTGCAGCAATGTAATAAAATAGAATTTTTGTGAAGGGACCTAGAAGGGAACATTTTGTTAAATTTCGTTGGGGCATAATATTTCTAATCATAAACGAACTATGATTATTCTGCAGGTCGACCGGTCGGAAATAATAATTGGATACTGCAATGGACTGCCTTCTTGGAAGAGACCATTGCATCCGAAAGAGCGGCAACGCATTAGTTTGTTGTCGTTATCATGATCACTCGAAGATACGCTTCCTGCTATTTTAAAATAATGTTCACATATTCCTGGTCTAGCAGCCTCAAGTGGATTTCATACCAGCCAGCTAGTAGTTGTGTAACCATTTCACGGGTCACTGATTTTCAACTGGTGCCTAATACGTTGATAAGCTATGTCGCCAGCCTAATTGTTGAAAGGAATCATGAAGGTGGATAAAATGGAAGTACTAGAGCTGTTCCACACACCATCCAATGTACTCAATTTGCGCCGCCAACATAGACTCCAACAGAATTTAGCAAAATGCACCTGCAACAATGTAAGAAAATAGAATTTTTGTGAAGGGACCTAGAAGGGAACATTTAGTAAAAGGTCGTTGAGGCACAGTGTTTCTAATCATAACCGAACTAGGATTATTCTGCAGGTCAACCAGTCGGAAATCATAATTGGATACTGCAATGGACTGCCTTCCTCTAATAGACCACTGCATCCGAAAGAGCGGCAGGCATTAGTTTGTTGTCGTTATCATGTTCACTCGAATATACGTTTCCTGCTATTTTAAAATAATGTTAACATATTCCTGGTCTAGCAGCCTCAAGTGGATTTCATACCTGCCAGCTAGTAGTTGTGTAACCATTTCACGGGTCATTGATTTCAGTCAGGTGCCTAATACGTTGATAAGCTATGTCGCCAGCCTCATTGTTGAAAGGAATCATGAAGGTGGATAAAATGGAAGTACTAGAGCTGTTCCACACACCATCCAATGTACTCAATTTGCGCCGCCAACATAGACTCCAACAGAATTTAGCAAAATGCACCTGCAACAATGTAAGAAAATAGAATTTTTGTGAAGGGACCTAGAAGGAAACATTTTCTTAAAGGTCGTTGGGGCACAGTATTTCTAATCATAAACGAAGTATGATTATTCTGCAGATCGACCAGTAGGAAATCATAATCGGATACTGCAATGGACTGCCTTCTTGAAAGAGACCATTGCATCCGAAAGAGCGGCAACGCATTAGTTTGTTGTCGTTATCATGTTCACTCGAAGATACGCTTCCTGCTATTTTAAAATAATGTTAACATATTCCTGGTCTAGCAGCCTCAAGTGGATTTCTTACCTGACAGCTAGTAGTTGTATAACTATTTCCCGGGTCATTCATTTTCAACTGGCGCCTTATACGTCGGCAGGCTATGTCGCCAGCCTCATTGTTGATGAGAATCATGTAGGTTGCTGAAATGGAAGTACTGGAGCCGTTCCTCGCCCCATCCAATGTACTCAATTTGCGCCGCCAACATAGACTGCAACAGAATTTAGCAAAATGCACCTGCAACAATGTAATAAAATAGAATTTTTGTGAAGGGACCTAGAAGGGAACATTTTGTTAAATTTCGTTGGGGCATAGTATTTCTAATCATAAACGAACTATGATTATTCTGCAGGTCGACCGGTCGGAAATAATAATTGGATACTGAAATGGACTGCCTTCTTGGAAGAGACCATTGCATCCGAAAGAGCGGCAACGCATTAGTTTGTTGTCGTTATCATGATCACTCGAAGATACGCTTCCTGCTATTTTAAAATAATGTTCACATATTCCTGGTCTAGCAGCCTCAAGTGGATTTCATACCAGCCAGCTAGTAGTTGTGTAACCATTTCACGGGTCACTGATTTTCAAATGGTGCCTAATACGTTGATAAGCTATGTCGCCAGCCTCATTGTTGGTCATTGCAGGTCGACCAGTCGGAAATCATTATTGGATACTGCAAGGGACTGCCTTGAAATAGACCATTGCATCCGAAAGAGTGCTTTGTTGTGCAAAGTGCAATGTTAACGTATTCCTGGTCTAGCAGCCCCAAGTGGATTTCATGCCTGCCAGCTAGTAGTTGTGTAACCATTTCAAGGGTCATTGAATTTCAACTGGTGCCTAATACGTCATTTAGCTATGTCGCATACCTCATGGCTGATAGGAATCCATAATGTACATATTCGAGGTCTAGCAGCCTCAAGTGGATTTCATACCTGCCTGCTAGTAGTTGTGTAAACAATTTCCCGGTTTATTGATTTCATACTGGTGCCTAATACGTTGATAAGCTATGTCGCCAGCCTCATTGTTGAAAGGAATAATGAAGTTGGATAAAATGGAAGTACTAGAGCTGTTCCACACACCAGCCAATGGACTCAATTTTCGCCGCCAACATAGACTCCAACAGAATTTAGCAAAATGCACCTGCAACAATGTAAGAAAATAGAATTTTTGTGAAGGGACCTAGAAGGAAACATTTTCTTAAAGGTCGTTGGGGCACAGTATTTCTAATAATAAACGAAGTATGGTTATTCTGCAGGTCGACCAGTCGGAAATCATAATCGGATACTGCAATGGACTGTTTTCTTGAAAGAGACCATTGCATCCGAAAGAGCGGCAACGCATTAGTTTGTTGTCGTTATCATGTTCACTCGAAGATACGCTTCCTGCTATTTTAAAATAATGATCACATATTCCTGGTCTAGCAGCCTCAAGTGGATTTCATACCTGCCAGCTAGTAGTTGTGTAACCATTTCACGGGTCACTGATTTCAGTCAGGTGCCTAATACGTTGATAAGCTATGTCGCCTGCCGCATTGTTGATGGGAATCATGAAGACTGCTGAAATTGAAGTACTGGAGCCGTTCCTCGGCCCATCCAATGTGCTCAATTTGCGCCGCCAACATAGACTCCAACAGAATTTAGCAAAATGCACCTGCAACAATTTCTAATCATAACCGAACTAGGATTATTCTGCAGGTCAACCAGTCAATGATCAACGGGTCAATGATTTTCAACTGGTGCCTAATACGTTGATAAGCTATGTCGCCAGCCTCATTGTTGAAAGGAATCATGAAGGTGGATAAAATGGAAGTACCAGAGCTGTTCCACACACCATCCAATGTACTCAATTTGCGCCGTCAACATAGACTCTAACAGAATTTAGCAAAATGCACCTGCAACAATGTAATAAAATAGAATTTTTGTGAAGGGACCTAGAAGGGAACATTTTGTTAAATTTCGTTGGGGCACAGTATTTCTAATCATAAACGAACTATGATTATTCTGCAGGTCGACCGGTCGGAAATCATAATTGGATACTGCAATGGACTGCCTTCTTGGAAGAGACCATTGCATCCGAAAGAGCGGCAACGCATTAGTTTGTTGTCGTTATCATGTTCACTCGAAGATACGCTTCCTGCTATTTTAAAATAATGTTAACATATTCCTGGTCTAGCAGCCTCAAGTGGATTTCTTACCTGACAGCTAGTAGTTGTATAACTATTTCCCGGGTCATTCATTTTCAACTGGCGCCTTATGCGTCGGCAGGCTACGTCGCCAGCCTCATTGTTGATGAGAATCATGTAGGTTGCTGAAATGGAAGTACTGGAGCCGTTCCTCGCCCCATCCAATGTACTCAATTTGCGCCGCCAACATAGACTGCAACAGAATTTAGCAAAATGCACCTGCAACAATGTAATAAAATAGAATTTTTGTGAAGGGACCTAGAAGGGAACATTTTGTTAAATTTCGTTGGGGCATAGTATTTCTAATCATAAACGAACTATGATTATTCTGCAGGTCGACCGGTCGGAAATAATAATTGGATACTGCAATGGACTGCCTTCTTGGAAGAGACCATTGCATCCGAAAGAGCGGCAACGCATTAGTTTGTTGTCGTTATCATGATCACTCGAAGATACGCTTCCTGCTATTTTAAAATAATGTTCACATATTCCTGGTCTAGCAGCCTCAAGTGGATTTCATACCAGCCAGCTAGTAGTTGTGTAACCATTTCACGGGTCACTGGTTTTCAACTGGTGCCTAATACGTTGATAAGCTATGTCGCCAGCCTAATTGTTGAAAGGAATCATGAAGGTGGATAAAATGGAAGTACTAGAGCTGTTCCACACACCATCCAATATACTCAATTTGCGCCGCCAACATAGACTCCAACAGAATTTAGCAAAATGCACCTGCAACAATGTAAGAAAATAGAATTTTTGTGAAGGGACCTAGAAGGGAACATTTAGTAAAAGGTCGTTGAGGCACAGTGTTTCTAATCATAACCGAACTAGGATTATTCTGCAGGTCAACCAGTCGGAAATCATAATTGGATACTGCAATGGACTGCCTTCCTCTAATAGACCACTGCATCCGAAAGAGCGGCAGGCATTAGTTTGTTGTCGTTATCATGTTCACTCGAATATACGTTTCCTGCTATTTTAAAATAATGTTAACATATTCCTGGTCTAGCAGCCTCAAGTGGATTTCATACCTGCCAGCTAGTAGTTGTGTAACCATTTCACGGGTCATTGATTTCAGTCAGGTGCCTAATACGTTGATAAGCTATGTCGCCAGCCTCATTGTTGAAAGGAATCATGAAGGTGGATAAAATGGAAGTACTAGAGCTGTTCCACACACCATCCAATGTACTCAATTTGCGCCGCCAACATAGACTCCAACAGAATTTAGCAAAATGCACCTGCAACAATGTAAGAAAATAGAATTTTTGTGAAGGGACCTAGAAGGAAACATTTTCTTAAAGGTCGTTGGGGCACAGTATTTCTAATCATAAACGAAGTATGATTATTCTGCAGATCGACCAGTCGGAAATCATAATCGGATACTGCAATGGACTGCCTTCTTGAAAGAGACCATTGCATCCGAAAGAGCGGCAACGCATTAGTTTGTTGTCGTTATCATGTTCACTCGAAGATACGCTTCCTGCTATTTTAAAATAATGTTAACATATTCCTGGTCTAGCAGCCTCAAGTGGATTTCTTACCTGACAGCTAGTAGTTGTATAACTATTTCCCGGGTCATTCATTTTCAACTGGCGCCTTATACGTCGGCAGGCTATGTCGCCAGCCTCATTGTTGATGAGAATCATGTAGGTTGCTGAAATGGAAGTACTGGAGCCGTTCCTCGCCCCATCCAATGTACTCAATTTGCGCCGCCAACATAGACTGCAACAGAATTTAGCAAAATGCACCTGCAACAATGTAATAAAATAGAATTTTTGTGAAGGGACCTAGAAGGGAACATTTTGTTAAATTTCGTTGGGGCATAGTATTTCTAATCATAAACGAACTATGATTATTCTGCAGGTCGACCGGTCGGAAATAATAATTGGATACTGAAATGGACTGCCTTCTTGGAAGAGACCATTGCATCCGAAAGAGCGGCAACGCATTAGTTTGTTGTCGTTATCATGATCACTCGAAGATACGCTTCCTGCTATTTTAAAATAATGTTCACATATTCCTGGTCTAGCAGCCTCAAGTGGATTTCATACCAGCCAGCTAGTAGTTGTGTAACCATTTCACGGGTCACTGATTTTCAACTGGTGCCTAATACGTTGATAAGCTATGTCGCCAGCCTCATTGTTGGTCATTGCAGGTCGACCAGTCGGAAATCATTATTGGATACTGCAAGGGACTGCCTTGAAATAGACCATTGCATCCGAAAGAGTGCTTTGTTGTGAAAAGTGCAATGTTAACGTATTCCTGGTCTAGCAGCCCCAAGTGGATTTCATGCCTGCCAGCTAGTAGTTGTGTAACCATTTCAAGGGTCATTGAATTTCAACTGGTGCCTAATACGTCATTTAGCTATGTCGCATACCTCATGGCTGATAGGAATCCATAATGTACATATTCGAGGTCTAGCAGCCTCAAGTGGATTTCATACCTGCCTGCTAGTAGTTGTGTAAACAATTTCCCGGTTTATTGATTTCATACTGGTGCCTAATACGTTGATAAGCTATGTCGCCAGCCTCATTGTTGAAAGGAATAATGAAGTTGGATAAAATGGAAGTACTAGAGCTGTTCCACACACCAGCCAATGGACTCAATTTTCGCCGCCAACATAGACTCCAACAGAATTTAGCAAAATGCACCTGCAACAATGTAAGAAAATAGAATTTTTGTGAAGGGACCTAGAAGGAAACATTTTCTTAAAGGTCGTTGGGGCACAGTATTTCTAATAATAAACGAAGTATGGTTATTCTGCAGGTCGACCAGTCGGAAATCATAATCGGATACTGCAATGGACTGTTTTCTTGAAAGAGACCATTGCATCCGAAAGAGCGGCAACGCATTAGTTTGTTGTCGTTATCATGTTCACTCGAAGATACGCTTCCTGCTATTTTAAAATAATGATCACATATTCCTGGTCTAGCAGCCTCAAGTGGATTTCATACCTGCCAGCTAGTAGTTGTGTAACCATTTCACGGGTCACTGATTTCAGTCAGGTGCCTAATACGTTGATAAGCTATGTCGCCTGCCGCATTGTTGATGGGAATCATGAAGACTGCTGAAATTGAAGTACTGGAGCCGTTCCTCGGCCCATCCAATGTGCTCAATTTGCGCCGCCAACATAGACTCCAACAGAATTTAGCAAAATGCACCTGCAACAATTTCTAATCATAACCGAACTAGGATTATTCTGCAGGTCAACCAGTCAATGATCAACGGGTCAATGATTTTCAACTGGTGCCTAATACGTTGATAAGCTATGTCGCCAGCCTCATTGTTGAAAGGAATCATGAAGGTGGATAAAATGGAAGTACTAGAGCTGTTCCACACACCATCCAATGTACTCAATTTGCGCCGCCAACATAGACTCCAACAGAATTTAGCAAAATGCACCTGCAACAATGTAAGAAAATATAATTTTTGTGAAGGGACCAAGAAGGGAACATTTAGTTAAAGGTCGGTGAGGCACAGTGTTTCTAATCATAACCGAACTAGGATTATTCTGCAGGTCAACCAGTCGGAAATCATAATCGGATACTGCAATGGACTGTCTTCTTGAAAGAGACCATTGCATCCGAAAGAGCGGCAACGCATTAGTTTGTTGTCGTTATCATGTTCACTCGAAGATACGCTTCCTGCTATTTTAAAATAATGATCACATATTCCTGGTCTAGCAGCCTCAAGTGGATTTCATACCTGCCAGCTAGTAGTTGTGTAACCATTTCACGGGTCACTGATTTCAGTCAGGTGCCTAATACGTTGATAAGCTATGTCGCCTGCCGCATTGTTGATGGGAATCATGAAGACTGCTGAAATTGAAGTACTGGAGCCGTTCCTCTGCCCATCCAATGTGCTCAATTTGCGCCGCCAACATAGACTCCAACAGAATTTAGCAAAATGCACCTGCAACAATTTCTAATCATAACCGAACTAGGATTATTCTGCAGGTCAACCAGTCAATGATCAACGGGTCAATGATTTTCAACTGGTGCCTAATACGTTGATAAGCTATGTCGCCAGCCTCATTGTTGAAAGGAATCATGAAGGTGGATAAAATAGAAGTACCAGAGCTGTTCCACACACCATCCAATGTACTCAATTTGCGCCGTCAACATAGACTCCAACAGAATTTAGCAAAATGCACCTGCAACAATGTAATAAAATAGAATTTTTGAGAAGGGACCTAGAAGGGAACATTTTCTTAAAGGTCGTTGGGGCACAGCATTTCTAATCATAAACGAAGTATAATTATTCTGCAGGTCAACCAGTCGGAAATCATAATTGGATACTGCAATGGACTGCCTTCCTCTAATAGACCACTGCATCCGAAAGAGCGGCAGGCATTAGTTTGTTGTCGTTATCATGTTCACTCGAATATACGTTTTCAGTTATTTTAAAATAATGTTAACATATTCCTGGTCTAGCAGCCTCAAGTGGATTTCATACCTGCCAGCTAGTAGTTGTGTAACCATTTCACGGGTCATTGATTTCAGTCAGGTGCCTAATACGTTGATAAGCTATGTCGCCAGCCTCATTGTTGAAAGGAATCATGAAGGTGGATAAAATGGAAGTACTAGAGCTGTTCCACACACCATCCAATGTACTCAATTTGCGCCGCCAACATAGACTCCAACAGAATTTAGCAAAATGCACCTGCAACAATGTAAGAAAATAGAATTTTTGTGAAGGGACCTAGAAGGAAACATTTTCTTAAAGGTCGTTGTGGCACAGCATTTCTAATCATAAACGAAGTATGATTATTCTGCAGATCGACCAGTCGGAAATCATAATCGGATACTGCAATGGACTGCCTTCTTGAAAGAGACAATTGCATCCGAAAGAGCGGCAACGCATTAGTTTGTTGTCGTTATCATGTTCACTCGAAGATACGCTTCCTGCTATTTTAAAATAATGTTAACATATTCCTGGTCTAGCAGCCTCAAGTGGATTTCTTACCTGACAGCTAGTAGTTGTATAACTATTTCCCGGGTCATTCATTTTCAACTGGCGCCTTATACGTCGGCAGGCTATGTCGCCAGCCTCATTGTTGATGAGAATCATGTAGGTTGCTGAAATGGAAGTACTGGAGCCGTTCCTCGCCCCATCCAATGTACTCAATTTGCGCCGCCAACATAGACTGCAACAGAATTTAGCAAAATGCACCTGCAACAATGTAATAAAATAGAATTTTTGTGAAGGGACCTAGAAGGGAACATTTTGTTAAATTTCGTTGGGGCATAGTATTTCTAATCATAAACGAACTATGATTATTCTGCAGGTCGACCGGTCGGAAATAATAATTGGATACTGAAATGGACTGCCTTCTTGGAAGAGACCATTGCATCCGAAAGAGCGGCAACGCATTAGTTTGTTGTCGTTATCATGATCACTCGAAGATACGCTTCCTGCTATTTTAAAATAATGTTCACATATTCCTGGTCTAGCAGCCTCAAGTGGATTTCATACCAGCCAGCTAGTAGTTGTGTAACCATTTCACGGGTCACTGATTTTCAACTGGTGCCTAATACGTTGATAAGCTAAGTCGCCAGCCTCATTGTTGGTCATTGCAGGTCGACCAGTCGGAAATCATTATTGGATACTGCAAGGGACTGCCTTGAAATAGACCATTGCATCCGAAAGAGTGCTTTGTTGTGCAAAGTGCAATGTTAACGTATTCCTGGTCTAGCAGCCCCAAGTGGATTTCATGCCTGCCAGCTAGTAGTTGTGTAACCATTTCAAGGGTCATTGAATTTCAACTGGTGCCTAATACGTCATTCAGCTATGTCGCATACCTCATGGCTGATAGGAATCCATAATGTACATATTCGAGGTCTAGCAGCCTCAAGTGGATTTCATACCTGCCTGCTAGTAGTTGTGTAAACAATTTCCCGGTTTATTGATTTCATACTGGTGCCTAATACGTTGATAAGCTATGTCGCCAGCCTCATTGTTGAAAGGAATAATGAAGTTGGATAAAATGGAAGTACTAGAGCTGTTCCACACACCAGCCAATGGACTCAATTTTCGCCGCCAACATAGACTCCAACAGAATTTAGCAAAATGCACCTGCAACAATGTAAGAAAATAGAATTTTTGTGAAGGGACCTAGAAGGAAACATTTTCTTAAAGGTCGTTGGGGCACAGTATTTCTAATAATAAACGAAGTATGGTTATTCTGCAGGTCGACCAGTCGGAAATCATAATCGGATACTGCAATGGACTGTTTTCTTGAAAGAGACCATTGCATCCGAATGAGCGGCAACGCATTAGTTTGTTGTCGTTATCATGTTCACTCGAAGATACGCTTCCTGCTATTTTAAAATAATGATCACATATTCCTGGTCTAGCAGCCTCAAGTGGATTTCATACCTGCCAGCTAGTAGTTGTGTAACCATTTCACGGGTCACTGATTTCAGTCAGGTGCCTAATACGTTGATAAGCTATGTCGCCTGCCGCATTGTTGATGGGAATCATGAAGACTGCTGAAATTGAAGTACTGGAGCCGTTCCTCGGCCCATCCAATGTGCTCAATTTGCGCCGCCAACATAGACTCCAACAGAATTTAGCAAAATGCACCTGCAACAATTTCTAATCATAACCGAACTAGGATTATTCTGCAGGTCAACCAGTCAATGATCAACGGGTCAATGATTTTCAACTGGTGCCTAATACGTTGATAAGCTATGTCGCCAGCCTCATTGTTGAAAGGAATCATGAAGGTGGATAAAATGGAAGTACCAGAGCTGTTCCACACACCATCCAATGTACTCAATTTGCGCCGTCAACATAGACTCCAACAGAATTTAGCAAAATGCACCTGCAACAATGTAATAAAATAGAATTTTTGAGAAGGGACCTAGAAGGGAACATTTTCTTAAAGGTCGTTGGGGCACAGCATTTCTAATCATAAACGAAGTATAATTATTCTGCAGGTCAACCAGTCGGAAATCATAATTGGATACTGCAATGGACTGCCTTCCTCTAATAGACCACTGCATCCGAAAGAGCGGCAGGCATTAGTTTGTTGTCGTTATCATGTTCACTCGAATATACGTTTTCAGTTATTTTAAAATAATGTTAACATATTCCTGGTCTAGCAGCCTCAAGTGGATTTCATACCTGCCAGCTAGTAGTTGTGTAACCATTTCACGGGTCATTGATTTCAGTCAGGTGCCTAATACGTTGATAAGCTATGTCGCCAGCCTCATTGTTGAAAGGAATCATGAAGGTGGATAAAATGGAAGTACTAGAGCTGTTCCACACACCATCCAATGTACTCAATTTGCGCCGCCAACATAGACTCCAACAGAATTTAGCAAAATGCACCTGCAACAATGTAAGAAAATAGAATTTTTGTGAAGGGACCTAGAAGGAAACATTTTCTTAAAGGTCGTTGTGGCACAGCATTTCTAATCATAAACGAAGTATGATTATTCTGCAGATCGACCAGTCGGAAATCATAATCGGATACTGCAATGGACTGCCTTCTTGAAAGAGACAATTGCATCCGAAAGAGCGGCAACGCATTAGTTTGTTGTCGTTATCATGTTCACTCGAAGATACGCTTCCTGCTATTTTAAAATAATGTTCACATATTCCTGGTCTAGCAGCCTCAAGTGGATTTCATACCAGCCAGCTAGTAGTTGTGTAACCATTTCACGGGTCACTGATTTTCAACTGGTGCCTAATACGTTGATAAGCTATGTCGCCAGCCTCATTGTTGAAAGGAATCATGAAGGTGGATAAAATAGAAGTACCAGAGCTGTTCCACACACCATCCAATGTACTCAATTTGCGCCGTCAACATAGACTCCAACAGAATTTAGCAAAATGCACCTGCAACAATGTAATAAAATAGAATTTTTGAGAAGGGACCTAGAAGGGAACATTTTCTTAAAGGTCGTTGGGGCACAGCATTTCTAATCATAAACGAAGTATAATTATTCTGCAGGTCAACCAGTCGGAAATCATAATTGGATACTGCAATGGACTGCCTTCCTCTAATAGACCACTGCATCCGAAAGAGCGGCAGGCAATAGTTTGTTGTCGTTATCATGTTCACTCGAATATACGTTTTCAGTTATTTTAAAATAATGTTAACATATTCCTGGTCTAGCAGCCTCAAGTGGATTTCATACCTGCCAGCTAGTAGTTGTGTAACCATTTCACGGGTCATTGATTTCAGTCAGGTGCCTAATACGTTGATAAGCTATGTCGCCAGCCTCATTGTTGAAAGGAATCATGAAGGTGGATAAAATGGAAGTACTAGAGCTGTTCCACACACCATCCAATGTACTCAATTTGCGCCGCCAACATAGACTCCAACAGAATTTAGCAAAATGCACCTGCAACAATGTAAGAAAATAGAATTTTTGTGAAGGGACCTAGAAGGAAACATTTTCTTAAAGGTCGTTGTGGCACAGCATTTCTAATCATAAACGAAGTATGATTATTCTGCAGATCGACCAGTCGGAAATCATAATCGGATACTGCAATGGACTGCCTTCTTGAAAGAGACAATTGCATCCGAAAGAGCGGCAACGCATTAGTTTGTTGTCGTTATCATGTTCACTCGAAGATACGCTTCCTGCTATTTTAAAATAATGTTAACATATTCCTGGTCTAGCAGCCTCAAGTGGATTTCTTACCTGACAGCTAGTAGTTGTATAACTATTTCCCGGGTCATTCATTTTCAACTGGCGCCTTATACGTCGGCAGGCTATGTCGCCAGCCTCATTGTTGATGAGAATCATGTAGGTTGCTGAAATGGAAGTACTGGAGCCGTTCCTCGCCCCATCCAATGTACTCAATTTGCGCCGCCAACATAGACTGCAACAGAATTTAGCAAAATGCACCTGCAACAATGTAATAAAATAGAATTTTTGTGAAGGGACCTAGAAGGGAACATTTTGTTAAATTTCGTTGGGGCATAGTATTTCTAATCATAAACGAACTATGATTATTCTGCAGGTCGACCGGTCGGAAATAATAATTGGATACTGAAATGGACTGCCTTCTTGGAAGAGACCATTGCATCCGAAAGAGCGGCAACGCATTAGTTTGTTGTCGTTATCATGATCACTCGAAGATACGCTTCCTGCTATTTTAAAATAATGTTCACATATTCCTGGTCTAGCAGCCTCAAGTGGATTTCATACCAGCCAGCTAGTAGTTGTGTAACCATTTCACGGGTCACTGATTTTCAACTGGTGCCTAATACGTTGATAAGCTAAGTCGCCAGCCTCATTGTTGGTCATTGCAGGTCGACCAGTCGGAAATCATTATTGGATACTGCAAGGGACTGCCTTGAAATAGACCATTGCATCCGAAAGAGTGCTTTGTTGTGCAAAGTGCAATGTTAACGTATTCCTGGTCTAGCAGCCCCAAGTGGATTTCATGCCTGCCAGCTAGTAGTTGTGTAACCATTTCAAGGGTCATTGAATTTCAACTGGTGCCTAATACGTCATTCAGCTATGTCGCATACCTCATGGCTGATAGGAATCCATAATGTACATATTCGAGGTCTAGCAGCCTCAAGTGGATTTCATACCTGCCTGCTAGTAGTTGTGTAAACAATTTCCCGGTTTATTGATTTCATACTGGTGCCTAATACGTTGATAAGCTATGTCGCCAGCCTCATTGTTGAAAGGAATAATGAAGTTGGATAAAATGGAAGTACTAGAGCTGTTCCACACACCAGCCAATGGACTCAATTTTCGCCGCCAACATAGACTCCAACAGAATTTAGCAAAATGCACCTGCAACAATGTAAGAAAATAGAATTTTTGTGAAGGGACCTAGAAGGAAACATTTTCTTAAAGGTCGTTGGGGCACAGTATTTCTAATAATAAACGAAGTATGGTTATTCTGCAGGTCGACCAGTCGGAAATCATAATCGGATACTGCAATGGACTGTTTTCTTGAAAGAGACCATTGCATCCGAATGAGCGGCAACGCATTAGTTTGTTGTCGTTATCATGTTCACTCGAAGATACGCTTCCTGCTATTTTAAAATAATGATCACATATTCCTGGTCTAGCAGCCTCAAGTGGATTTCATACCTGCCAGCTAGTAGTTGTGTAACCATTTCACGGGTCACTGATTTCAGTCAGGTGCCTAATACGTTGATAAGCTATGTCGCCTGCCGCATTGTTGATGGGAATCATGAAGACTGCTGAAATTGAAGTACTGGAGCCGTTCCTCGGCCCATCCAATGTGCTCAATTTGCGCCGCCAACATAGACTCCAACAGAATTTAGCAAAATGCACCTGCAACAATTTCTAATCATAACCGAACTAGGATTATTCTGCAGGTCAACCAGTCAATGATCAACGGGTCAATGATTTTCAACTGGTGCCTAATACGTTGATAAGCTATGTCGCCAGCCTCATTGTTGAAAGGAATCATGAAGGTGGATAAAATGGAAGTACCAGAGCTGTTCCACACACCATCCAATGTACTCAATTTGCGCCGTCAACATAGACTCCAACAGAATTTAGCAAAATGCACCTGCAACAATGTAATAAAATAGAATTTTTGAGAAGGGACCTAGAAGGGAACATTTTCTTAAAGGTCGTTGGGGCACAGCATTTCTAATCATAAACGAAGTATAATTATTCTGCAGGTCAACCAGTCGGAAATCATAATTGGATACTGCAATGGACTGCCTTCCTCTAATAGACCACTGCATCCGAAAGAGCGGCAGGCATTAGTTTGTTGTCGTTATCATGTTCACTCGAATATACGTTTTCAGTTATTTTAAAATAATGTTAACATATTCCTGGTCTAGCAGCCTCAAGTGGATTTCATACCTGCCAGCTAGTAGTTGTGTAACCATTTCACGGGTCATTGATTTCAGTCAGGTGCCTAATACGTTGATAAGCTATGTCGCCAGCCTCATTGTTGAAAGGAATCATGAAGGTGGATAAAATGGAAGTACTAGAGCTGTTCCACACACCATCCAATGTACTCAATTTGCGCCGCCAACATAGACTCCAACAGAATTTAGCAAAATGCACCTGCAACAATGTAAGAAAATAGAATTTTTGTGAAGGGACCTAGAAGGAAACATTTTCTTAAAGGTCGTTGTGGCACAGCATTTCTAATCATAAACGAAGTATGATTATTCTGCAGATCGACCAGTCGGAAATCATAATCGGATACTGCAATGGACTGCCTTCTTGAAAGAGACAATTGCATCCGAAAGAGCGGCAACGCATTAGTTTGTTGTCGTTATCATGTTCACTCGAAGATACGCTTCCTGCTATTTTAAAATAATGTTAACATATTCCTGGTCTAGCAGCCTCAAGTGGATTTCTTACCTGACAGCTAGTAGTTGTATAACTATTTCCCGGGTCATTCATTTTCAACTGGCGCCTTATACGTCGGCAGGCTATGTCGCCAGCCTCATTGTTGATGAGAATCATGTAGGTTGCTGAAATGGAAGTACTGGAGCCGTTCCTCGCCCCATCCAATGTACTCAATTTGCGCCGCCAACATAGACTGCAACAGAATTTAGCAAAATGCACCTGCAACAATGTAATAAAATAGAATTTTTGTGAAGGGACCTAGAAGGGAACATTTTGTTAAATTTCGTTGGGGCATAGTATTTCTAATCATAAACGAACTATGATTATTCTGCAGGTCGACCGGTCGGAAATAATAATTGGATACTGCAATGGACTGCCTTCTTGGAAGAGACCATTGCATCCGAAAGAGCGGCAACGCATTAGTTTGTTGTCGTTATCATGATCACTCGAAGATACGCTTCCTGCTATTTTAAAATAATGTTCACATATTCCTGGTCTAGCAGCCTCAAGTGGATTTCATACCAGCCAGCTAGTAGTTGTGTAACCATTTCACGGGTCACTGATTTTCAACTGGTGCCTAATACGTTGATAAGCTATGTCGCCAGCCTCATTGTTGGTCATTGCAGGTCGACCAGTCGGAAATCATTATTGGATACTGCAAGGGACAGCATTGAAATAGACCATTGCATCCGAAAGAGTGCTTTGTTGTGCAAAGTGCAATGTTAACGTATTCCTGGTCTAGCAGCCCCAAGTGGATTTCATGCCTGCCAGCTAGTAGTTGTGTAACCATTTCAAGGGTCATTGAATTTCAACTGGTGCCTAATACGTCATTTAGCTATGTCGCATACCTCATGGCTGATAGGAATCCATAATGTACCTATTCGAGGTCTAGCAGCCTCAAGTGGATTTCATACCTGCCTGCTAGTAGTTGTGTAAACAATTTCCCGGTTTATTGATTTCATACTGGTGCCTAATACGTTGATAAGCTATGTCGCCAGCCTCATTGTTGAAAGGAATAATGAAGTTGGATAAAATGGAAGTACTAGAGCTGTTCCACACACCAGCCAATGGACTCAATTTTCGCCGCCAACATAGACTCCAACAGAATTTAGCAAAATGCACCTGCAACAATGTAAGAAAATAGAATTTTTGTGAAGGGACCTAGAAGGAAACATTTTCTTAAAGGTCGTTGGGGCACAGTATTTCTAATAATAAACGAAGTATGGTTATTCTGCAGGTCGACCAGTCGGAAATCATAATCGGATACTGCAATGGACTGTTTTCTTGAAAGAGACCATTGCATCCGAAAGAGCGGCAACGCATTAGTTTGTTGTCGTTATCATGTTCACTCGAAGATACGCTTCCTGCTATTTTAAAATAATGATCACATATTCCTGGTCTAGCAGCCTCAAGTGGATTTCATACCTGCCAGCTAGTAGTTGTGTAACCATTTCACGGGTCACTGATTTCAGTCAGGTGCCTAATACGTTGATAAGCTATGTCGCCTGCCGCATTGTTGATGGGAATCATGAAGACTGCTGAAATTGAAGTACTGGAGCCGTTCCTCGGCCCATCCAATGTGCTCAATTTGCGCCGCCAACATAGACTCCAACAGAATTTAGCAAAATGCACCTGCAACAATTTCTAATCATAACCGAACTAGGATTATTCTGCAGGTCAACCAGTCAATGATCAACGGGTCAATGATTTTCAACTGGTGCCTAATACGTTGATAAGCTATGTCGCCAGCCTCATTGTTGAAAGGAATCATGAAGGTGGATAAAATGGAAGTACCAGAGCTGTTCCACACACCATCCAATGTACTCAATTTGCGCCGTCAACATAGACTCTAACAGAATTTAGCAAAATGCACCTGCAACAATGTAATAAAATAGAATTTTTGTGAAGGGACCTAGAAGGGAACATTTTGTTAAATTTCGTTGGGGCACAGTATTTCTAATCATAAACGAACTATGATTATTCTGCAGGTCGACCGGTCGGAAATCATAATTGGATACTGCAATGGACTGCCTTCTTGGAAGAGACCATTGCATCCGAAAGAGCGGCAACGCATTAGTTTGTTGTCGTTATCATGATCACTCGAAGATACGCTTCCTGCTATTTTAAAATAATGTTCACATATTCCTGGTCTAGCAGCCTCAAGTGGATTTCATACCAGCCAGCTAGTAGTTGTGTAACCATTTCACGGGTCACTGATTTTCAACTGGTGCCTAATACGTTGATAAGCTATGTCGCCAGCCTCATTGTTGAAAGGAATCATGAAGGTGGATAAAATGGAAGTACTAGAGCTGTTCCACACACCATCCAATGTACTCAATTTGCGCCGCCAACATAGACTCCAACAGAATTTAGCAAAATGCACCTGCAACAATGTAAGAAAATAGAATTTTTGTGAAGGGACCTAGAAGGGAACATTTAGTAAAAGGTCGTTGAGGCACAGTGTTTCTAATCATAACCGAACTAGGATTATTCTGCAGGTCAACCAGTCGGAAATCATAATTGGATACTGCAATGGACTGCCTTCCTCTAATAGACCACTGCATCCGAAAGAGCGGCAGGCATTAGTTTGTTGTCGTTATCATGTTCACTCGAATATACGTTTTCAGTTATTTTAAAATAATGTTAACATATTCCTGGTCTAGCAGCCTCAAGTGGATTTCATACCTGCCTGCAAGTAGTTGTGTAAACAATTTCCCGGTTTATTGATTTCATACTGGGGCCTAATACGTTGATAAGCTATGTCGCCAGCCTCATTGTTGAAAGGAATAATGAAGTTGGATAAAATGGAAGTACTAGAGATGTTCCACACACCAGCCAATGGACTCAATTTTCGCCGCCAACATAGACTCCAACAGAATTTAGCAAAATGCACCTGCAACAATGTAAGAAAATAGAATTTTTGTGAAGGGACCTAGAAGGAAACATTTTCTTAAAGGTCGTTGGGGCACAGTATTTCTAATAATAAACGAAGTATGGTTATTCTGCAGGTCGACCAGTCGGAAATCATAATCGGATACTGCAATGGACTGTTTTCATGAAAGAGACCATTGCATCCGAAAGAGCGGCAACGCATTAGTTTGTTGTCGTTATCATGTTCTCTCGAAGATACGCTTCCTGCTATTTTAAAATAATGTTCACGTATTCCTGGTCTAGCAGCCTCAAGTGGATTTCATACCTGCCAGCTAGTAGTTGTGTAACCATTTCACGGGTCACTGATTTTCAACTCGTGCCTTATACGTTGATAAGCTATGTCGCCTGCCGCATTGTTGATGGGAATCATGAAGGCTGCTGAAATGGAAGTACTGGAGCCGTTCCTCGGCCCATCCAATGTGCTCAATTTGCGCCGCCAACATAGACTCCAACAGAATTTAGCATAATGCACCTGCAACAATGTAATAAAATGAAATTTTGTGAAGGGACCTAGACGGGAACATTTAGTAAAAGATCGATGAGGCACAGTGTTTCTAATCATAACCGAACTAGGATTATTCTGCAGGTCAACCAGTCGGAAATCATAATCGGATACTGCAATGGACTGTCTTCTTGAAAGAGACCATTGCATCCGAAAGAGCGGCAACGCATTAGTTTGTTGTCGTTATCATGTTCACTCGAAGATACGCTTCCTGCTATTTTAAAATAATGATCACATATTCCTGGTCTAGCAGCCTCAAGTGGATTTCATACCTGCCAGCTAGTAGTTGTGTAACCATTTCACGGGTCACTGATTTCAGTCAGGTGCCTAATACGTTGATAAGCTATGTCGCCTGCCGCATTGTTGATGGGAATCATGACGACTGCTGAAATTGAAGTACTGGAGCCGTTCCTCGGCCCATCCAATGTGCTCAATTTGCGCCGCCAACATAGACTCCAACAGAATTTAGCAAAATGCACCTGCAACAATTTCTAATCATAACCGAACTAGGATTATTCTGCAGGTCAACCAGTCAATGATCAACGGGTCAATGATTTTCAACTGGTGCCTAATACGTTGATAAGCTATGTCGCCAGCCTCATTGTTGAAAGGAATCATGAAGGTGGATAAAATGGACGTACCAGAGCTGTTCCACACACCATCCAATGTACTCAATTTGCGCCGTCAACATAGACTCCAACAGAATTTAGCAAAATGCACCTGCAACAATGTAATGAAATAGAATTTTTGTGAAGGGACCTAGAAGGGAACATTTTGTTAAATTTCGTTGGGGCACAGTATTTCTAATCATAAACGAACTATGATTATTCTGCAGGTCGACCGGTCGGAAATCATAATTGGATACTGCAATGGACTGCCTTCTTGGAAGAGACCATTGCATCCGAAAGAGCGGCAACGCATTAGTTTGTTGTCGTTATCATGATCACTCGAAGATACGCTTCCTGCTATTTTAAAATAATGTTCACATATTCCTGGTCTAGCAGCCTCAAGTGGATTTCATACCAGCCAGCTAGTAGTTGTGTAACCATTTCACGGGTCACTGATTTTCAACTGGTGCCTAATACGTTGATAAGCTATGTCGCCAGCCTCATTGTTGAAAGGAATCATGAAGGTGGATAAAATGGAAGTACTAGAGCTGTTCCACACACCATCCAATGTACTCAATTTGCGCCGCCAACATAGACTCCAACAGAATTTAGCAAAATGCACCTGCAACAATGTAAGAAAATAGAATTTTTGTGAAGGGACCTAGAAGGGAACATTTAGTAAAAGGTCGTTGAGGCACAGTGTTTCTAATCATAACCGAACTAGGATTATTCTGCAGGTCAACCAGTCGGAAATCATAATTGGATACTGCAATGGACTGCCTTCCTCTAATAGACCACTGCATCCGAAAGAGCGGCAGGCATTAGTTTGTTGTCGTTATCATGTTCACTCGAATATACGTTTTCAGTTATTTTAAAATAATGTTAACATATTCCTGGTCTAGCAGCCTCAAGTGGATTTCATACCTGCCTGCAAGTAGTTGTGTAAACAATTTCCCGGTTTATTGATTTCATACTGGGGCCTAATACGTTGATAAGCTATGTCGCCAGCCTCATTGTTGAAAGGAATAATGAAGTTGGATAAAATGGAAGTACTAGAGATGTTCCACACACCAGCCAATGGACTCAATTTTCGCCGCCAACATAGACTCCAACAGAATTTAGCAAAATGCACCTGCAACAATGTAAGAAAATAGAATTTTTGTGAAGGGACCTAGAAGGAAACATTTTCTTAAAGGTCGTTGGGGCACAGTATTTCTAATAATAAACGAAGTATGGTTATTCTGCAGGTCGACCAGTCGGAAATCATAATCGGATACTGCAATGGACTGTTTTCATGAAAGAGACCATTGCATCCGAAAGAGCGGCAACGCATTAGTTTGTTGTCGTTATCATGTTCTCTCGAAGATACGCTTCCTGCTATTTTAAAATAATGTTCACATATTCCTGGTCTAGCAGCCTCAAGTGGATTTCATACCTGCCAGCTAGTAGTTGTGTAACCATTTCACGGGTCACTGATTTTCAACTCGTGCCTTATACGTTGATAAGCTATGTCGCCTGCCGCATTGTTGATGGGAATCATGAAGGCTGCTGAAATGGAAGTACTGGCGCCGTTCCTCGGCCCATCCAATGTGCTCAATTTGCGCCGCCAACATAGACTCCAACAGAATTTAGCATAATGCACCTGCAACAATGTAATAAAATGAAATTTTGTGAAGGGACCTAGACGGGAACATTTAGTAAAAGATCGATGAGGCACAGTGTTTCTAATCATAACCGAACTAGGATTATTCTGCAGGTCAACCAGTCGGAAATCATAATCGGATACTGCAATGGACTGTCTTCTTGAAAGAGACCATTGCATCCGAAAGAGCGGCAACGCATTAGTTTGTTGTCGTTATCATGTTCA
Source organism: Psococerastis gibbosa (assembly GCA_963971405.1). NCBI lineage: Eukaryota > Metazoa > Arthropoda > Insecta > Psocodea > Psocidae > Psococerastis > Psococerastis gibbosa. The sequence continues at coordinate 2,963,220 of OZ020493.1, read as the reverse complement.
CTCGAAGATACGCTTCCTGCTATTTTAAAATAATGATCACATATTCCTGGTCTAGCAGCCTCAAGTGGATTTCATACCTGCCAGCTAGTAGTTGTGTAACCATTTCACGGGTCACTGATTTCAGTCAGGTGCCTAATACGTTGATAAGCTATGTCGCCTGCCGCATTGTTGATGGGAATCATGACGACTGCTGAAATTGAAGTACTGGAGCCGTTCCTCGGCCCATCCAATGTGCTCAATTTGCGCCGCCAACATAGACTCCAACAGAATTTAGCAAAATGCACCTGCAACAATTTCTAATCATAACCGAACTAGGATTATTCTGCAGGTCAACCAGTCAATGATCAACGGGTCAATGATTTTCAACTGGTGCCTAATACGTTGATAAGCTATGTCGCCAGCCTCATTGTTGAAAGGAATCATGAAGGTGGATAAAATGGACGTACCAGAGCTGTTCCACACACCATCCAATGTACTCAATTTGCGCCGTCAACATAGACTCCAACAGAATTTAGCAAAATGCACCTGCAACAATGTAATGAAATAGAATTTTTGTGAAGGGACCTAGAAGGGAACATTTTGTTAAATTTCGTTGGGGCACAGTATTTCTAATCATAAACGAACTATGATTATTTTGCAGGTCGACCGGTCGGAAATCATAATTGGATACTGCAATAGACTGCCTTCTTGAAAGAGACCATTGCATCCGAAAGAGCGGCAACGCATTAGTTTGTTGTCGTTATCATGTTCACTCGAAGATACGCTTCCTGCTATTTTAAAATAATGTTCACATATTCCTGGTCTAGCAGCCTCAAGTGGATTTCATACCTGCCAGCTAGTAGTTGTGTAACCATTTCACGGGTCACTGATTTCAGTCAGGTGCCTAATACGTTGATAAGCTATGTAGCCTGCCGCATTGTTGATGGGAATCATGAAGACTGCTGAAATTGAAGTACTGGAGCCGTTCCTCGCCCCATCCAATGTACTCAATTTGCGCCGCCAACATAGACTCCAACAGAATTTAGCAAAATGCACCTGCAACAATGTAATAAAATAGAATTTTTGTGAAGGGACCTAGAAGGGAACATTTTGTTAAATTTCGTTGAGGCACAGTATTTCTAATCATAAACGAACTATGATTATTCTGCAGGTCGACCGGTCGGAAATCATAATTGGATACTGCAATGGACTGCCTTCTTGGAAGAGACCATTGCATCCGAAAGAGCGGCAACGCATTAGTTTGTTGTCGTTATCATGTTCACTCGAAGATACGCTTCCTGCTATTTTAAAATAATGTTCACATATTCCTGGTCTAGCAGCCTCAAGTGGATTTCATACCAGCCAGCTAGTAGTTGTGTAACCATTTCACGGGTCACTGATTTTCAACTGGTGCCTAATACGTTGATAAGCTATGACGCCAGCCTCATTGTTGAAAGGAATCATGAAGGTGGATAAAATGGAAGTACTAGAGCTGTTCCACACACCATCCAATGTACTCAATTTGCGCCGCCAACATAGACTCCAACAGAATTTAGCAAAATGCACCTGCAACAATGTAAGAAAATAGAATTTTTGTGAAGGGACCAAGAAGTGAACATTTAGTTAAAGGTCGGTGAGGCACAGTGTTTCTAGTGATAACAGAACTAGGATTATTCTGCAGGTCGACCAGTCGGAAATCATTATTGGATACTGCAAGGGACTGCCTTCTTGAAATAGACCATTGCATCCGAAAGAGTGCTTTGTTGTGCAAAGTGCAATGTTAACGTATTCCTGGTCTAGCAGCCCCAAGTGGATTTCATGACTGCCAGCTAGTAGTTGTGTAACCATTTCACGGGTCATTGAATTTCAACTGGTGCCTAATACGTCGTGAAGCTATGTCTCATACCTCATTGCTGATAGGAATCAATAATGTTAACATATTCGAGGTCTAGCAGCTTCAAGTGGATTTCATACCTGCCAGCTAGTAGTTGTGTAAACAATTTCCCGATTTATTGATTTCATACTGGTGCCTAATACGTTGATAAGCTGTGTCGCCAGCCTCATTATTGAAAGGAATAATGAAGTTGGATAAAATGGAAGTACTAGAGCTGTTCCACACACCAGCCAATGTACTCAATTTTCGCCGCCAACATAGACTGCAACAGAATTTAGCAAAATGCACCTGCAACAATGTAATAAAATAGAATTTTTGTGAAGGGACCTAGAAGGGAACATTTTGTTAAATTTCGTTGGGGCACAGTATTTCTAATCATAAACGAACTATGATTATTCTGCAGGTCGACCGGTCGGAAATCATAATTGGATACTGCAATAGACTGCCTTCTTGAAAGAGACCATTGCATCCGAAAGAGCGGCAACGCATTAGTTTGTTGTCGTTATCATGTTCACTCGAAGATACGCTTCCTGCTATTTTAAAATAATGTTCACATATTCCTGGTCTAGCAGCCTCAAGTGGATTTCATACCTGCCAGCTAGTAGTTGTGTAACCATTTCACGGGTCACTGATTTCAAACAGGTGCCTAATACTAATGAAGGCTCCTGAAATGGAAGTACTGGAGCCGTTCCTCGGCCCATCCAATGTGCTCAATTTGCGCCGCCAACATAGACTCCAACAGAATTTAGCAAAATGCACCTGCAACAATGTAAGAAAATAGAATTTTTGTGAAGGGACCTAGAAGGGAACATTTAGTAAAAGGTCGTTGAGGCACAGTGTTTCTAATCATAACCGAACTAGGATTATTCTGCAGGTCAACCAGTCGGAAATCATAATTGGATACTGCAATGGACTGCCTTCCTCTAATAGACCACTGCATCCGAAAGAGCGGCAGGCATTAGTTTGTTGTCGTTATCATGTTCACTCGAATATACGTTTTCAGTTATTTTAAAATAATGTTAACATATTCCTGGTCTAGCAGCCTCAAGTGGATTTCATACCTGCCAGCTAGTAGTTGTGTAACCATTTCACGGGTCATTGATTTCAGTCAGGTGCCTAATACGTTGATAAGCTATGTCGCCAGCCTCATTGTTGAAAGGAATCATGAAGGTGGATAAAATGGAAGTACCAGAGCTGTTCCACACACCATCCAATGTACTCAATTTGCGCCGTCAACATAGACTCCAACAGAATTTAGCAAAATGCACCTGCAACAATGTAAGAAAATAGAATTTTTGTGAAGGGACCAAGAAGGGAACATTTAGTTAAAGGTCGGTGAGGCACAGTGTTTCTAGTGATAACCGAACTAGGATTATTCTGCAGGTCGACCAGTCGGAAATCATTATTGGATACTGCAAGGGACTACCTTCTTGAAATAGACCATTGCATCCGAAAGAGTGCTTTGTTGTGCAAAGTGCAATGTTAACGTATTCCTGGTCTAGCAGCCCCAAGTGGATTTCATGCCTGCCAGCTAGTAGTTGTGTAACCATTTCACGGGTCATTGATTTTCAACTGGTGCCTAATACGTCGTTAAGCTATGTCGCCTACCTCATTGCAGATAGGAATCAATAATGTTAACATATTCGAGGTCTAGCAGCCTAAAGTGGATTTCATACCTGCCAGCTAGTAATTGTAAACTATTCCCCGGGTCATTCATTTTCAACTGGCGCCACATACGTCAGTAAGCTATGTCACCAGCCTCATTGTTGAAAGGAATAATGAAGGTGGATAAAATGGAAGTACTAGAGCTGTTCCACACACCAGCCAATGTAGGTACTCAATTTGCGCCGCCAACATAGACTCCAACAGAATTTACCAAATTGCACCTGCAACAATGTAAGAAAATAGAATTTTTGTGAAGGGACCTAGAAGGGAACATTTTGTTAAAGGTCGTTGGGCACAGTATTTCTAATCATAAACGAACTATGGCTATTCTGCAGGTCGAACAGGAAGAAAAACATTAGTGGATACTGCAATGGACTGCTTTCTTGAAATAGACCATTGCAACCGAAAGAGCGGCAACGCATTGGTTTGTTGTCGTTATCATGTTCACTTGAAGATACGTTTCCTGCTATTTTAAAATAATGTTAACATATTCCTGGTCTAGCAGCCTCAAGTGGATTTCATACCTGCCAGCTTGTAGTTGTATAACTATTTCCCGGGTCATTCATTTTCAACTGGCGCCTTATACGTCGGTAAGCTATGTCGCCAGCCTCATTGTTGATGGGAATCATGAAGGTGGCTGAAATGGAAGTACTGGAGCCGTTCCTCGCACCATCCAATGTGCTCAATTTGCGCCGCCAACATAGACTCCAACAGAATTTAGCAAAATGCACCTGCAACAATGTAAGAAAATAGAATTTTTGTGAAGGGACCTAGAAGGAAACATTTTCTTAGTCGGAAATCATAATCGGATACTGCAATGGACTGTCTTCTTGAAAGAGACCATTGCATCCGAAAGAGCGGCAACGCATTAGTGTGTTGTCGTTATCATGTTCACTCGAAGATACGCTTCCTGCTATTTTAAAATAATGTTCACATATTCCTGGTCTAGCAGCCTCAAGTGGATTTCATACCTGCCAGCTAGTAGTTGTGTAACCATTTCACGGGTCACTGATTTCAAACAGGTGCCTAATACTAATGAAGGCTCCTGAAATGGAAGTACTGGAGCCGTTCCTCGGCCCATCTAATGTGCTCAATTTGCGCCGCCAACATAGACTCCAACAGAATTTAGCAAAATGCATCTGCAACAATGTAAGAAAATAGAATTTTTGTGAAGGGACCTAGAAGGGAACATTTAGTAAAAGGTCGTTGAGGCACAGTGTTTCTAATCATAACCGAACTAGGATTATTCTGCAGGTCAACCAGTCGGAAATCATAATTGGATACTGCAATGGACTGCCTTCCTCTAATAGACCACTGCATCCGAAAGAGCGGCAGGCATTAGTTTGTTGTCGTTATCATGTTCACTCGAATATACGTTTTCAGTTATTTTAAAATAATGTTAACATATTCCTGGTCTAGCAGCCTCAAGTGGATTTCATACCTGCCAGCTAGTAGTTGTGTAACCATTTCACGGGTCATTGATTTCAGTCAGGTGCCTAATACGTTGATAAGCTATGTCGCCAGCCTCATTGTTGAAAGGAATCATGAAGTTGGATAAAATGGAAGTACTAGAGCTGTTCCACACACCATCCAATGTACTCAATTTGCGCCGCCAACATAGACTCCAACAGAATTTAGCAAAATGCACCTGCAACAATGTAAGAAAATAGAATTTTTGTGAAGGGACCTAGAAGGAAACATTTTCTTAAAGGTCGTTGGGGCACAGTATTTCTAATAATAAACGAAGTATGGTTATTCTGCAGGTCGACCAGTCGGAAATCATAATCGGATACTGCAATGGACTGTTTTCTTGAAAGAGACCATTGCATCCGAAAGAGCGGCAACGCATTAGTTTGTTGTCGTTATCATGTTCACTCGAAGATACGCTTCCTGCTATTTTAAAATAATGATCACATATTCCTGGTCTAGCAGCCTCAAGTGGATTTCATACCTGCCAGCTAGTAGTTGTGTAACCATTTCACGGGTCACTGATTTCAGTCAGGTGCCTAATACGTTGATAAGCTATGTCGCCTGCCGCATTGTTGATGGGAATCATGAAGACTGCTGAAATTGAAGTACTGGAGCCGTTCCTCGGCCCATCCAATGTGCTCAATTTGCGCCGCCAACATAGACTCCAACAGAATTTAGCAAAATGCACCTGCAACAATTTCTAATCATAACCGAACTAGGATTATTCTGCAGGTCAACCAGTCAATGATCAACGGGTCAATGATTTTCAACTGGTGCCTAATACGTTGATAAGCTATGTCGCCAGCCTCATTGTTGAAAGGAATCATGAAGGTGGATAAAATGGAAGTACCAGAGCTGTTCCACACACCATCCAATGTACTCAATTTGCGCCGTCAACATAGACTCTAACAGAATTTAGCAAAATGCACCTGCAACAATGTAATAAAATAGAATTTTTGTGAAGGGACCTAGAAGGGAACATTTTGTTAAATTTCGTTGGGGCACAGTATTTCTAATCATAAACGAACTATGATTATTCTGCAGGTCGACCGGTCGGAAATCATAATTGGATACTGCAATGGACTGCCTTCTTGGAAGAGACCATTGCATCCGAAAGAGCGGCAACGCATTAGTTTGTTGTCGTTATCATGATCACTCGAAGATACGCTTCCTGCTATTTTAAAATAATGTTCACATATTCCTGGTCTAGCAGCCTCAAGTGGATTTCATACCAGCCAGCTAGTAGTTGTGTAACCATTTCACGGGTCACTGATTTTCAACTGGTGCCTAATACGTTGATAAGCTATGTCGCCAGCCTCATTGTAGAAAGGAATCATGAAGGTGGATAAAATGGAAGTACTAGAGCTGTTCCACACACCATCCAATGTACTCAATTTGCGCCGCCAACATAGACTCCAACAGAATTTAGCAAAATGCACCTGCAACAATGTAAGAAAATAGAATTTTTGTGAAGGGACCTAGAAGGGAACATTTAGTAAAAGGTCGTTGAGGCACAGTGTTTCTAATCATAACCGAACTAGGATTATTCTGCAGGTCAACCAGTCGGAAATCATAATTGGATACTGCAATGGACTGCCTTCCTCTAATAGACCACTGCATCCGAAAGAGCGGCAGGCATTAGTTTGTTGTCGTTATCATGTTCACTCGAATATACGTTTTCAGTTATTTTAAAATAATGTTAACATATTCCTGGTCTAGCAGCCTCATGTGGATTTCATACCTGCCAGCTAGTAGTTGTGTAACCATTTCACGGGTCATTGATTTCAGTCAGGTGCCTAATACGTTGATAAGCTATGTCGCCAGCCTCATTGTTGAAAGGAATCATGAAGGTGGATAAAATGGAAGTACTAGAGCTGTTCCACACACCATCCAATGTACTCAATTTGCGCCGCCAACATAGACTCCAACAGAATTTAGCAAAATGCACCTGCAACAATGTAAGAAAATAGAATTTTTGTGAAGGGACCTAGAAGGAAACATTTTCTTAAAGGTCGTTGGGGCACAGTATTTCTAATCATAAACGAAGTATGATTATTCTGCAGATCGACCAGTCGGAAATCATAATCGGATACTGCAATGGACTGCCTTCTTGAAAGAGACCATTGCATCCGAAAGAGCGGCAACGCATTAGTTTGTTGTCGTTATCATGTTCACTCGAAGATACGCTTCCTGCTATTTTAAAATAATGTTAACATATTCCTGGTCTAGCAGCCTCAAGTGGATTTCTTACCTGACAGCTAGTAGTTGTATAACTATTTCCCGGGTCATTCATTTTCAACTGGCGCCTTATACGTCAGCAGGCTATGTCGCCAGCCTCATTGTTGATGAGAATCATGTAGGTTGCTGAAATGGAAGTACTGGAGCCGTTCCTCGCCCCATCCAATGTACTCAATTTGCGCCGCCAACATAGACTGCAACAGAATTTAGCAAAATGCACCTGCAACAATGTAATAAAATAGAATTTTTGTGAAGGGACCTAGAAGGGAACATTTTGTTAAATTTCGTTGGGGCATAGTATTTCTAATCATAAACGAACTATGATTATTCTGCAGGTCGACCGGTCGGAAATAATAATTGGATACTGCAATGGACTGCCTTCTTGGAAGAGACCATTGCATCCGAAAGAGCGGCAACGCATTAGTTTGTTGTCGTTATCATGATCACTCGAAGATACGCTTCCTGCTATTTGAAAATAATGTTCACATATTCCTGGTCTAGCAGCCTCAAGTGGATTTCATACCAGCCAGCTAGTAGTTGTGTAACCATTTCACGGGTCACTGATTTTCAACTGGTGCCTAATACGTTGATAAGCTATGTCGCCAGCCTCATTGTTGAAAGGAATCATGAAGGTGGATAAAATGGAAGTACTAGAGCTGTTCCACACACCATCCAATGTACTCAATTTGCGCCGCCAACATAGACTCCAACAGAATTTAGCAAAATGCACCTGCAACAATGTAAGAAAATAGAATTTTTGTGAAGGGACCAAGAAGGGAACATTTAGTTAAAGGTCGGTGAGGCACAGTGTTTCTAGTGATAACCGAACTAGGATTATTCTGCAGGTCGACCAGTCGGAAATCATTATTGGATACTGCAAGGGACTGCCTTCTTGAAATAGACCATTGCATCCGAAAGAGTGCTCTGTTGTGCAAAGTGCAATGTTAACGTATTCCTGGTCTAGCAGCCCCAAGTGGATTTCATGCCTGCCAGCTAGTAGTTGTGTAACCATTTCACGGGTCATTGAATTTCAACTGGTGCCTAATACGTCATTTAGCTATGTCGCATACCTCATGGCTGATAGGAATCCATAATGTACATATTCGAGGTCTAGCAGCCTCAAGTGGATTTCATACCTGCCTGCAAGTAGTTGTGTAAACAATTTCCCGGTTTATTGATTTCATACTGGGGCCTAATACGTTGATAAGCTATGTCGCCAGCCTCATTGTTGAAAGGAATAATGAAGTTGGATAAAATGGAAGTACTAGAGATGTTCCACACACCAGCCAATGGACTCAATTTTCGCCGCCAACATAGACTCCAACAGAATTTAGCAAAATGCACCTGCAACAATGTAAGAAAATAGAATTTTTGTGAAGGGACCTAGAAGGAAACATTTTCTTAAAGGTCGTTGGGGCACAGTATTTCTAATAATAAACGAAGTATGGTTATTCTGCAGGTCGACCAGTCGGAAATCATAATCGGATACTGCAATGGACTGTTTTCATGAAAGAGACCATTGCATCCGAAAGAGCGGCAACGCATTAGTTTGTTGTCGTTATCATGTTCTCTCGAAGATACGCTTCCTGCTATTTTAAAATAATGTTCACATATTCCTGGTCTAGCAGCCTCAAGTGGATTTCATACCTGCCAGCTAGTAGTTGTGTAACCATTTCACGGGTCACTGATTTTCAACTCGTGCCTTATACGTTGATAAGCTATGTCGCCTGCCGCATTGTTGATGGGAATCATGAAGGCTGCTGAAATGGAAGTACTGGAGCCGTTCCTCGGCCCATCCAATGTGCTCAATTTGCGCCGCCAACATAGACTCCAACAGAATTTAGCATAATGCACCTGCAACAATGTAATAAAATGAAATTTTGTGAAGGGACCTAGACGGGAACATTTAGTAAAAGATCGATGAGGCACAGTGTTTCTAATCATAACCGAACTAGGATTATTCTGCAGGTCAACCAGTCGGAAATCATAATCGGATACTGCAATGGACTGTCTTCTTGAAAGAGACCATTGCATCCGAAAGAGCGGCAACGCATTAGTTTGTTGTCGTTATCATGTTCACTCGAAGATACGCTTCCTGCTATTTTAAAATAATGATCACATATTCCTGGTCTAGCAGCCTCAAGTGGATTTCATACCTGCCAGCTAGTAGTTGTGTAACCATTTCACGGGTCACTGATTTCAGTCAGGTGCCTAATACGTTGATAAGCTATGTCGCCTGCCGCATTGTTGATGGGAATCATGACGACTGCTGAAATTGAAGTACTGGAGCCGTTCCTCGGCCCATCCAATGTGCTCAATTTGCGCCGCCAACATAGACTCCAACAGAATTTAGCAAAATGCACCTGCAACAATTTCTAATCATAACCGAACTAGGATTATTCTGCAGGTCAACCAGTCAATGATCAACGGGTCAATGATTTTCAACTGGTGCCTAATACGTTGATAAGCTATGTCGCCAGCCTCATTGTTGAAAGGAATCATGAAGGTGGATAAAATGGACGTACCAGAGCTGTTCCACACACCATCCAATGTACTCAATTTGCGCCGTTAACATAGACTCCAACAGAATTTAGCAAAATGCACCTGCAACAATGTAATGAAATAGAATTTTTGTGAAGGGACCTAGAAGGGAACATTTTGTTAAATTTCGTTGGGGCACAGTATTTCTAATCATAAACGAACTATGATTATTTTGCAGGTCGACCGGTCGGAAATCATAATTGGATACTGCAATAGACTGCCTTCTTGAAAGAGACCATTGCATCCGAAAGAGCGGCAACGCATTAGTTTGTTGTCGTTATCATGTTCACTCGAAGATACGCTTCCTGCTATTTTAAAATAATGTTCACATATTCCTGGTCTAGCAGCCTCAAGTGGATTTCATACCTGCCAGCTAGTAGTTGTGTAACCATTTCACGGGTCACTGATTTCAGTCAGGTGCCTAATACGTTGATAAGCTATGTAGCCTGCCGCATTGTTGATGGGAATCATGAAGACTGCTGAAATTGAAGTACTGGAGCCGTTCCTCGCCCCATCCAATGTACTCAATTTGCGCCGCCAACATAGACTCCAACAGAATTTAGCAAAATGCACCTGCAACAATGTAATAAAATAGAATTTTTGTGAAGGGACCTAGAAGGGAACATTTTGTTAAATTTCGTTGAGGCACAGTATTTCTAATCATAAACGAACTATGATTATTCTGCAGGTCGACCGGTCGGAAATCATAATTGGATACTGCAATGGACTGCCTTCTTGGAAGAGACCATTGCATCCGAAAGAGCGGCAACGCATTAGTTTGTTGTCGTTATCATGTTCACTCGAAGATACGCTTCCTGCTATTTTAAAATAATGTTCACATATTCCTGGTCTAGCAGCCTCAAGTGGATTTCATACCAGCCAGCTAGTAGTTGTGTAACCATTTCACGGGTCACTGATTTTCAACTGGTGCCTAATACGTTGATAAGCTATGACGCCAGCCTCATTGTTGAAAGGAATCATGAAGGTGGATAAAATGGAAGTACTAGAGCTGTTCCACACACCATCCAATGTACTCAATTTGCGCCGCCAACATAGACTCCAACAGAATTTAGCAAAATGCACCTGCAACAATGTAAGAAAATAGAATTTTTGTGAAGGGACCAAGAAGTGAACATTTAGTTAAAGGTCGGTGAGGCACAGTGTTTCTAGTGATAACAGAACTAGGATTATTCTGCAGGTCGACCAGTCGGAAATCATTATTGGATACTGCAAGGGACTGCCTTCTTGAAATAGACCATTGCATCCGAAAGAGTGCTTTGTTGTGCAAAGTGCAATGTTAACGTATTCCTGGTCTAGCAGCCCCAAGTGGATTTCATGACTGCCAGCTAGTAGTTGTGTAACCATTTCACGGGTCATTGAATTTCAACTGGTGCCTAATACGTCGTGAAGCTATGTCTCATACCTCATTGCTGATAGGAATCAATAATGTTAACATATTCGAGGTCTAGCAGCTTCAAGTGGATTTCATACCTGCCAGCTAGTAGTTGTGTAAACAATTTCCCGATTTATTGATTTCATACTGGTGCCTAATACGTTGATAAGCTGTGTCGCCAGCCTCATTATTGAAAGGAATAATGAAGTTGGATAAAATGGAAGTACTAGAGCTGTTCCACACACCAGCCAATGTACTCAATTTTCGCCGCCAACATAGACTGCAACAGAATTTAGCAAAATGCACCTGCAACAATGTAATAAAATAGAATTTTTGTGAAGGGACCTAGAAGGGAACATTTTGTTAAATTTCGTTGGGGCACAGTATTTCTAATCATAAACGAACTATGATTATTCTGCAGGTCGACCGGTCGGAAATCATAATTGGATACTGCAATAGACTGCCTTCTTGAAAGAGACCATTGCATCCGAAAGAGCGGCAACGCATTAGTTTGTTGTCGTTATCATGTTCACTCGAAGATACGCTTCCTGCTATTTTAAAATAATGTTCACATATTCCTGGTCTAGCAGCCTCAAGTGGATTTCATACCTGCCAGCTAGTAGTTGTGTAACCATTTCACGGGTCACTGATTTCAAACAGGTGCCTAATACTAATGAAGGCTCCTGAAATGGAAGTACTGGAGCCGTTCCTCGGCCCATCCAATGTGCTCAATTTGCGCCGCCAACATAGACTCCAACAGAATTTAGCAAAATGCACCTGCAACAATGTAAGAAAATAGAATTTTTGTGAAGGGACCTAGAAGGGAACATTTAGTAAAAGGTCGTTGAGGCACAGTGTTTCTAATCATAACCGAACTAGGATTATTCTGCAGGTCAACCAGTCGGAAATCATAATTGGATACTGCAATGGACTGCCTTCCTCTAATAGACCACTGCATCCGAAAGAGCGGCAGGCATTAGTTTGTTGTCGTTATCATGTTCACTCGAATATACGTTTTCAGTTATTTTAAAATAATGTTAACATATTCCTGGTCTAGCAGCCTCAAGTGGATTTCATACCTGCCAGCTAGTAGTTGTGTAACCATTTCACGGGTCATTGATTTCAGTCAGGTGCCTAATACGTTGATAAGCTATGTCGCCAGCCTCATTGTTGAAAGGAATCATGAAGGTGGATAAAATGGAAGTACCAGAGCTGTTCCACACACCATCCAATGTACTCAATTTGCGCCGTCAACATAGACTCCAACAGAATTTAGCAAAATGCACCTGCAACAATGTAAGAAAATAGAATTTTTGTGAAGGGACCAAGAAGGGAACATTTAGTTAAAGGTCGGTGAGGCACAGTGTTTCTAGTGATAACCGAACTAGGATTATTCTGCAGGTCGACCAGTCGGAAATCATTATTGGATACTGCAAGGGACTACCTTCTTGAAATAGACCATTGCATCCGAAAGAGTGCTTTGTTGTGCAAAGTGCAATGTTAACGTATTCCTGGTCTAGCAGCCCCAAGTGGATTTCATGCCTGCCAGCTAGTAGTTGTGTAACCATTTCACGGGTCATTGATTTTCAACTGGTGCCTAATACGTCGTTAAGCTATGTCGCCTACCTCATTGCAGATAGGAATCAATAATGTTAACATATTCGAGGTCTAGCAGCCTAAAGTGGATTTCATACCTGCCAGCTAGTAATTGTAAACTATTCCCCGGGTCATTCATTTTCAACTGGCGCCACATACGTCAGTAAGCTATGTCACCAGCCTCATTGTTGAAAGGAATAATGAAGGTGGATAAAATGGAAGTACTAGAGCTGTTCCACACACCAGCCAATGTAGGTACTCAATTTGCGCCGCCAACATAGACTCCAACAGAATTTACCAAATTGCACCTGCAACAATGTAAGAAAATAGAATTTTTGTGAAGGGACCTAGAAGGGAACATTTTGTTAAAGGTCGTTGGGCACAGTATTTCTAATCATAAACGAACTATGGCTATTCTGCAGGTCGAACAGGAAGAAAAACATTAGTGGATACTGCAATGGACTGCTTTCTTGAAATAGACCATTGCAACCGAAAGAGCGGCAACGCATTGGTTTGTTGTCGTTATCATGTTCACTTGAAGATACGTTTCCTGCTATTTTAAAATAATGTTAACATATTCCTGGTCTAGCAGCCTCAAGTGGATTTCATACCTGCCAGCTTGTAGTTGTATAACTATTTCCCGGGTCATTCATTTTCAACTGGCGCCTTATACGTCGGTAAGCTATGTCGCCAGCCTCATTGTTGATGGGAATCATGAAGGTGGCTGAAATGGAAGTACTGGAGCCGTTCCTCGCCCCATCCAATGTGCTCAATTTGCGCCGCCAACATAGACTCCAACAGAATTTAGCAAAATGCACCTGCAACAATGTAAGAAAATAGAATTTTTGTGAAGGGACCTAGAAGGAAACATTTTCTTAGTCGGAAATCATAATCGGATACTGCAATGGACTGTCTTCTTGAAAGAGACCATTGCATCCGAAAGAGCGGCAACGCATTAGTGTGTTGTCGTTATCATGTTCACTCGAAGATACGCTTCCTGCTATTTTAAAATAATGTTCACATATTCCTGGTCTAGCAGCCTCAAGTGGATTTCATACCTGCCAGCTAGTAGTTGTGTAACCATTTCACGGGTCACTGATTTCAAACAGGTGCCTAATACTAATGAAGGCTCCTGAAATGGAAGTACTGGAGCCGTTCCTCGGCCCATCTAATGTGCTCAATTTGCGCCGCCAACATAGACTCCAACAGAATTTAGCAAAATGCATCTGCAACAATGTAAGAAAATAGAATTTTTGTGAAGGGACCTAGAAGGGAACATTTAGTAAAAGGTCGTTGAGGCACAGTGTTTCTAATCATAACCGAACTAGGATTATTCTGCAGGTCAACCAGTCGGAAATCATAATTGGATACTGCAATGGACTGCCTTCCTCTAATAGACCACTGCATCCGAAAGAGCGGCAGGCATTAGTTTGTTGTCGTTATCATGTTCACTCGAATATACGTTTTCAGTTATTTTAAAATAATGTTAACATATTCCTGGTCTAGCAGCCTCAAGTGGATTTCATACCTGCCAGCTAGTAGTTGTGTAACCATTTCACGGGTCATTGATTTCAGTCAGGTGCCTAATACGTTGATAAGCTATGTCGCCAGCCTCATTGTTGAAAGGAATCATGAAGTTGGATAAAATGGAAGTACTAGAGCTGTTCCACACACCATCCAATGTACTCAATTTGCGCCGCCAACATAGACTCCAACAGAATTTAGCAAAATGCACCTGCAACAATGTAAGAAAATAGAATTTTTGTGAAGGGACCTAGAAGGAAACATTTTCTTAAAGGTCGTTGGGGCACAGTATTTCTAATCATAAACGAAGTATGATTATTCTGCAGATCGACCAGTCGGAAATCATAATCGGATACTGCAATGGACTGCCTTCTTGAAAGAGACCATTGCATCCGAAAGAGCGGCAACGCATTAGTTTGTTGTCGTTATCATGTTCACTCGAAGATACGCTTCCTGCTATTTTAAAATAATGTTAACATATTCCTGGTCTAGCAGCCTCAAGTGGATTTCTTACCTGACAGCTAGTAGTTGTATAACTATTTCCCGGGTCATCCATTTTCAACTGGCGCCTTATACGTCGGTAAGCTATGTCGCCAGCCTCATTTTTGATAGGAATCATGACGTTGGATGAAATGGATGTACTAGACCCGTTCCTCGCCCCATCCAATGTGCTCAATTTGCGTCGCCAACATAGATTCCAACAGAATTTAGCAAAAAGCACCTGCAACAATGTATGAATATAGAATTTTTGTGAAGGAACCAAGAAGGGTACATTTTGTTGAAGGTCGTTGAGGCACAGTGTTTCTAATCATAACCGAACTAGAATAATTCAGCAGGCCGACCAGTTGGAAATCATAATTGGATACTGCAATGGACTGCTTTCTAGAATTAGACCATTGCAACCGAAAGAGCGGCAAGGCATTGGTTTGTAGTCGTTATCATTTTCACTCGAAGATACGTTTCCTGCTATTTTAAAATAATGTTAACATATTCCTGGTCTAGCAGCCTCAAGTGGATTTCTTACCTGCCAGCTAGTAGTTGTATAACTATTTCCCGGGTCATTCAATTTCAACTGGCGCCAAATCCGTCGGTGAGCTATGTCGCCAGCCTCATTGTTGATAGGAATCATGAAGGTGGATACATTGGAAGCACTATATCCGTTCCTCACACCAGCCAATGAACTCAATTTCCGCCATCAACATGGAATCCAACTGAATTAACCAAAATACACCTGCAAATATGAAAGAAATTAGACATTTTATGAAGAAACCAAGAAGCAAAAATATGTAAAAGGTAGTCGAGGCACAATGATTCAAACCATTACCGAACTAGGATCGCCCTGCATGTCGAGCAATCGGAAATCGTTGAATAATGCAATGGATTGCTTTCTTGAAAAGGAAAATTGCAACCAAAAAAGAGCAACGCATTAGTTTCTAGTTGTTATCACGTTCACTCGAAGAAACGTTTTCAGTTATTTTAAAATAATTTTAACATATTCCTGTCTAGTCGTTATCATTTTCACTCGAAGATACGTTTCCTGCTATTTTAAAATAATGTTAACATATTCCTGGTCTAGCAGCCTCAAGTGGATTTCTTACCTGCCAGCTAGTAGTTGTGTCACTATTTCCCGGGTCATTCATTTTCAACTGGTGCCTAATACGTCGGTAAGCTATGTCGCCAGCCTCATTGTTGAAAGGAATCATGAAGGTGGATAAAATGGAAATAGTAGCGCCGTTCCTCACACCAGCCACTGTGCTCAATTGGCGCCGCCAACATAGACTCCAACTGAATTAACCAAGATACACCTGCAACTATGATAGAAATTTGAACTTTTATGAAGGATCCATGAAGGGAAAAATATTTAAAAGGTCGCGGAGGCACAGTGTTTCTAACCATTTCCGAACTAGGATCAACCTGCAGGTCGAGCAATCGGAAATCGTTGAATAATGCAATGGATTGCTTTCTTGAAAAGGAAAATCGCAACCAAAAAAGGGGAACGCATTAGTTTCTAGTTGTTATCACGTTCACTCGAAGAAACATTTTCAGTTATTTTAAAATAATTTTAACAAATTCCCGGCCTAGCAGCCTCAAGTGGTTTTCTTACCTGCCTGATGGTAGTTGTGTAAGTATTTCCCGGGCCATTCATTTTCAACTGGTGCCTAATACGTCGGTTAGCTATGTCGCCAGCCTCATTGTTGATAGGAAACAAGAAGGTGGATGAAATGGAAGTACTGGAGCCGTTCCTCGCCCCATCCAATGTGCTCAATTTGCGCCGCCAACATAGACTCTAACAGAATTTCCAAAATGCTCCTGCAACAATGTAAGATTATAGAATTTTTGTGAAGGGACCAAGAAGGGAACATTTTGTTAAAGGTCGTTGAGGCACAGTGTTTCTAATCATAACCGAACTAGAATAATTCAGCAGGCCGACCAGTCCGAAATCATAATTGGATAGTGAAATGGACTGCTTTCGAGAAATAGACCTTTGCATCCGAAAGAGCGGCAAGGCATTAGTTTGTTGTCGTTATCATGTTCACTCGAAGATACGTTTCCTGCTATTTTAAAATAATGTTAACATATTCCTAGTGTAGCAGCCTCAAGTGGGTTTCTTACCTGCCAGCTATTAGTTGTGTAAATATTTCCAGGGTCATTCATTTTCAACTGGTGCCTAATACGTCGGTAAGCTATGCCTTCAGCCTCATTTTTGATGGGAATCATGACGTTGGATGAAATGGATGTAATAGACCCGTTCCTCGCCCCATCGAATGTACTCAATTTGCGACGCTAACATAGACTCCAACAGAATTTACCAAAATGCACCTGCAACAATGTATAACAAAGTACTGGAACGTTCCTCGCCCCCTCCAATATGCTCAATTTGGGCGCCAACGCAGACTCCAACTGAATTAACCAAAATACACCTGCACCTATGTAAGAAATTACGCATTTAACGAAGGAACCAAGAACGGAAAAATATGCTAAAGGTAGTTGAGGCACAGTGTTTCTAATCATAACCGAACTTGGATCAACCTGCAGGCCGAGCAATCGGAAATCGTTGAATATTGCAATAGACTGCTTTCTTGAAAAGGAAAATTGCAACCAAAAAAGTACAATTCATTAGTTTGTTGTCGTTATCACGTTTTCTCGAAGATACGCTTTCAGCAATTTTAAAATAATGTTAACATATTCCAGGTCTAGCCGCCTCAAGTGGATTTCATACCTGCCAGCTAGTAGTTGTGTAACTATTTCCCGGGTCATTCATCTTCAACTATTGCCTAATACGTCGGTAAGCTATGTCGCCAGCCTCATTTTTGATAGGAATCATGACGTTGGATGAAATGGATGTACTAGACCCGTTCCTCGCCCCATCCAATGTGCTCAATTTGCGTCGCCAACATAGATTCCAACAGAATTTAGCAAAAAGCACCTGCAACAATGTATGAATATAGAATTTTTGTGAAGGAACCAAGAAGGGTACATTTTGTTGAAGGTCGTTGAGGCACAGTGTTTCTAATCATAACCGAACTAGAATAATTCAGCAGGCCGACCAGTTGGAAATCATAATTGGATACTGCAATGGACTGCTTTCTAGAATTAGACCATTGCAACCGAAAGAGCGGCAAGGCATTGGTTTGTAGTCGTTATCATTTTCACTCGAAGATACGTTTCCTGCTATTTTAAAATAATGTTAACATATTCCTGGTCTAGCAGTCTCAAGTGGATTTCATACCTGCCAGCTAGTAGTTGTGTAACCATTTCACGGGTCATTGATTTCAGTCAGGTGCCTAATACGTTGATAAGGTATGTCGCCAACCTCACTGCTGATAGGCATCATGAAGTTGGATGAAATAGAAGTACTAGAGCCGTTCCTCAAACCAGCTAATGTACTCAATTTGGGGTGCCAACATAGACTCCAACTGAATAAACCAAAATACACCTGTAACTATGATAGAAATTGGAACTTTTATGAAGGATCCATGAAGGGAAAAATATGTAAAAGGTCGCGGAGGCACAGTGTTTCTAACCATTACCGAACTAGGATCAACCTGCATGTCGAGCAATCGGAAATCGTTGAATAATGCAATGGATTGCTTTCTTGAAAAGGAAAATTGCAACCAAAAAAGAGCAACGCATTAGTTTCTAGTTGTTATCACGTTCACTCGAAGAAACGTTTTCAGTTATTTTAAAATAATTTTAACATATTCCTGTCTAGTCGTTATCATTTTCACTCGAAGATACGTTTCCTGCTATTTTAAAATAATGTTAACATATTCCTGGTCTAGCAGCCTCAAGTGGATTTCTTACCTGCCAGCTAGTAGTTGTGTAACTATTTCCCGGGTCATTCATTTTCAACTGGTGCCTAATACGTCGGTAAGCTATGTCGCCAGCCTCATTGTTGAAAGGAATCATGAAGGTGGATAAAATGGAAATAGTAGCGCCGTTCCTCACACCAGCCAATGTGCTCAATTGGCGCCGCCAACATAGACTCCAACTGAATTAACCAAGATACACCTGCAACTATGATAGAAATTTGAACTTTTATGAAGGATCCATGAAGGGAAAAATATGTAAAAGGTCGCGGAGGCACAGTGTTTCTAACCATTTCCGAACTAGGATCAACCTGCAGGTCGAGCAATCGGAAATCGTTGAATAATGCAATGGATTGCTTTCTTGAAAAGGAAAATTGCAACCAAAAAAGGGGAACGCATTAGTTTCTAGTTGTTATCACGTTCACTCGAAGAAACATTTTCAGTTATTTTAAAATAATTTTAACAAATTCCCGGCCTAGCAGCCTCAAGTGGTTTTCTTACCTGCCTGATGGTAGTTGTGTAAGTATTTCCCGGGCCATTCATTTTCAACTGGTGCCTAATACGTCGGTTAGCTATGTCGCCAGCCTCATTGTTGATGGGAAACAAGAAGGTGGATGAAATGGAAGTACTGGAGCCGTTTCTCGCCCCATCCAATGTGCTCAATTTGCGCCGCCAACGTAGACTCTAACAGAATTTCCAAAATGCACCTGCAACAATGTAAGATTATAGAATTTTTGTGAAGGGACCAAGAAGGGAACATTTTGTTAAAGGTCGTTGAGGCACAGTGTTTCTAATCATAACCGAACTAGAGTAATTCAGCAGGCCGACCAGTCCGAAATCATAATTGGATAGTGAAATGGACTGCTTTCGAGAAATAGACCTTTGCATCCGAAAGAGCGGCAAGGCATTAGTTTGTTGTCGTTATCATGTTCACTCGAAGATACGTTTCCTGCTATTTTAAAATAATGTTAACATATTCCTAGTGTAGCAGCCTCAAGTGGGTTTCTTACCTGCCAGCTATTAGTTGTGTAAATATTTCCAGGGTCATTCATTTTCAACTGGTGCCTAATACGTCGGTAAGCTATGCCTTCAGCCTCATTTTTGATGGGAATCATGACGTTGGATGAAATGGATGTAATAGACCCGTTCCTCGCCCCATCGAATGTACTCAATTTGCGACGCTAACATAGACTCCAACAGAATTTACCAAAATGCACCTGCAACAATGTATAACAAAGTACTGGAACGTTCCTCGCCCCCTCCAATATGCTCAATTTGGGCGCCAACGCAGACTCCAACTGAATTAACCAAAATACACCTGCACCTATGTAAGAAATTACGCATTTAACGAAGGAACCAAGAACGGAAAAATATGCTAAAGGTAGTTGAGGCACAGTGTTTCTAATCATAACCGAACTTGGATCAACCTGCAGGCCGAGCAATCGGAAATCGTTGAATATTGCAATAGACTGCTTTCTTGAAAAGGAAAATTGCAACCAAAAAAGTACAATTCATTAGTTTGTTGTCGTTATCACGTTTTCTCGAAGATACGCTTTCAGCAATTTTAAAATAATGTTAACATATTCCAGGTCTAGCAGCCTCAAGTGGATTTCATACCTGCCAGCTAGTAGTTGTGTAACTATTTCCAGGGTCATTCATCTTCAACTATTGCCTAATACGTCGGTAAGCTATGTCGCCTGCCTCATTTTTGATAGGAATCATGACATTGGATGAAATGGATGTACTAGACCCGTTCCTCGCCCCATCCAATGTGCTCAATTTGCGTCGCCAACATAGATTCCAACAGAATTTAGCAAAAAGCACCTGCAACAATGTATGAATATAGAATTTTTGTGAAGGAACCAAGAAGGGTACATTTTGTTGAAGGTCGTTGAGGCACAGTGTTTCTAATCATAACCGAACTAGAATAATTCAGCAGGCCGACCAGTTGGAAATCATAATTGGATACTGCAATGGACTGCTTTCTAGAATTAGACCATTGCAACCGAAAGAGCGGCAAGGCATTGGTTTGTAGTCGTTATCATTTTCACTCGAAGATACGTTTCCTGCTATTTTAAAATAATGTTAACATATTCCTGGTCTAGCAGCCTCAAGTGGATTTCTTACCTGCCAGCTAGTAGTTGTATAACTATTTCCCGGGTCATTCAATTTCAACTGGCGCCAAATCCGTCGGTGAGCTATGTCGCCAGCCTCATTGTTGATAGGAATCATGAAGGTGGATACATTGGAAGCACTATATCCGTTCCTCACACCAGCCAATGAACTCAATTTCCGCCATCAACATGGAATCCAACTGAATTAACCAAAATACACCTGCAAATATGAAAGAAATTAGACATTTTATGAAGAAACCAAGAAGCAAAAATATGTAAAAGGTAGTCGAGGCACAATGATTCAAACCATTACCGAACTAGGATCGCCCTGCAGGCCGAGCAATCGGAAATCGTTGAATAATGCAATGGATTGCTTTCTTGAAAAGGAAAATCGCAACCAAAAAAAGGCACACATTAGTTTGTAGTTGTTATCACGTTCACTCGAAGATACGTTTTCAGTTATTTTAAAATAATTTTAACATATTCCTGGTCTAGCAGTCTCAAGTGGATTTCATACCTGCCAGCTAGTAGTTGTGTAACCATTTCACGGGTCATTGATTTCAGTCAGGTGCCTAATACGTTGATAAGGTATGTCGCCAACCTCACTGCTGATAGGCATCATGAAGTTGGATGAAATAGAAGTACTAGAGCCGTTCCTCAAACCAGCTAATGTACTCAATTTGGGGTGCCAACATAGACTCCAACTGAATAAACCAAAATACACCTGTAACTATGATAGAAATTGGAACTTTTATGAAGGATCCATGAAGGGAAAAATATGTAAAAGGTCGCGGAGGCACAGTGTTTCTAACCATTACCGAACTAGGATCAACCTGCATGTCGAGCAATCGGAAATCGTTGAATAATGCAATGGATTGCTTTCTTGAAAAGGAAAATTGCAACCAAAAAAGAGCAACGCATTAGTTTCTAGTTGTTATCACGTTCACTCGAAGAAACGTTTTCAGTTATTTTAAAATAATTTTAACATATTCCTGGCCTAGCTGCCTCAAGTGGTTTTCTTACCTGCCTGATGGTAGTTGTGTAAGTATTTCCCGGGCATTCATTTTCAACTGGTGCCTAATACGTCGGTTAGCTATGTCGCCAGCCTCATTGTTGATGGGAAACAAGAAGGTGGATGAAATGGAAGTACTGGAGCCGTTTCTCGCCCCATCCAATGTGCTCAATTTGCGCCGCCAACATAGACTCTAACAGAATTTCCAAAATGCACCTGCAACAATGTAAGATTATAGAATTTTTGTGAAGGGACCAAGAAGGGAACATCATAACCGAACTAGAATAATTCAGCAGGCCGACCAGTCCGAAATCATAATTGGATAGTGAAATGGACTGCTTTCGAGAAATAGACCTTTGCATCCGAAAGAGCGGCAAGGCATTAGTTTGTTGTCGTTATCATGTTCACTCGAAGATACGTTTCCTGCTATTTTAAAATAATGTTAACATATTCCTAGTGTAGCAGCCTCAAGTGGGTTTCTTACCTGCCAGCTATTAGTTGTGTAAATATTTCCAGGGTCATTCATTTTCAACTGGTGCCTAATACGTCGGTAAGCTATGCCTTCAGCCTCATTTTTGATGGGAATCATGACGTTGGATGAAATGGATGTAATAGACCCGTTCCTCGTCCCATCGAATGTACTCAATTTGCGACGCCAACATAGACTCCAACAGAATTTACCAAAATGCACCTGCAACAATGTATAACAAAGTACTGGAACGTTCCTCGCCCCCTCCAATATGCTCAATTTGGGCGCCAACGCAGACTCCAACTGAATTAACCAAAATACACCTGCACCTATGTAAGAAATTACGCATTTAACGAAGGAACCAAGAACGGAAAAATATGCTAACGGTAGTTGAGGCACAGTGTTTCTAATCATAACCGAACTTGGATCAACCTGCAGGCCGAGCAATCGGAAATCGTTGAATATTGCAATAGACTGCTTTCTTGAAAAGGAAAATTGCAACCAAAAAAGTACAATTCATTAGTTTGTTGTCGTTATCACGTTTTCTCGAAGATACGCTTTCAGCAATTTTAAAATAATGTTAACATATTCCAGGTCTAGCAGCCTCAAGTGGATTTCATACCTGCCAGCTAGTAGTTGTGTAACTATTTCCCGGGTCATTCATCTTCAACTATTGCCTAATACGTCGGTAAGCTATGTCGCCAGCCTCATTTTTGATAGGAATCATGACGTTGGATGAAATGGATGTACTAGACCCGTTCCTCGCCCCATCCAATGTGCTCAATTTGCGTCGCCAACATAGATTCCAACAGAATTTAGCAAAAAGCACCGGCAACAATGTATGAATATAGAATTTTTGTGAAGGAACCAAGAAGGGTACATTTTGTTGAAGGTCGTTGAGGCACAGTGTTTCTAATCATAACCGAACTAGAATAATTCAGCAGGCCGACCAGTTGGAAATCATAATTGGATACTGCAATGGACTGCTTTCTAGAATTAGACCATTGCAACCGAAAGAGCGGCAAGGCATTGGTTTGTAGTCGTTATCATTTTCACTCGAAGATACGTTTCCTGCTATTTTAAAATAATGTTAACATATTCCTGGTCTAGCAGCCTCAAGTGGATTTCTTACCTGCCAGCTAGTAGTTGTATAACTATTTCCCGGGTCATTCAATTTCAACTGGCGCCAAATCCGTCGGTGAGCTATGTCGCCAGCCTCATTGTTGATAGGAATCATGAAGGTGGATACATTGGAAGCACTATATCCGTTCCTCACACCAGCCAATGAACTCAATTTCCGCCATCAACATGGAATCCAACTGAATTAACCAAAATACACCTGCAAATATGAAAGAAATTAGACATTTTATGAAGAAACCAAGAAGCAAAAATATGTAAAAGGTAGTCGAGGCACAATGATTCAAACCATTACCGAACTAGGATCGCCCTGCAGGCCGAGCAATCGGAAATCGTTGAATAATGCAATGGATTGCTTTCTTGAAAAGGAAAATCGCAACCAAAAAAGGCACACATTAGTTTGTAGTTGTTATCACGTTCACTCGAAGATACGTTTTCAGTTATTTTAAAATAATTTTAACATATTCCTGGTCTAGCAGTCTCAAGTGGATTTCATACCTGCCAGCTAGTAGTTGTGTAACCATTTCACGGGTCATTGATTTCAGTCAGGTGCCTAATACGTTGATAAGGTATGTCGCCAACCTCACTGCTGATAGGCATCATGAAGTTGGATGAAATAGAAGTACTAGAGCCGTTCCTCAAACCAGCTAATGTACTCAATTTGGGGTGCCAACATAGACTCCAACTGAATAAACCAAAATACACCTGTAACTATGATAGAAATTGGAACTTTTATGAAGGATCCATGAAGGGAAAAATATGTAAAAGGTCGCGGAGGCACAGTGTTTCTAACCATTACCGAACTAGGATCAACCTGCATGTCGAGCAATCGGAAATCGTTGAATAATGCAATGGATTGCTTTCTTGAAAAGGAAAATTGCAACCAAAAAAGGGGAACGCATTAGTTTCTAGTTGTTATCACGTTCACTCGAAGAAACATTTTCAGTTATTTTAAAATAATTTTAACAAATTCCCGGCCTAGCAGCCTCAAGTGGTTTTCTTACCTGCCTGATGGTAGTTGTGTAAGTATTTCCCGGGCCATTCATTTTCAACTGGTGCCTAATACGTCGGTTAGCTATGTCGCCAGCCTCATTGTTGATGGGAAACAAGAAGGTGGATGAAATGGAAGTACTGGAGCCGTTTCTCGCCCCATCCAATGTGCTCAATTTGCGCCGCCAACGTAGACTCCAACAGAATTTCCAAAATGCACCTGCAACAATGTAAGATTATAGAATTTTTGTGAAGGGACCAAGAAGGGAACATTTTGTTAAAGGTCGTTGAGGCACAGTGTTTCTAATCATAACCGAACTAGAATAATTCAGCAGGCCGACCAGTCCGAAATCATAATTGGATAGTGAAATGGACTGCTTTCGAGAAATAGACCTTTGCATCCGAAAGAGCGGCAAGGCATTAGTTTGTTGTCGTTATCATGTTCACTCGAAGATACGTTTCCTGCTATTTTAAAATAATGTTAACATATTCCTAGTGTAGCAGCCTCAAGTGGGTTTCTTACCTGCCAGCTATTAGTTGTGTAAATATTTCCAGGGTCATTCATTTTCAACTGGTGCCTAATACGTCGGTAAGCTATGCCTTCAGCCTCATTTTTGATGGGAATCATGACGTTGGATGAAATGGATGTAATAGACCCGTTCCTCGCCCCATCGAATGTACTCAATTTGCGACGCTAACATAGACTCCAACAGAATTTACCAAAATGCACCTGCAACAATGTATAACAAAGTACTGGAACGTTCCTCGCCCCCTCCAATATGCTCAATTTGGGCGCCAACGCAGACTCCAACTGAATTAACCAAAATACACCTGCACCTATGTAAGAAATTACGCATTTAACGAAGGAACCAAGAACGGAAAAATATGCTAAAGGTAGTTGAGGCACAGTGTTTCTAATCATAACCGAACTTGGATCAACCTGCAGGCCGAGCAATCGGAAATCGTTGAATATTGCAATAGACTGCTTTCTTGAAAAGGAAAATTGCAACCAAAAAAGTACAATTCATTAGTTTGTTGTCGTTATCACGTTTTCTCGAAGATACGCTTTCAGCAATTTTAAAATAATGTTAACATATTCCAGGTCTAGCAGCCTCAAGTGGATTTCATACCTGCCAGCTAGTAGTTGTGTAACTATTTCCCGGGTCATTCATCTTCAACTATTGCCTAATACGTCGGTAAGCTATGTCGCCAGCCTCATTTTTGATAGGAATCATGACGTTGGATGAAATGGATGTACTAGACCCGTTCCTCGCCCCATCCAATGTGCTCAATTTGCGTCGCCAACATAGATTCCAACAGAATTTAGCAAAAAGCACCTGCAACAATGTATGAATATAGAATTTTTGTGAAGGAACCAAGAAGGGTACATTTTGTTGAAGGTCGTTGAGGCACAGTGTTTCTAATCATAACCGAACTAGAATAATTCAGCAGGCCGACCAGTTGGAAATCATAATTGGATACTGCAATGGACTGCTTTCTAGAATTAGACCATTGCAACCGAAAGAGCGGCAAGGCATTGGTTTGTAGTCGTTATCATTTTCACTCGAAGATACGTTTCCTGCTATTTTAAAATAATGTTAACATATTCCTGGTCTAGCAGCCTCAAGTGGATTTCTTACCTGCCAGCTAGTAGTTGTATAACTATTTCCCGGGTCATTCAATTTCAACTGGCGCCAAATCCGTCGGTGAGCTATGTCGCCAGCCTCATTGTTGATAGGAATCATGAAGGTGGATACATTGGAAGCACTATATCCGTTCCTCACACCAGCCAATGAACTCAATTTCCGCCATCAACATGGAATCCAACTGAATTAACCAAAATACACCTGCAAATATGAAAGAAATTAGACATTTTATGAAGAAACCAAGAAGCAAAAATATGTAAAAGGTAGTCGAGGCACAATGATTCAAACCATTACCGAACTAGGATCGCCCTGCAGGCCGAGCAATCGGAAATCGTTGAATAATGCAATGGATTGCTTTCTTGAAAAGGAAAATCGCAACCAAAAAAAGGCACACATGAGTTTGTAGTTGTTATCACGTTCACTCGAAGATACGTTTTCAGTTATTTTAAAATAATTTTAACATATTCCTGGTCTAGCAGTCTCAAGTGGATTTCATACCTGCCAGCTAGTAGTTGTGTAACCATTTCACGGGTCATTGATTTCAGTCAGGTGCCTAATACGTTGATACGGTATGTCGCCAACCTCACTGCTGATAGGCATCATGAAGTTGGATGAAATAGAAGTACTAGAGCCGTTCCTCAAACCAGCTAATGTACTCAATTTGGGGTGCCAACATAGACTCCAACTGAATAAACCAAAATACACCTGCAACTATGATAGAAATTGGAACTATTATGAAGGATCCAAGAAGGGAAAAATATGTAAATGGTCGTGGAGGCACAGTGTTTCTAACCATTACCGAACTAGGATCAACCTGCAGGTCGTGCCATCGGAAATCGTTAAATAATTCAATGGATTGCTTTCTTGAAAAGGAAAATTGCAACCAAAAAAAGGCAACGCATTAGTTTGTAGTTGTTATCACGTTCACTCGAAGATACGTTTTCAGTTATTTTAAAATAATTTTAACATATTCCTGTCTAGTCGTTATCATTTTCACTCGAAGATACGTTTCCTGCTATTTTAAAATAATGTTAACATATTCCTGGTCTAGCAGCCTCAAGTGGATTTCTTACCTGCCAGCTAGTAGTTGTGTAACTATTTCCCGGGTCATTCATTTTCAACTGGTGCCTAATACGTCGGTAAGCTATGTCGCCAGCCTCATTGTTGAAAGGAATCATGAAGGTGGATAAAATGGAAATAGTAGCGCCGTTCCTCACACCAGCCAATGTGCTCAATTGGCGCCGCCAACATAGACTCCAACTGAATTAACCAAGATACACCTGCAACTATGATAGAAATTTGAACTTTTATGAAGGATCCATGAAGGGAAAAATATTTAAAAGGTCGCGGAGGCACAGTGTTTCTAACCATTTCCGAACTAGGATCAACCTGCAGGTCGAGCAATCGGAAATCGTTGAATAATGCAATGGATTGCTTTCTTGAAAAGGAAAATTGCAACCAAAAAAGGGGAACGCATTAGTTTCTAGTTGTTATCACGGTCACTCGAAGAAACATTTTCAGTTATTTTAAAATAATTTTAACAAATTCCCGGCCTAGCAGCCTCAAGTGGTTTTCTTACCTGCCTGATGGTAGTTGTGTAAGTATTTCCCGGGCCATTCATTTTCAACTGGTGCCTAATACGTCGGTTAGCTATGTCGCCAGCCTCATTGTTGATAGGAAACAAGAAGGTGGATGAAATGGAAGTACTGGAGCCGTTCCTCGCCCCATCCAATGTGCTCAATTTGCGCCGCCAACATAGACTCTAACAGAATTTCCAAAATGCTCCTGCAACAATGTAAGATTATAGAATTTTTGTGAAGGGACCAAGAAGGGAACATTTTGTTAAAGGTCGTTGAGGCACAGTGTTTCTAATCATAACCGAACTAGAATAATTCAGCAGGCCGACCAGTCCGAAATCATAATTGGATAGTGAAATGGACTGCTTTCGAGAAATAGACCTTTGCATCCGAAAGAGCGGCAAGGCATTAGTTTGTTGTCGTTATCATGTTCACTCGAAGATACGTTTCCTGCTATTTTAAAATAATGTTAACATATTCCTAGTGTAGCAGCCTCAAGTGGGTTTCTTACCTGCCAGCTATTAGTTGTGTAAATATTTCCAGGGTCATTCATTTTCAACTGGTGCCTAATACGTCGGTAAGCTATGCCTTCAGCCTCATTTTTGATGGGAATCATGACGTTGGATGAAATGGATGTAATAGACCCGTTCCTCGCCCCATCGAATGTACTCAATTTGCGACGCCAACATAGACTCCAACAGAATTTACCAAAATGCACCTGCAACAATGTATAACAAAGTACTGGAACGTTCCTCGCCCCCTCCAATATGCTCAATTTGGGCGCCAACGCAGACTCCAACTGAATTAACCAAAATACACCTGCACCTATGTAAGAAATTACGCATTTAACGAAGGAACCAAGAACGGAAAAATATGCTAAAGGTAGTTGAGGCACAGTGTTTCTAATCATAACCGAACTTGGATCAACCTGCAGGCCGAGCAATCGGAAATCGTTGAATATTGCAATAGACTGCTTTCTTGAAAAGGAAAATTGCAACCAAAAAAGTACAATTCATTAGTTTGTTGTCGTTATCACGTTTTCTCGAAGATACGCTTTCAGCAATTTTAAAATAATGTTAACATATTCCAGGTCTAGCAGCCTCAAGTGGATTTCATACCTGCCAGCTAGTAGTTGTGTAACTATTTCCCGGGTCATTCATCTTCAACTATTGCCTAATACGTCGGTAAGCTATGTCGCCAGCCTCATTTTTGATAGGAATCATGACGTTGGATGAAATGGATGTACTAGACCCGTTCCTCGCCCCATCCAATGTGCTCAATTTGCGTCGCCAACATAGATTCCAACAGAATTTAGCAAAAAGCACCTGCAACAATGTATGAATATAGAATTTTTGTGAAGGAACCAAGAAGGGTACATTTTGTTGAAGGTCGTTGAGGCACAGTGTTTCTAATCATAACCGAACTAGAATAATTCAGCAGGCCGACCAGTTGGAAATCATAATTGGATACTGCAATGGACTGCTTTCTAGAATTAGACCATTGCAACCGAAAGAGCGGCAAGGCATTGGTTTGTAGTCGTTATCATTTTCACTCGAAGATACGTTTCCTGCTATTTTAAAATAATGTTAACATATTCCTGGTCTAGCAGCCTCAAGTGGATTTCTTACCTGCCAGCTAGTAGTTGTATAACTATTTCCCGGGTCATTCAATTTCAACTGGCGCCAAATCCGTCGGTGAGCTATGTCGCCAGCCTCATTGTTGATAGGAATCATGAAGGTGGATACATTGGAAGCACTATATCCGTTCCTCACACCAGCCAATGAACTCAATTTCCGCCATCAACATGGAATCCAACTGAATTAACCAAAATACACCTGCAAATATGAAAGAAATTAGACATTTTATGAAGAAACCAAGAAGCAAAAATATGTAAAAGGTAGTCGAGGCACAATGATTCAAACCATTACCGAACTAGGATCGCCCTGCAGGCCGAGCAATCGGAAATCGTTGAATAATGCAATGGATTGCTTTCTTGAAAAGGAAAATCGCAACCAAAAAAAGGCACACATGAGTTTGTAGTTGTTATCACGTTCACTCGAAGATACGTTTTCAGTTATTTTAAAATAATTTTAACATATTCCTGGTCTAGCAGTCTCAAGTGGATTTCATACCTGCCAGCTAGTAGTTGTGTAACCATTTCACGGGTCATTGATTTCAGTCAGGTGCCTAATACGTTGATACGGTATGTCGCCAACCTCACTGCTGATAGGCATCATGAAGTTGGATGAAATAGAAGTACTAGAGCCGTTCCTCAAACCAGCTAATGTACTCAATTTGGGGTGCCAACATAGACTCCAACTGAATAAACCAAAATACACCTGCAACTATGATAGAAATTGGAACTATTATGAAGGATCCAAGAAGGGAAAAATATGTAAATGGTCGTGGAGGCACAGTGTTTCTAACCATTACCGAACTAGGATCAACCTGCAGGTCGTGCCATCGGAAATCGTTAAATAATTCAATGGATTGCTTTCTTGAAAAGGAAAATTGCAACCAAAAAAAGGCAACGCATTAGTTTGTAGTTGTTATCACGTTCACTCGAAGATACGTTTTCAGTTATTTTAAAATAATTTTAACATATTCCTGTCTAGTCGTTATCATTTTCACTCGAAGATACGTTTCCTGCTATTTTAAAATAATGTTAACATATTCCTGGTCTAGCAGCCTCAAGTGGATTTCTTACCTGCCAGCTAGTAGTTGTGTAACTATTTCCCGGGTCATTCATTTTCAACTGGTGCCTAATACGTCGGTAAGCTATGTCGCCAGCCTCATTGTTGAAAGGAATCATGAAGGTGGATAAAATGGAAATAGTAGCGCCGTTCCTCACACCAGCCAATGTGCTCAATTGGCGCCGCCAACATAGACTCCAACTGAATTAACCAAGATACACCTGCAACTATGATAGAAATTTGAACTTTTATGAAGGATCCATGAAGGGAAAAATATTTAAAAGGTCGCGGAGGCACAGTGTTTCTAACCATTTCCGAACTAGGATCAACCTGCAGGTCGAGCAATCGGAAATCGTTGAATAATGCAATGGATTGCTTTCTTGAAAAGGAAAATTGCAACCAAAAAAGGGGAACGCATTAGTTTCTAGTTGTTATCACGGTCACTCGAAGAAACATTTTCAGTTATTTTAAAATAATTTTAACAAATTCCCGGCCTAGCAGCCTCAAGTGGTTTTCTTACCTGCCTGATGGTAGTTGTGTAAGTATTTCCCGGGCCATTCATTTTCAACTGGTGCCTAATACGTCGGTTAGCTATGTCGCCAGCCTCATTGTTGATAGGAAACAAGAAGGTGGATGAAATGGAAGTACTGGAGCCGTTCCTCGCCCCATCCAATGTGCTCAATTTGCGCCGCCAACATAGACTCTAACAGAATTTCCAAAATGCTCCTGCAACAATGTAAGATTATAGAATTTTTGTGAAGGGACCAAGAAGGGAACATTTTGTTAAAGGTCGTTGAGGCACAGTGTTTCTAATCATAACCGAACTAGAATAATTCAGCAGGCCGACCAGTCCGAAATCATAATTGGATAGTGAAATGGACTGCTTTCGAGAAATAGACCTTTGCATCCGAAAGAGCGGCAAGGCATTAGTTTGTTGTCGTTATCATGTTCACTCGAAGATACGTTTCCTGCTATTTTAAAATAATGTTAACATATTCCTAGTGTAGCAGCCTCAAGTGGGTTTCTTACCTGCCAGCTATTAGTTGTGTAAATATTTCCAGGGTCATTCATTTTCAACTGGTGCCTAATACGTCGGTAAGCTATGCCTTCAGCCTCATTTTTGATGGGAATCATGACGTTGGATGAAATGGATGTAATAGACCCGTTCCTCGCCCCATCGAATGTACTCAATTTGCGACGCCAACATAGACTCCAACAGAATTTACCAAAATGCACCTGCAACAATGTATAACAAAGTACTGGAACGTTCCTCGCCCCCTCCAATATGCTCAATTTGGGCGCCAACGCAGACTCCAACTGAATTAACCAAAATACACCTGCACCTATGTAAGAAATTACGCATTTAACGAAGGAACCAAGAACGGAAAAATATGCTAAAGGTAGTTGAGGCACAGTGTTTCTAATCATAACCGAACTTGGATCAACCTGCAGGCCGAGCAATCGGAAATCGTTGAATATTGCAATAGACTGCTTTCTTGAAAAGGAAAATTGCAACCAAAAAAGTACAATTCATTAGTTTGTTGTCGTTATCACGTTTTCTCGAAGATACGCTTTCAGCAATTTTAAAATAATGTTAACATATTCCAGGTCTAGCAGCCTCAAGTGGATTTCATACCTGCCAGCTAGTAGTTGTGTAACTATTTCCCGGGTCATTCATCTTCAACTATTGCCTAATACGTCGGTAAGCTATGTCGCCAGCCTCATTTTTGATAGGAATCATGACGTTGGATGAAATGGATGTACTAGACCCGTTCCTCGCCCCATCCAATGTGCTCAATTTGCGTCGCCAACATAGATTCCAACAGAATTTAGCAAAAAGCACCTGCAACAATGTATGAATATAGAATTTTTGTGAAGGAACCAAGAAGGGTACATTTTGTTGAAGGTCGTTGAGGCACAGTGTTTCTAATCATAACCGAACTAGAATAATTCAGCAGGCCGACCAGTTGGAAATCATAATTGGATACTGCAATGGACTGCTTTCTAGAATTAGACCATTGCAACCGAAAGAGCGGCAAGGCATTGGTTTGTAGTCGTTATCATTTTCACTCGAAGATACGTTTCCTGCTATTTTAAAATAATGTTAACATATTCCTGGTCTAGCAGCCTCAAGTGGATTTCTTACCTGCCAGCTAGTAGTTGTATAACTATTTCCCGGGTCATTCAATTTCAACTGGCGCCAAATCCGTCGGTGAGCTATGTCGCCAGCCTCATTGTTGATAGGAATCATGAAGGTGGATGAAATAGAAGTACTAGAGCCGTTCCTCAAACCAGCTAATGTACTCAATTTGGGGTGCCAACATAGACTCCAACTGAATAAACCAAAATACACCTGCAACTATGATAGAAATTGGAACTATTATGAAGGATCCAAGAAGGGAAAAATATGTAAATGGTCGTGGAGGCACAGTGTTTCTAACCATTACCGAACTAGGATCAACCTGCAGGTCGTGCCATCGGAAATCGTTAAATAATTCAATGGATTGCTTTCTTGAAAAGGAAAATTGCAACCAAAAAAAGGCAACGCATTAGTTTGTAGTTGTTATCACGTTCACTCGAAGATACGTTTTCAGTTATTTTAAAATAATTTTAACATATTCCTGTCTAGTCGTTATCATTTTCACTCGAAGATACGTTTCCTGCTATTTTAAAATAATGTTAACATATTCCTGGTCTAGCAGCCTCAAGTGGATTTCTTACCTGCCAGCTAGTAGTTGTGTAACTATTTCCCGGGTCATTCATTTTCAACTGGTGCCTAATACGTCGGTAAGCTATGTCGCCAGCCTCATTGTTGAAAGGAATCATGAAGGTGGATAAAATGGAAATAGTAGCGCCGTTCCTCACACCAGCCAATGTGCTCAATTGGCGCCGCCAACATAGACTCCAACTGAATTAACCAAGATACACCTGCAACTATGATAGAAATTTGAACTTTTATGAAGGATCCATGAAGGGAAAAATATGTAAAAGGTCGCGGAGGCACAGTGTTTCTAACCATTACCGAACTAGGATCAACCTGCAGGTCGAGCAATCGGAAATCGTTGAATAATGCAATGGATTGCTTTCTTGAAAAGGAAAATTGCAACCAAAAAAGGGGAACGCATTAGTTTCTAGTTGTTATCACGTTCACTCGAAGAAACATTTTCAGTTATTTTAAAATAATTTTAACAAATTCCCGGCCTAGCAGCCTCAAGTGGTTTTCTTACCCGCCTGATGGTAGTTGTGTAAGTATTTCCCGGGCCATTCATTTTCAACTGGTGCCTAATACGTCGGTTAGCTATGTCGCCAGCCTCATTGTTGATAGGAAACAAGAAGGTGGATGAAATGGAAGTACTGGAGCCGTTCCTCGCCCCATCCAATGTGCTCAATTTGCGCCGCCAACATAGACTCTAACAGAATTTCCAAAATGCTCCTGCAACAATGTAAGATTATAGAATTTTTGTGAAGGGACCAAGAAGGGAACATTTTGTTAAAGGTCGTTGAGGCACAGTGTTTCTAATCATAACCGAACTAGAATAATTCAGCAGGCCGACCAGTCCGAAATCATAATTGGATAGTGAAATGGACTGCTTTCGAGAAATAGACCTTTGCATCCGAAAGAGCGGCAAGGCATTAGTTTGTTGTCGTTATCATGTTCACTCGAAGATACGTTTCCTGCTATTTTAAAATAATGTTAACATATTCCTAGTGTAGCAGCCTCAAGTGGGTTTCTTACCTGCCAGCTATTAGTTGTGTAAATATTTCCAGGGTCATTCATTTTCAACTGGTGCCTAATACGTCGGTAAGCTATGCCTTCAGCCTCATTTTTGATGGGAATCATGACGTTGGATGAAATGGATGTAATAGACCCGTTCCTCGCCCCATCGAATGTACTCAATTTGCGACGCTAACATAGACTCCAACAGAATTTACCAAAATGCACCTGCAACAATGTATAACAAAGTACTGGAACGTTCCTCGCCCCCTCCAATATGCTCAATTTGGGCGCCAACGCAGACTCCAACTGAATTAACCAAAATACACCTGCACCTATGTAAGAAATTACGCATTTAACGAAGGAACCAAGAACGGAAAAATATGCTAAAGGTAGTTGAGGCACAGTGTTTCTAATCATAACCGAACTTGGATCAACCTGCAGGCCGAGCAATCGGAAATCGTTGAATATTGCAATAGACTGCTTTCTTGAAAAGGAAAATTGCAACCAAAAAAGTACAATTCATTAGTTTGTTGTCGTTATCACGTTTTCTCGAAGATACGCTTTCAGCAATTTTAAAATAATGTTAACATATTCCAGGTCTAGCAGCCTCAAGTGGATTTCATACCTGCCAGCTAGTAGTTGTGTAACTATTTCCAGGGTCATTCATCTTCAACTATTGCCTAATACGTCGGTAAGCTATGTCGCCTGCCTCATTTTTGATAGGAATCATGACATTGGATGAAATGGATGTACTAGACCCGTTCCTCGCCCCATCCAATGTGCTCAATTTGCGTCGCCAACATAGATTCCAACAGAATTTAGCAAAAAGCACCTGCAACAATGTATGAATATAGAATTTTTGTGAAGGAACCAAGAAGGGTACATTTTGTTGAAGGTCGTTGAGGCACAGTGTTTCTAATCATAACCGAACTAGAATAATTCAGCAGGCCGACCAGTTGGAAATCATAATTGGATACTGCAATGGACTGCTTTCTAGAATTAGACCATTGCAACCGAAAGAGCGGCAAGGCATTGGTTTGTAGTCGTTATCATTTTCACTCGAAGATACGTTTCCTGCTATTTTAAAATAATGTTAACATATTCCTGGTCTAGCAGCCTCAAGTGGATTTCTTACCTGCCAGCTAGTAGTTGTATAACTATTTCCCGGGTCATTCAATTTCAACTGGCGCCAAATCCGTCGGTGAGCTATGTCGCCAGCCTCATTGTTGATAGGAATCATGAAGGTGGATACATTGGAAGCACTATATCCGTTCCTCACACCAGCCAATGAACTCAATTTCCGCCATCAACATGGAATCCAACTGAATTAACCAAAATACACCTGCAAATATGAAAGAAATTAGACATTTTATGAAGAAACCAAGAAGCAAAAATATGTAAAAGGTAGTCGAGGCACAATGATTCAAACCATTACCGAACTAGGATCGCCCTGCAGGCCGAGCAATCGGAAATCGTTGAATAATGCAATGGATTGCTTTCTTGAAAAGGAAAATCGCAACCAAAAAAAGGCACACATTAGTTTGTAGTTGTTATCACGTTCACTCGAAGATACGCTTTCAGTTATTTTAAAATAATTTTAACATATTCCTGGTCTAGCAGTCTCAAGTGGATTTCATACCTGCCAGCTAGTAGTTGTGTAACCATTTCACGGGTCATTGATTTCAGTCAGGTGCCTAATACGTTGATAAGGTATGTCGCCAACCTCACTGCTGATAGGCATCATGAAGTTGGATGAAATAGAAGTACTAGAGCCGTTCCTCAAACCAGCTAATGTACTCAATTTGGGGTGCCAACATAGACTCCAACTGAATAAACCAAAATACACCTGTAACTATGATAGAAATTGGAACTTTTATGAAGGATCCATGAAGGGAAAAATATGTAAAAGGTCGCGGAGGCACAGTGTTTCTAACCATTACCGAACTAGGATCAACCTGCATGTCGAGCAATCGGAAATCGTTGAATAATGCAATGGATTGCTTTCTTGAAAAGGAAAATTGCAACCAAAAAAGAGCAACGCATTAGTTTCTAGTTGTTATCACGTTCACTCGAAGAAACGTTTTCAGTTATTTTAAAATAATTTTAACATATTCCTGGCCTAGCAGCCTCAAGTGGTTTTCTTACCTGCCTGATGGTAGTTGTGTAAGTATTTCCCGGGCCATTCATTTTCAACTGGTGCCTAATACGTCGGTTAGCTATGTCGCCAGCCTCATTGTTGATGGGAAACAAGAAGGTGGATGAAATGGAAGTACTGGAGCCGTTTCTCGCCCCATCCAATGTGCTCAATTTGCGTCGCCAACATAGATTCCAACAGAATTTAGCAAAAAGCACCTGCAACAATGTATGAATATAGAATTTTTGTGAAGGAACCAAGAAGGGTACATTTTGTTGAAGGTCGTTGAGGCACAGTGTTTCTAATCATAACCGAACTAGAATAATTCAGCAGGCCGACCAGTTGGAAATCATAATTGGATACTGCAATGGACTGCTTTCTAGAATTAGACCATTGCAACCGAAAGAGCGGCAAGGCATTGGTTTGTAGTCGTTATCATTTTCACTCGAAGATACGTTTCCTGCTATTTTAAAATAATGTTAACATATTCCTGGTCTAGCAGCCTCAAGTGGATTTCTTACCTGCCAGCTAGTAGTTGTATAACTATTTCCCGGGTCATTCAATTTCAACTGGCGCCAAATCCGTCGGTGAGCTATGTCGCCAGCCTCATTGTTGATAGGAATCATGAAGGTGGATACATTGGAAGCACTATATCCGTTCCTCACACCAGCCAATGAACTCAATTTCCGCCATCAACATGGAATCCAACTGAATTAACCAAAATACACCTGCAAATATGAAAGAAATTAGACATTTTATGAAGAAACCAAGAAGCAAAAATATGTAAAAGGTAGTCGAGGCACAATGATTCAAACCATTACCGAACTAGGATCGCCCTGCAGGCCGAGCAATCGGAAATCGTTGAATAATGCAATGGATTGCTTTCTTGAAAAGGAAAATCGCAACCAAAAAAAGGCACACATTAGTTTGTAGTTGTTATCACGTTCACTCGAAGATACGCTTTCAGTTATTTTAAAATAATTTTAACATATTCCTGGTCTAGCAGTCTCAAGTGGATTTCATACCTGCCAGCTAGTAGTTGTGTAACCATTTCACGGGTCATTGATTTCAGTCAGGTGCCTAATACGTTGATAAGGTATGTCGCCAACCTCACTGCTGATAGGCATCATGAAGTTGGATGAAATAGAAGTACTAGAGCCGTTCCTCAAACCAGCTAATGTACTCAATTTGGGGTGCCAACATAGACTCCAACTGAATAAACCAAAATACACCTGTAACTATGATAGAAATTGGAACTTTTATGAAGGATCCATGAAGGGAAAAATATGTAAAAGGTCGCGGAGGCACAGTGTTTCTAACCATTACCGAACTAGGATCAACCTGCATGTCGAGCAATCGGAAATCGTTGAATAATGCAATGGATTGCTTTCTTGAAAAGGAAAATTGCAACCAAAAAAGAGCAACGCATTAGTTTCTAGTTGTTATCACGTTCACTCGAAGAAACGTTTTCAGTTATTTTAAAATAATTTTAACATATTCCTGGCCTAGCAGCCTCAAGTGGTTTTCTTACCTGCCTGATGGTAGTTGTGTAAGTATTTCCCGGGCCATTCATTTTCAACTGGTGCCTAATACGTCGGTTAGCTATGTCGCCAGCCTCATTGTTGATGGGAAACAAGAAGGTGGATGAAATGGAAGTTCTGGAGCCGTTTCTCGCCCCATCCAATGTGCTCAATTTGCGCCGCCAACGTAGACTCTAACAGAATTTCCAAAATGCACCTGCAACAATGTAAGAATATAGAATTTTTGTGAAGGGACCAAGAAGGGTACATTTTGTTGAAGGTCGTTGAGGCACAGTGTTTCTAATCATAACCGAACCAGAATAATTCAGCAGGCCGACCAGTCCGAAATCATAAATGGATAGTGAAATGGACTGCTTTCGAGAAATAGACCTTTGCATCCGAAAGAGCGGCAAGGCATTAGTTTGTTGTCGTTATCATGTTCACTCGAAGATACGTTTCCTGCTATTTTAAAATAATGTTAACATATTCCTGGTCTAGCAGCCTCAAGTGGATTTCATACCTGCCAGCTAGTAGTTGTGTAACCATTTCACGGGTCATTGATTTCAGTCAGGTGCCTAATACGTTGATAAGCTATGTCGCCAGCCTCATTGTTGAAAGGAATCATGAAGGAGGATAAAATGTAAAATGGAAGTACTAGAGCTGTTCCACACACCATCCAAAGTACTCAATTTGCGCCGCCAACATAGACTCCAACAGAATTTAGCAAAATGCACCTGCAACAATGTAAGAAAATAGAATTTTTGTGAAGGGACCTAGAAGGAAACATTCTCTTAAAGGTCGTTGGGGCACAGTATTTCTAATCATAAACGAACTATGATTATTCTGCAGGTCGACCAGTCGGAAATCGTAATCGGATACTGCAATGGACTGCCTTCTTAAAAGAGACCATTGCATCCGAAAGAGCGGCAACGCATTAGTTTGTTGTCGTTATCATGTTCACTCGAAGATATGCTTCCTGCTATTTTAAAATAATGTTAACATATTCGTTGTTTGGCAGCCTCAAGTGGATTTCTTACCTGCCAGCTAGTAGCTGTATAACTATTTCCCGGGTCATTCATTTTCAACTGGCGCCTTATACGTCAGTAAGCTACGTCGCCAGCCTCATTGTTGATGAGAATCATGTAGGTTGCTGAAATGGAAGTACTGGAGCCGTTCCTCGCCCCATCCAATGTGCTCAATTTGCGCCGCCAACATAGACTCCAACAGAATTTAGCATGATGCACCTGCAACAATGTAATAAAATAGAATTTTTGTGAAGGGACCTAGAAGGGAACATTTTGTTAAAGGTCGTTGGGGCACAGTATTTCTAATCATAGACGAACTATGATTATTCTGCCGGTCGAACAGTCGGAAATCATTAGTGGATACTGCAATGGACTGCTTTCTTGAAATAGACCATTGCAACCGAAAGAGCGGCAACGCTTTAGTTTGTAGTCGTTATCATTTTCACTCGAAGATACGTTTCCTGCTATTTTAAAATAATGTTAACATATTCCTGGTCTAGCAGCCTCAACTGGATTTCTTACCTGCCAGCTAGTAGTTGTATAACTATTTCCCGGGTCATTCATTTTCAACTGGCGCCAAATCCGTCGGTGAGCTATGTCGCCAGCCTCATTGTTCATAGGAATCATGAAGGTGGATACATTGGAAGCACTATATCCGTTCCTCACACCAGCCAATGAACTCAATTTCCGCCATCAACATGGAATCCAACTGAATTAACCAAAATACACCTGCAAATATGAAAGAAATTAGACATTTTATGAAGAAACCAAGAAGCAAAAATATGTAAAAGGTAGTCGAGGCACAATGATTCAAACCATTACCGAACTAGGATCGCCCTGGAGGCCGAGCAATCGGAAATCGTTGATTAATGCAATGGAATCATGAAGGTGGATAAAATGTAAAATGGAAGTACTAGAGCTGTTCCACACACCATCCAAAGTACTCAATTTGCGCCGCCAACATAGACTCCAACAGAATTAACCAAAATACACCTGCACCTTTGTAAGAAATTACGCATTTAATGAAGGAACCAAGAACGGAAAAATATGCTAAAGGTAGTTGAGGCACAGTGTTTCTAATCATAACCGAACTTGGATCAACCTGCAGGCCGAGCAATCGGAAATCGTTGAATATTGCAATAGACAGCTTTCTTGAAAAGGAAAATTGCAACCAAAAAAGTACAATTCATTAGTTTGTTGTCGCTATCACGTTTACTCGAAGATACGCTTTCAGCAATTATAAAATAATGTTAACATATTCCAGGTCTAGCAGCCTGAAGTGGATTTCATACCTGCCAGCTAGTAGTTGTGTAACTATTTCCCGGGTCATTCATCTTCAACTATTGCCTAATACGTCGGTAAGCTATGTCGCCAGCCTCATTTTTGATAGGAATCATGACGTTGGATGAAATGGATGTACTAGACCCGTTCCTCGCCCCATCCAATGTGCTCAATTTGCGTCGCCAACATAGATTCCAACAGAATTTAGCAAAAAGCACCTGCAACAATGTATGAATATAGAATTTTTGTGAAGGAACCAAGAAGGGTACATTTTGTTCAAGGTCGTTGAGGCACAGTGTTTCTAATCATAACCGAACTAGAATAATTCAGCAGGCCGACCAGTTGGAAATCATAATTGGATACTGCAATGGACTGCTTTCTAGAAATAGACCATTGCAACCGAAAGAGCGGCAAGGCATTGGTTTGTAGTCGTTATCATTTTCACTCGAAGATACGTTTCCTGCTATTTTAAAATAATGTTAACATATTCCTGGTCTAGCAGCCTCAAGTGGATTTCTTACCTGCCAGCTAGTAGTTGTATAACTATTTCCCGGGTCATTCAATTTCAACTGGCGCCAAATCCGTCGGTGAGCTATGTCGCCAGCCTCATTGTTGATAGGAATCATGAAGGTGGATACATTGGAAGCACTATATCCGTTCCTCACACCAGCCAATGAACTCAATTTCCGCCATCAACATGGAATCCAACTGAATTAACCAAAATACACCTGCAAATATGAAAGAAATTAGACATTTTATGAAGAAACCAAGAAGCAAAAATATGTAAAAGGTAGTCGAGGCACAATGATTCAAACCATTACCGAACTAGGATCGCCCTGCAGGCCGAGCAATCGGAAATCGTTGAATAATGCAATGGATTGCTTTCTTGAAAAGGAAAATCGCAACCAAAAAAAGGCACACATTAGTTTGTAGTTGTTATCACGTTCACTCGAAGATACGTTTTCAGTTATTTTAAAATAATTTTAACATATTCCTGGTCTAGCAGTCTCAAGTGGATTTCATACCTGCCAGCTAGTAGTTGGGTAACTATTTCCCGGGTCATTGATTTCATACTGGTGCCTAAAACGTTGATAAGGTATGTCGCCAACCTCACTGCTGATAGGCATCATGAAGTTGGATGAAATAGAAGTACTAGAGCCGTTCCTCAAACCAGCTAATGTACTCAATTTGGGGTGCCAACATAGACTCCAACTGAATAAACCAAAATACACCTGCAACTTTGATAGAAATTCGAACTTTTATGAAGGATCCATGAAGGGAAAAATATGTAAAAGGTCGCGGAGGCACAGTGTTTCTAACCATTACCGAACTAGGATCAACTTGCATGTCGAGCAATCGGAAATCGTTGAATAATGCAATGGATTGCTTTCTTGAAAAGGAAAATTGCAACCAAAAAAGAGCAACGCATTAGTTTCTAGTTGTTATCACGTTCACTCGAAGAAACGTTTTCAGTTATTTT
The DNA here is from genome assembly GCA_963971405.1 of Psococerastis gibbosa. NCBI lineage: Eukaryota > Metazoa > Arthropoda > Insecta > Psocodea > Psocidae > Psococerastis > Psococerastis gibbosa. The sequence goes on along the minus strand of OZ020493.1, from coordinate 2,921,814 downwards.
AAAATAATTTTAACATATTCCTGGCCTAGCAGCCTCAAGTGGTTTTCTTACCTGCCTGATGGTAGTTGTGTAAGTATTTCCCGGGCCATTCATTTTCAACTGGTGCCTAATACGTCGGTTAGCTATGTCGCCAGCCTCATTGTTGATGGGAAACAAGAAGGTGGATGAAATGGAAGTACTGGAGCCGTTTCTCGCCCCATCCAATGTGCTCAATTTGCGCCGCCAACATAGACTCTAACAGAATTTCCAAAATGCACCTGCAACAATGTAAGAATATAGAATTTTTGTGAAGGGACCAAGAAGGGAACATTTTGTTAAAGGTCGTTGAGGCACAGTGTTTCTAATCATAACCGAACCAGAATAATTCAGCAGGCCGACCAGTCCGAAATCATAAATGGATAGTGAAATGGACTGCTTTCGAGAAATAGACCTTTGCATCCGAAAGAGCGGCAAGGCATTAGTTTGTTGTCGTTATCATGTTCACTCGAAGATACGTTTCCTGCTATTTTAAAATAATGTTAACATATTCCTAGTGTAGCAGCCTCAAGTAGGTTTCTTACCTGCCAGCTATTAGTTGTGTAAATATTTCCAGGGTCATTCATTTTCAACTGGTGCCTAATACGTCGGTAAGCTATGCCTTCAGCCTCATTTTTGATGGGAATCATGACGTTGGATGAAATGGATGTAATAGACCCGTTCCTCGCCCCATCGAATGTACTCAATTTGCGACGCCAACATAGACTCCAACAGAATTTACCAAAATGCTCCTGCAACAATGTACAACAAAGTACTGGAACGTTCCTCGCCCCCTCCAATATGCTCAATTTGGGCCGCCAACGCAGACTCCAACAGAATTAACCAAAATACACCTGCACCTTTGTAAGAAATTACGCTTTTAATGAAGGAACCAAGAACGGAAAAATATGCTAAAGGTAGTTGAGGCACAGTGTTTCTAATCATAACCGAACTTGGATCAACCTGCAGGCCGAGCAATCGGAAATCGTTGAATATTGCAATAGACTGCTTTCTTGAAAAGGAAAATTGCAACCAAAAAAGGGGAACGCATTAGTTTCTAGTTGTGATCACGTTCACTCGAAGAAACGTATTCAGTTATTTTAAAATAATTTTAACAAATTCCCGGCCTAGCAGCCTCAAGTGGTTTTCTTACCTGCCTGATGGTAGTTGTGTAAGTATTTCCCGGGCCATTCATTTTCAACTGGTGCCTAATACGTCGGTTAGCTATGTCGCCAGCCTCATTGTTGATAGGAATCATGACGTTGGATGAAATGGAAGTACTAGACCCGTTCCTCGCCCCATCGAATGTACTCAAATTGCGACGCCAACATAGACTCCAACAGAATTTACCAAAATGAACCTGCAACAATGTAAGAATATAGAATTTTTGTGAAGGGACCAAGAAGGGAACATTTAGTTAAAGGTCGGTGAGGCACAGTGTTTCTAGTGATAACCGAACTATGATCATTCCGCAGGTCAACCAGTCGGAAATCAGTATTGGATACTGCAATGGACCGCCTTCTAGAAATAGACCTTTGCATCCGAAAGAGCGGCAACGCATAAGATTGTTGACATATCACGTTCACACGATGATACGTTTTCAGTTATTTTAAAATAATTTTAACAAATTCCCGGCCTAGCAGCCTCAAGTGGTTTTCTTACCTGCCTGATGGTAGTTGTGTAAGTATTTCCCGGGCCATTCATTTTCAACTGGTGCCTAATACGTCGGTTAGCTATGTCGCCAGCCTCATTGTTGATAGGAAACAAGAAGGTGGATGAAATGGAAGTACTGGAGCCGTTCCTCGCCCCATCCAATGTGCTCAATTTGCGCCGCCAACATAGACTCTAACAGAATTTCCAAAATGCACCTGCAACAATGTAAGATTATAGAATTTTTGTGAAGGGACCAAGAAGGGAACATTTTGTTAAAGGTCGTTGAGGCACAGTGTTTCTAATCATAACCGAACTAGAATAATTCAGCAGGCCGACCAGTCCGAAATCATAAATGGATAGTGAAATGGACTGCTTTCGAGAAATAGACCTTTGCATCCGAAAGAGCGGCAAGGCATTAGTTTGTTGTCGTTATCATGTTCACTCGAAGATACGTTTCCTGCTATTTTAAAATAATGTTAACATATTCCAAGTGTAGCAGCCTCAAGTGGGTTTCTTACCTGCCAGCTATTAGTTGTGTAAATATTTCCAGGGTCATTCATTTTCAACTGGTGCCTAATACGTCGGTAAGCTATGCCTTCAGCCTCATTTTTGATGGGAATCATGACGTTGGATGAAATGGATGTAATAGACCCGTTCCTCGCCCCATCGAATGTACTCAATTTGCGACGCCAACATAGACTCCAACAGAATTTACCAAAATGAACCTGCAACAATGTAAGAGTATAGAATTTTTGTGAAGGGACCAAGAAGGGAACATTTTGTTAAATTTCGTTGGGGCATAGTATTTCTAATCATAACCGAACTATGATCATTCCGCAGGTCAACCAGTCGGAAATCAGTATTGGATACTGCAATGGACTGCCTTCTAGAAATAGACCTTTGCATCCGAAAGAGCGGCAACGCATAAGATTGTTGACATATCACGTTCACACGATGATACGTTTTCAGTTATTTTGAAACAATGTCAACATATTCCTGGTCTAGCAGCCTCAAGTGGATTTCTTACCTGCCAGCTAGTAGTTGTGTAACTATTTCCCGGGTCATTCATTTGCCTAATACGTCGGTAAGCTATGTCGCCAGCCTCATTGTTGAAAGGAATCATGAAGGTGGATAAAATGGAAATAGTAGCGCCGTTCCTCACACCAGCTGTGTGCTCAATTGGCGCCGCCAACATAGACTCCAACTGAATTAACCAAGATACACCTGCAACTATGATAGAAATTTGAACTTTTATGAAGGATCCATGAAGGGAAAAATATGTAAAAGGTCGCGGAGGCACAGTGTTTCTAACCATTACCGAACTAGGATCAACCTGCAGGTCGAGCAATCGGAAATCGTTGAATAATGCAATGGATTGCTTTCTTGAAAAGGAAAATTGCAACCGAAAAAGGGGAACGCATTAGTTTCTAGTTGTGATCACGTTCACTCGAAGAAACGTATTCAGTTATTTTAAAATAATTTTAACAAATACCCGGCCTAGCAGCCTCAAGTGGTTTTCTTACCTGCCTGATGGTAGTTGTGTAAGTATTTCCCGGGCCATTCATTTTCAACTGGTGCCTAATACGTCGGTTAGCTATGTCGCCAGCCTCATTGTTGATAGGAATCATGACGTTGGATGAAATGGTAGTACTAGACCCGTTCCTCGCCCCATCGAATGTACTCAAATTGCGACGCCAACATAGACTCCAACAGAATTTACCAAAATGAACCTGCAACAATGTAAGAATATAGAATTTTTGTGAAGGGACCAAGAAGGGAACATTTTGGTAAAGGTCGATGAGGCACAGTGTTTCTAATCATAACCGAACTATGATCATTCCGCAGGTCAACCAGTCGGAAATCAGTATTGGATACTGCAATGGACTGCCTTCTAGAAATAGACCTTTGCATCCGAAAGAGCGGCAACGCATAAGATTGTTGACATATCACGTTCACACGATGATACGTTTTCAGTTATTTTGAAACAATGTCAACATATTCCTGGTCTAGCAGCCTCAAGTGGATTTCATGCCTCCCAGCTAGTAGTTGTGTAACCATTTCACGGGTCATTGATTTTCAACTGGTGCCTAATACGTCAGTAAGCTATGTATTCAGCCTCATTTTTGATGGGAATCATGACGTTGGATGAAATGAATGTAATAGACCCGTTCCTCACCCCCTCCAATATCCTCCACTCCAACTGAATCAACCAAAATACATCTGCAACTATGATAGAAATTAGAACTTTTACGAAGGAACCATGAAGGGATAAATATGTTAAAGGTAGTGGAGGCACTGTTTCTGATCATAACAGAACTTGGATCAACCTGCAGGCCGAGCAATCGGAAATGTTGAATAATGCAATGGACTGTTTTCTTGAAAAGGAAAATTGCTACCAAAAAAGGGCAACGCATTAGTTTTTTGTTGTTATCACGTTCACTCGAAGATACGTTTTCAGTTATTATAAAATAATGTTAACATATTCTTGGTCTAGCAGCCACAAGTGGTTTTCTTACCTGCCAGATGGTAGTTCTGTAACCATTTCACGGGTCATTGATTTTCAACAGGTGCCTAATACGTCGATATGCTATGTCGCCACCCTCATTGGTGATAGGTATCATGAAGTTGAATGAAATGGAACTACTGGAGCCGTTCCTCGCCCCATCCAATGTGCTCAATTGGCGCAGCCAACATAGACTCCAACTGAATTAACCAAAATACACCTGCAACTATGATAGAAATTAGAACATTTATGAAGGAAATTGCGGAGCAATTTATGAAGAAACCTTCCAGTAGGCCATCTTGTAACGCGGATATGTTAACATATTCCAGGTCTAGCAGCCTCAAGTGGATTTCATACCTGCCAGCTAGTAGTTGTATAACCATTTCACGGGTCATTGATTTTCAGCAGATGCCTAATACGTCGATATGCTATGTCGCCACCCTCATTGGTGATAGGTATCATGAAGTTGGATGAAATAAAAGTACTGGAGCCGTTCCTCGCCCATTCCAATGTGCTCAATAGGCGCCGCCAACATAGACTCCAACTGAATTAACCAAAATACACCTGCAACTATGATAAAATTAGAACATTTATGAAGGAAATTGCGGAGCAATTTATGAAGAAACCTTCCAGTCGGCCATCTTGTGACGCGAATATGTTAACATATTCCAGGTCTAGCAGCCTCAAGTGGATTTCATACCTGCCAGCTAGTAGTTGTGTAACCATTTCACGGGTCATTGATTTTCAAATGGTGCCTAATACGTCGATGAGCTATGTCGCCAACCTCATTGCTGATAGGAATCATGAAGTTGGAAGAAATGGAAGTACTGGACCCGTTCCTCGCCCCATCCAATGTGCTCAATTTGCGCCGTCAACATAGACTCCAACTGAATTAACCAAAATACACCTGCAACTATGATAGAAATTAGAACTTTTACGAAGGAACCAAGAAGGGAAAAATATGTAAAAGGTCGTGGAGGCACAGTGTTTCTATTCAGAACCGAACTTGGATCAACCTGCAGGTCGAGCAATCGGAAATCGTTGAATAATGCAATGGATTGCTTTCATGAAAAGGAAAATTGCAACCAATAAAGGGCAACGCATTAGTTTGTTGTTGTTATCACGTTCAATCGAAGATACGTTTTCAGTTATTTTAAAAGAACCGGTCCGAGTTTACTCGAACATGCTTTCCAATTTATAAATTAGTAGATAGACAAAATGTGTAATTTCATAGTAAATAATTTCCATATGGTTAAATTTCAGATCCCTCAATATATTAAAAACCCCTTAAAACTCAATTGCATATTCTGGAACGAACAGACCAATACATTGTAATAGTAGTAACAATGACACATGGCACGTAATGCATTGGAGCGGGAATTTTCCACAATTTCTCAAAAAATACTTTTTTGCACAGAAACAAATATTTTTTTGGGAATGCAACCTGACCGTTTCTGATACCCTATTGAACACCTAAAACATACCTGAAGGTAGAAATCATCGATAGAAAGGTTCCACAGAAAAAATATCTTTTAGTCATTTTTCATTAAAATTCAGTTATTTTCATTTTTTTACACCCAGAAGCAACCTATCAAGGGGCAAGCGACCCCCGTATTTCGTTAACAATAATAACGACTACAATATATGTGAATTAAAAAGAAATCGTTGGAGCCGTTTTTGAGAAATAATTTTTTTAGACTTTTTTTTTAGTTTTTTGAAAATAAAACCCCCCCAAATTAAGTTAGCCCAAAATAAAAAAAATGTCCCGAGGTATGATTTTTGTGAACCTACATGCCGAATTTAATCAAAATCGACCGGGTGGTTTGCCCGGGAATCGACGCACAGACAGACAGACAGACAGACATACAGACAGACATACAGACAGAGCGACAGACAGACATTTCGTAAAAACCACTTTTTAGGGTTTCTGGGACCTCAAAACGTCTAAATCCGTTGAAATCTCGGAATCGAAAATTTGGACCATCACAAAGCTTTCCTTATACTGCGTATAAAATGGAAAGCAATAATGTTAACATATACTTGGTCTAACAGCCTCAAGTGGATTTCATACCTGCCAGCCAGTAGTTGTGTAACCATTTCACGGGTCATTGATTTCCAACTGGTGCTAATACGTCGGTAAGCTGTATCGAAAACCTCATTGCTGATAGGAGTCATGAAGTTGGATGAAATGGAAGTACTGGAGCCGTTTCTCGCCCATTCCAATGTGCTCAATTTGCGCCGCCAACACAGACTCCAACTGGATTAACCAAAATACATCTGCAACTATGATAGAAATTAGAACTTTTACGAAGGAACCAAGAAGGGAAAAATATGTAATAGGTCGTGGAGGCACAGTGTTTCTAATCATAACCAAACTTGGATCAACCTGCAGGCCAAGCAATCGGAAATCGTTGAATAATGCAATGGACTGCTTTCTTGAAAAGGAAAATTGCAACCAAAAAAGTACAATGCATTAGTTTGTTGTCGTTATCGCGTTCACTCGAAGATACGTTTTCAGTTATTATAAAATAATGTTAACATATTCCTGGTCTAGCAGGCTCAAGTGGATTTCATACCTGCCAGCTAGTAGTTCTGTAACCATTTCACGGGTCATTAATTTTCATCTGGTGCCTAATACGTCGAAAAGATATGTCGCCAACCTCATTGCTGATAAGAGTCATGAAGTTGGATGAAATGGAAGTACTGGAGCCGTTCCTCGCCCCATCCAATGTGCTCAATATGCACCGCCAACATAGACTCCAGCTGAATTAACCAAAATACACCTGCAACTATGATAGAAATTAGAACTTTTACGAAGGAACCAAAAAGGGAAAAATATGTAAATGGTCGTGGAGGCACAGTATTTCTAACCATTACCGAACTTGGATCAACCTGCAGGTCGAGCAATCGGAAATCATTGGATACAGCAATGGACTGCCTTCTTGAAATAGACCATTGCATCCGAAAGAGCGGCAAGGCATAAGATTGTTGTCCAGGGACCAAGACGGAAAATTATGTTAATAATCGTGGAGGCACAGTGTTTTCTGTAACACCTTTGCAAGCTTTGTCGCCATCTTCATCGTTGATAGGAATCATAGAGGTGGATGAAATGGAAGTACTAAAGCCGTTCCTCGCCCCATCCAAAGTACTCAATTTGCGATGCGAACATGGACTCCATCAGTATTTACCAAAATGCACCTGCAACTGTGTAAGAATATACATTTTTTGTGAAGGGACCAAGCAGGGAACATTTTGTTCAATTGTTGAGGCACAGTGTTTCTATTCATAACCGAACATGGATCAACCTACAGGTCGAGCAATCGGAAATCATTGAATACAGCAATGGACTGCTTTTTGAAAATAGACCATTGCTACCGGAAGAGCGGTAACGCATTAGTTTATTGTCGCTATCATGTTCACTCGACGATACGTTTTCAGCAATTGTTGTATCTACCGTGACCCATTATCACTTTAATTGAATTACCTTTACTATTCGACAAGGTACAGCGGTCAATATGGTCTACATGTAATTCAGCCTTTGAAATAATGCTATTGACAACCCCAAATGCGGCTTGTGCAACTTCATCAGTGAGGACGGTGGAAACCGGATTATTCAAAAAGAATCGACGATAGTCTGAGCCAGAACAGATTTGATCCTTTTGAAAACTGACTTGCATTTTTATCATAAGAGTTCAGTGGGATATCAACATTTCTGTAGTTTACGTCAAATTCACTACAGTACTTCTTAATAACTTCATTCACCGTCCATATATCATTATTTAGGTAACGCTTGTGTTAACTATATGGAATATTAAGCACAGTTATTTTGCAATTTTTAGTTTTAGACAATGTGTGAATAGCACGGCGGATGCCTATTGGGAAGCGATTGATACTAGAAATATCATTGCCACCCAGAATAAAAATTTCATCATTATTGTTAAAATGTTGACTTAAACTCTGTACAATATTAATGACACAAGATGATTTAGCGTAAGGTTTAGTAATGACCAGGGGTTTCACATCCACGCTGCATTTTTTAAAACGAGAAGTTAAAAAGGAACCAAGCCCTTTACTATTTTCATAAAGAAAATAAAGTTGGGTTGGTTGGGGATGATTCGTTCAACGGGGCAGGAAATTGAACCACACTCATAGCTTTCTCAACCAATACTTCACACGCGGAAGGGGTAACGGATTTGTGCACCCTAGGGCGAGGTAATGCACAGGGCTCTTGGTCCTTAAGAGACGGTAAACTACAGCAATCTAAGATGCTACTTATGGTCGATCTATCCTTCTCTAAGAGTAATCCCAATTCATTAATTGTATTGCCCTGATCTTTCATATCCAACAACATACAGTGTTTTTCTTGGCGATACTGCTCACAAAGATGAAGAATGGCCTTATAAGACCGTTCCATATCATCATATCATATTACCGATAAGATGAAGCTGAAGCTTACCTAATATGTCGAAGATATTGGCGATGTTGGCCAACAAATTATTGAAGCAATCAACATCATCAAAATTGACCCGGTTACATCTCAGTTGCTCAAAAACAGTACTTTCCAACTTCTCAATACCTTTAGTTATTCTCTCAGCCATTAAAAACAGAAAAGTAAAATAAAAAATAGCACACACAATTAAAATTAAGTTATTTAAAAAAGTTATTAAAACACTGACATTGAATTGAACACAGAAATTAAATGCGAGCACAATGCTAATAGGGGCTTTAAAACTCAACGCCAAAAGGGCTAAAACACACATATACCTTTTAAATCACAGGAACTTAACATCTAACGACTGCCTAAAGGGCTAAAACCTACATATTAGTTAAAAAGACGAAGACTACAAAAGCTTAAAATGAAAACATTGAGACGGCAGCAGTAGTAAACAAAAAGCAGAGGATAGCGTGGCTGCAGACTGATGAGTCGTACCTCCAGATAGATATGCGCGCACGTGACCCCTTCGTCCGTCTTGATCGGCTATAATACCCAGGTGACTCTCTGCTCATGCAGGAACACCGCTCCAACCATCATCCATAAGCTAATCATATGCGAACCTCCTAGAAGCTTCCAACTGACCGTTAAAAACTGTCAGGCCTCTTGCTATGTAGCCTATTCAATATGATAAAAATTTAAAAAGTTTAACTTGCCAATTCGACGTAAAATCACTTGTAACAGCACAGAACAAACACTTCTTCCTTTTTCCACCAGTTTAATGATATAATTATGTGCTGTTTAACTCAGAATAAATTTAAAATTGCGGAGCACTTTATGAACAAACCTTCCAGTCCGCAATCTTGTGACGCGAATATGTTAACATATTCCAGGTCTAGCAGCTTCAAGTGGATTTCTTACCTGCCAGCTAGTAGTTGTGTAACTATGTCCCGGGTCATTCATATTCAACTGGTGCCTAATACGTCGGTAAGCTATGTCGCCAGCCACATTCTTGATAGAATCATGAAGGTGGATACAATGGAAGTACTAGAGCCGTTCCTCACTCCAGCCAATGTCCCCAATTTGCCCCGCCAACATAGACTCCAACAGAATTTATCAAAATACACCTGCAACTATGAAAGTAATAAGACCTTTGTGAAGGGACCAAGTAGGAAAATTATGATAATGGCCGTGGAGGCAAGTGTGTTTCTATTCATAACCGAACATGGATCAACCTGCAGGTCGAACAGTCGGAAAATATTGGATACTGCAATGGACTGCTTTCTAGACATAGACCATTGCAACCGAAAGAGCGGCAACGCATTAGTTTGTTGTCGTTATCATGTTCACTCGAATATACTTTTACATCTATTTTAAAATAATGAATGAAAATAACATATTCCTGGTCTAGCTGACACAAGTGGATTACTTAACTGCCAGCTAGTAGTTGTGTAACTATTTATCGGGTCATTCATTTTCAACTGGTGCCTAATACGTCGGTAAGCTATGTCGCCAACCTCATTGTTGATAGGAATCATGAAGGTGGATGAAATGGAAGTACTAGAGCCGTTCCTTTACCCCAGCCAATGGACTCGATTGGCGTCTCCAACATATACTATAACAGATTTTATCAAAATACACCTGCAATTATGAAAGAGATTAGACCATTTATGAAGGAACAATGAAGGGAAAAATATGTTAAAGGTCTTGGAGCCGCAATGCTACTCATCATAACCGAACTTGCATCAACCTGCAGGTCAAGCAATCGGAAATCGTGGAAAAAAACAAAGGACTGCTTTCTTGAAAAGGAAAATTGCAACCATAACAGCGGCGTTATCACGTTCACTCGAAGATACGTTTTCAGCTATTTTTAAATAATGTTAACATAATCCTGGTCTAGCAGCCTCAAGTGGTTTTCTTCAGGTCATTGATTTGCAACTGGTGAATAACACGTCTGCAAGCTTTGTCGCCGACCTCATTGTTGATAGGAATCATGGAGGTGGATGATATGGAAGTACTAGAGCCGAACCTCATCCCATCTAAAGTACTCAATTTGCGACGCAAGCATAGACTCCAACAGCAGGTCGAGCAATCGGAAATCATTGGATACTGCAGTGGACTCCTTTCTGGAAATAGACCATTGCAACCGAAAGAGCGGCAACACATTAGTTTGTTGTCATTATCACGTTCACTCGAAGATACGTTTTCAGCTATATCAAAATAATGAATGAAAGTGACATATTCCCGGTCTAGCAGCCTCAAGTGGATTTCCTACCTGCTAGCTAGTAGTTGTTAAACTGTTTCCCGGGTCATTCCTTTTTAACTGGTGAGTAACACCTCTGCAAGCTTTGTCGCCAGCCTCATCCTTGATAGGAATCATGAAGGTCGATAAAATGGAAGTACTAGAGCCATTCCTCACACCAGCCTACGCACTCAATTTGCGCCGCCAACATAGACTCCAACAGAATTAATGAAAATAAACCTGCAACTATGAAAGTAATAAGGCCTTTTGTGAAGGGACTAAGAAGGAAAATTATGTTAATGGTCGTGGAGGCACAGTGTTTCTACTCATAACCGAACTTCGATCAACCTGCAGGTCGAGCAATTGGAAATTGTTGAAAATAGCAATGGACTGCTTTCTTGAAAAGGAAAATTGCAACCAATAAAGGGCAACGCATTAGTTTGGTGTCGTCATCACGTTCACTCGAAGATACGTATTCAGCTATTTTAAAATAACGTTCCTGGTCTAGCAGCCTCTAGTGGATTTTTTACCTGCCAGCTAGTAGTTGTGTAACCATTTCACGGGTCATTGATTTTCAACTGGTGAATAACATGTCGGCAAGCTTTGTCGCCAACCTCATTGTTGATAGGAATCGTGGAGGTGGATGAAATGGAAGTACTCGAGCCGTTCCTCGCCCCATCCAAAGTCTCAATTTGCGATGCCAACATAGACTCCAACAGTATTTACCAAAATGCACCTGCAACTGTGTAAGAATATACATTTTTTATGAAGGGACCAAGAAGGGAACATTTTGATAAAGGTTGTTGAGGCACAGTGTTTCTGTTCATTATCGAACTTGGATTATTCTGCAGGTCAACCAGTCGGAAAACATTGGATACTGCAATGGATTGCCTTCTTGAAATAGACCATTGCAACCAAAAGAGCGGCAACGGATTAGTTTGTTGTCGTTATCACGTTCACTCGAAGATACGTTTTCAGCTATTTTAAAATAATGTTAACATATTCCTGGTCTAGCAGCCTCAAGTGGATTTCTTACCTGCCAACTAGTGGTCCTATAACCATTTCATGGGTCATTGATTATCAACTGGTGCTTAATACGTCGGTAAGCTTTGTCGCCGTTCTCATTGTTGATAGAAAGCATGAAGGTGGATCAAATGGAAGTACTAGAGCCGTTCCTCACCCCATCCAAAGTACTGAATTTGCGACGCTATCATCGACTCGACAGCATTTAACAAAATGCACCTGCAACTATGAATGAAATTGGATTTTTTGTGAAGGGACCAAGAAGGGGAAATTATGTTAAAGGTCGTGGAGCCTCAGTGTTTCTATTCATAACCGAACTCGATCAACCTGCAAGTTGACCCATCGGAAATCATTGGATAATGCAATGGACTGCTTTGTTGAAATAGACAATTGCAACCGAAAAAGCGGCAGTAAGCTCAACTTTCGTTCAATAAGTTCAGTTTAAGAGGCCATGTACATCAATTAATGACTGATATACATAAGTAAACTGCAGCACACTGCATAGTCTCATGGAAAATAATGGTCAAATAATTAAATAAATAAGTAAATAAGGACTTTTTATTGTTTCTATTACTATGAGTGAACTGTTACTGTTAACACATGTGCCTAATACTACTTACCGGATGAAGGCATTCTATATCCCCTTTTGGAGTGTTCTCTACAAAACAAACCTTTAATGATTGAAGGCAAATTTGTTCTGTAAAACTTATCTGCTCTTGGAATTCGTAAAACTTCACTTTTAAAAGTGTGTCAATACGTGATGGACAATTTCGAAGTTTTATCAGCTTCAATCTTTCACTTTCAAGTAGGACAAACACTTTCGGAATCAATATCGGTGCTGTTACATACAATTAGCTGAGATAGTCTGGATGCGATATTTACAAACGGTGGTGGGACCTGCTCGTAATAACCTATTAATCACAGGTAAGAACGTCACACAGTAAACTACGTCCAACTATGGATAAAAAATATTCTTTTACCTGGAGTACACTTTCAAAAAAATTGGTGAACAGTTTCGCTGCCCGGTCTTCTGCAGGTGATGACTGCAACGTTCAATGCACCTTGCAGCGAATTATTATTATTGATCTGTTTATACTTCGACGCATATTGCACCATCCCGGGGTAAGTTGTTCTGAAAAAGAAGAGTAAGTTAGAGGAGAAGCGTCTCTTCTTCATGTTTCCTCTATTTCTCTGGTCATTAATTATTCGCTATACGTGCCCGAATTTTGCTTTATAGTAATTTAACCAAATCATCACCATCTATGGCAGCATGACTAGGAAATGTAGATATATATGCCTAATAATACAAACCTGATGAAGGCATTCTATATCCCCTTCTTGGGGATTTTGTTAATGTAGGCTTAAAGAATTATTGGATTGGAAACGAAGTGTTTGCATTGCTTGCCAGGCAGTAGGTTTTAATAGCACAAGTATAATAACTGAACTTACCACGTTTGCCTTCATGTAGCGTTAGGTTGAGCGCTACATCTGCTTTGGGCATAATAATGATTTTGGTACATCATTCCTATAAAGGCAGAAATTAGTTATTAGCAATATTGAAACTTCAACATGATATTGATTAATAAACCTTGTAGATGGGAAGCTCAACCATCGTTCAATAAATTCAGTTTACATCAATTAATGACTGATATACATGCGTAGACTGTAGCGCACTGCATAGTTCATTGAAAAATAATCGTCAGAGGGTTAAATTTCAATAGAGCGAAGTGGTTACTGTTAAGAGTGTACAGCCCGTAGGAAATTGGTAGCCAGAAGTTTAATATTTTTTATTTTTTATTTAATTAATAATTAAGCATGTTGTTAAAGATAACTTTTCACGTATTATCGATTTTATAAAATAAATATTGCTAACTGTCTGTATTTAACGACTCTTATGTAAAACGTGCACCTTTTGCAGTTAGTTCTTAAAAATCCTGGATTCTTCTACTTACAGTATGATCATTAAGAGTGGCTCCAACCATCAATACTAAATTATTCAAAAGAAATGAAAATAAATTTTATAAAAAATGAAAAGTTATTGTTTATAAAATATTTGCATGTTTAAGAAAAAAAAACTATAATTTCGAAAATTAAAAATATCTTATAATATGATGCATGAAGTAGTCTTCTACAACTTTGATGAGCCAAATCTGTAATAACATGCTTAGTTAATTAAATAAAAAATAAAAAGTATTAAATTTCGGGCTGCCACTTTCCTACGGGCTGTACAATCTTAAGAGTCTATTCTAAACCTCATAACCTTCTTGCATCTACAGGAGTAGGTGGTAAGTTCTGTCCTAAAATATTTAAAAACTGTTACAGTTACTATGTAATAAATCAATATTCAATATCATGTTGCGTAGGCTAACCGAATGGCCAGCGCCACTTCCCGGGCCAGGTTGTTGGGGATGGGTGTTGTAAGTAATGGTTGCCATCTTTTGCCAACTGCTGCCGCTTTCTAGGAGTACGAGATCTTTTTCTTAATGAATGAAATAACCAACTGATATTAATGTAGGTGTTAGATACTAACGGCTGGTTCATTGAGCACCCACTAAAATAAATTAATAAATAAATAGCGTTTAATATGCCAACAACAGATTAATCCTCATTGGAGGTAGGCCTATTTACATTTTCAACATCACAATTTACAACTTAAAATTATTGAACAATTAAATTAAAGTCATTAAGCTTTAGGCATAAAACCCCGCAAACAAATTTTGAAAGAGGCTGGAAAAGGGGTCTAGATCACCATATCGGTTAATTGTTCTTAAAATTCTAGACAGTGGAGCCTTGGACAGTGAACCAGCCACAAGCAGAGTTCCTAATCTTGTGTTCCTCACAGGGAGACTCTCAGATGAACCCTCTCAAGTATAGTGGGGGCAAAATAACATAGTAGATAAAATATCAACAGAAATGACCACACAACAGGCGTTACTTTAAGTCATCGTCGCGAATGCAAAAATGTATGGCTGGCACTGAAATTAGGTGGGCCTACCTAGTTGAAAATAAAATTAACACTACTTTCATGCTAAAGAATGTCTGACTATATAACTTATTATTTGACCTTGATGTTACCTAATTACCTAGTGTAAGACATTCGACTTGGGGTTAAGCATAATAGGCCTATTCATTTGGCCTACAGGAAATATTAACGTAGCTACTGAATTTCCATTGCCCTATTGAAAAAAAAAACTATTGCAAAAGTCAAAAAGTCAAAATAACGCAGTTAACATAAAGTAGGTCTACTCGGTTGTAAGGATACCGTGTGTTAAAAACATTCATAATAAAGTTATTGACGGTGATTGCTGCTGAGTAAGCCGGGCTACTTCTACAAATATAGTCCTAATTTAAGGAATTAATAATAAAGAATTTACCTTTTTCCATATTCCTTCATGCAATTATTTTGTTATTTTTAGTCCATTGTGTGTGTTGGACAGTATTAAAACGTTGACACAATACCAAGCTAGATTAATAAAAACTCACCTCTTGCATAGGATTCTGACCTCGATAGGGAAATTATAAATTGTTTAGGAAGTAAGAAGGCCAAGTACAGCTTGGAGAATGGAGATGTTAAAAAAATTAAATTGATAAAATAATATAACCTAAAGTTGAAAAATGTTGTGTTTATTATTTATGCACTGTCTTCTGTCACGAAGTTTTTCAACCAATGAAAACTGGTTCGTTGCGTTAACGGGAAATTCAAATAGATTTTTTAGTTTATGTACCTACCTACAGTTGCAGAATATGTTGGCAATTTCACTGTTAACAATTAATAATAATAATAATTTGTAATTTTCTTCAAGTAAGTATACAATTACAATGTAGGCCATTAGATTTGGAAGGGGAGCCCAAAGGATAAGTCCCGTTATTTTTAAATTATTATAATTTTACATCTAGCTTCTGGACTAAAAATATGCGATAGAGACAATTTATATCGGAGTCAGTGGCGTAAATAACACCCCCGCAACCCCCGCGGTGCGGGGGTCGCCGCATTGCTGGAAGCGCACTTCGGTTCCCACAAATAATAAGATAATTTAGAAATCTACGTAATTAATAAAAATATTAAGTATCAATTTGTTATCCAAGTTGACTATAGTTATGAAATTAGGAACTAGCCTATATCTCATTTAAAACTAAAAAAAATTTCTTTCTCGCCAATACTGCGCTTCACCAGTGGCAGCAGGATGCACTAGGTACCAGCAGAATCAGACAGTGGCTGGTACGTTTTCCATTACTATTTTATAATTTATTCTACAAACTTTTTCTTCTCATTCCTCCAAGACCGTAGGCAAGGGGGGCTTATTGGGTTCTAGTACGGTATTGGCATCGAGTACGGTAACATGAATATGTCTTCCTCTGTAAATTATAAGCTTTACTGCTGTTAAAACCGTAAAACTCCACTATTTCGGGCCTAGGCCAGGAACCCAAAAATGTCGTTTTTACGAAAATGTCTGTCTGTCGCTCTGTCTGTCTGTCTGTATGTCTGTCTGTTCATCGATTTCCGGGCAAACTACTCGGCCGATTTTGATGAAATTTGGCATATAGGTTCACAAAAATCATACCTCGAGGCGATTTTTTTTTTTTGGGCTAACTCAATTTGGGGGGTTTTATTCTCAAAAAACTAAATAAAAGTCTAAAACAATTATTTCTCAAAAACGGCTCCAACGATTTCTTTTAAATTCACATATATTGTAGTCATTATTAATGTTAATAAAATGCAAGGAGTCGCTTGCCCCTTGATAGTTTGCTTCTGGGGGTAAAAAAATAAAAATAACTCAATTTTCATTAAAAATTACTAAAAAATAATTTTTCTGCGGAACCTTTCTATCGATGATTTCTACCTTCAGGTATAATTTAGGTCTTTTTTTTTTTTTTTTTTTTTTTTATATAAGTTGGGGTACAGGTGTTACCTGTGTGCACTTAAGCCTATTGGCCTATTGTGCCCCCTACAACAAAGTATCTACATCACTTCTACATCACTTTCTCGAGGCCTATCTCCCTCACGAGAGCCAGGATCTTGAGGGGATTCAGAAGTGGTAGGTCTTTTACATGTAACTGCAAGCTTTCCGAGCATGCTGCTCTTCTTCGTGCGATTGCATCGCATCGCATCGCAGGTCCTCCGCACCTTCATTGCAGAATCTGCAAGACTATAGTTGTCTCCCTAAGAGACTCCAGATATTTAACCCCAGGACCAAAGACGCCAAGGCCTGTTCTTGGTTTGGTACTTCCTAGCCTAGAGCCATCAGTATACCACTTGATTGTGTGACTATTGAGAATTCCTGCTGATTCGCAGCATTCTTTCATTGTCCCTAATATAGTTTCGAATTCCCTCCTAAAACAGTATTTTGGATGGATTCTATCGCTTGGCATATCCAGGCAGTGGTCAGACGTAGTCAGAGAGGCTGAGTCTCTCTTAATTGCCCTTCCACTCCTAGTAATGCCATTTCTGCAGAAGTTTCCACTGCAACATGGAGGGGTGGGAAGTCCAGTACTATCTCCATTGCTGCAGTGGGACAGGATTACATAGCCCCTGTAAAGCATCATGTTAGAGAATACGGGCTTCTGAATGTAGCCATAATTTGGATTATTCAGAGAAAAATTCTCATGTGGTTTGATTTTGCCATGTCCATGAAGCCATGACCAATGATATGGTTACAGCAGGAAAAGACAGGCAGCAATTTAGGTCTTCCATTGGGTAACAAAAACGGACAGGTTGCATTCCCAAAAAAATATTTTCTTCTTCGCAAAAAATTATTTTTTTAAGAAATTATAGAAAATTCACGCTCCAATACATTACGTGCCATGTGTCATTGTTACTACTGTTACAATGTATTGGACTGTTCGTTCCAGAATATGCAATTAAGTTTTAATAGGTTTTTAATATATTGAGGTGGACCCAAAAAAAAATTAGCTTACACTAGATAACAATGGGTTTGCAGTGGGAATTAAAAATAATTATGATTTTTAATGTAATAATCCACTGAACCTGCCCGCTGCCCCCCCCCCCTCCCTAAATTGGAGGCAAAATCCGCCCTTGTTACCTAATGCTATATTGCATTGAGCCTGTGCTCATCAGGATTTATTTTTAGGATGATGTAAATTTTTCTTAACATGACCCAGCCATCTCATTCACCCTGCCTTCATTTCTCTATTATTATTATCATTAATGGATTACCTAGTTCTAGGGCATGGCCGTGCCCAGGTTTTTGTTTGGGGGGGGGGGGGTCCAATTATTTTTTTACGTATTTTATTAATGAGCGTCCATTCTATCCAGTGTAAAGCCCTTTTATATCGTTTTGGAGGGGGTCCGGACCCCTTGAAGTTGGACCACCCCCTTGGGCACGGCCATGTTCTAGGCCACCTATATCCTGTGTTTCGGCACAATTGTATAAAATTCATTAATGTTCAAAAATTGGGGGCCCATAGCTGCCCCGTGGCTACCCTAAACGGCTTCTGTTATTTCCTGGGGTGAAGGTTTAAGGATAATTTTGGTTATTTTTCTGTCAAGTTTGGAGAAGGTATTGGGTTAAGACTCCCTTGTCGTCTGTGCCCCATATAGGTACAGACCAATTGTATTTAGTTTATAAGATAATAATATGTGCAAGCTTACCGTGATTTCGGCATGGTTATAGAAAGAGCCAAGCTATTGAAGTATAGTCTGGAGTGAGGAGCCTTTCTCTGTAGTCATTAATGAATTGATGACGTGTCGCCTTGCTCATGAAAATTAGTCACAGTGATTTCGAAGTGGTGGACAATTTGCATATAGATTATAGAATAGCTGATGTGATTGTGTTGTTATTGTCAACTCCCAATTATAGTGCCCACGGTTAACTTATGGTGAATACTCGTTCTGTTTGTTGATTGATTAGCTTTGGTTGAGCCAATATAATGAAGTAATTTTTGAATTTATTATTGTAATATAATGTAAATGAAATCCAATAGGGCGCTTGCCCCATGATCCAATACAATAGTCTACAATCCAATACAAGAAAGAAAAAATGAAGAAATAAAATTGCCTTAATTTGACAATCTGTATATGGGCGATTTTAGGGCCTTTCACCCCACTCTTACTATTAACATATATTTTGCATACCCTACCATTATTACTTTTATGTAATACAGTATATATTGATCTGCCCATTCAAGACTATGCATTAGTCCCATCTATCAAT
This sequence comes from Psococerastis gibbosa, assembly GCA_963971405.1. NCBI lineage: Eukaryota > Metazoa > Arthropoda > Insecta > Psocodea > Psocidae > Psococerastis > Psococerastis gibbosa. The sequence goes on along the minus strand of OZ020493.1, from coordinate 2,902,774 downwards.
TCAGTGCTTTGGGATAAGGAAAGTCTAGACAAATGAAATTTAACCCTGCGACAATGGCTGACAATGGAACTACTTATACTATCTATCTCGGTACCTATACTTATTCATAAATAGAGTAAATGGCATGTACGGGTTCACTCGTACCGGTTCTTTAATATAAACGGGCCATACAATGTATAAAGACTGGGAAGTTCGCTATTAAATGTCCTAAACATTTTAATTTTCCATAAATCAATAATAAATAAATAAATGGATAATAATAACATTTCTTTCTATCTTTTTATTCCACAAGCAGGTAAACCTTTTTCTTAATTTCAAATAAGCATTAGTCAAGCACAATAATTTCTTTATTTAAACAGCAGTTTAAACGTAATTTACAACTCCTCATGATTTGAGCTTGTTTCGCTCTCATAATATAATAAAAACCGATAAGTTTAGAATGTCCCAGAAATGGGCACAGGACCAACCTCGCGCTCCATTGGTGCTCTGCCCCGCACCCCATTGGTGTTCTGCCCCGCACTCCATTTGTGCTCTGCCCCACACCCCATTGGTGCTCTGCCCCGCGCCCCCGGATAATAGTACCCAGCACGACCCTGACGCCATGAAGTCAGTTGGGAGAGAGATGAAGAGAAAATCAGAGGGGAAACGCCCTATAAGTCGAAAAATCAAATATCACATGTAATATCAATCGCGGAGCTGTCAATAAAATCACGAAAAACAGAAGAAATTTAATTGATAATATATATACATGATATTATGTACCTCTTTCTAACACACATTTTCTCGGATTGGCAATTACAGGCTATTTTAATAACTTCAGCTGGAATACCATTTGGCCCCGGACTTTTCCTCGCCTTCATTTTATTACTTGCATTTTTTAGCTCTTCGGCTGTGAATAGGGGGATATGCGTTGCTGCAAACTAGCTTCTCTCGGTGGCAGTGCCTGTACTGGGAAGAGTGCCGCAGCTGCTGCTCTTGTTAACTGCACTGAGAGTTTGGGGGCGATTTTTCCAAATCTGCCCATGACTATTTTATGTCCATCGCCCCACGGCTATTGCATAAGTCTTGCCAACACTGATTTTTAGACTTAGCTATCTCCATCCTCAATGTTGATCTTGCTTGTTTTGGTTACTAATATTTCGCAACCAGCACCTTGCTGTTGTCGTTTATGTCTTGTTATAGGACCCTTCTCGCGCTTATGCAGACTTTGCGCAATCTTGCGATTTCATCGGTCCACCAGTACATCTCTTTTCTTCTTCTACTACCACTACTACTACGTAGTGCATTGCAACATGCCTGTTGTAAGGCCGTTGTTAGTTCTGCAGCTGTAGTTGGCTGTTGGATCGATAGACCTGGGGCTATATGATTGGTGTTGGTGATGGCCACATGACACATCGAAATGTAGAGGAGTATTTCTGCTAATTTGATGAATATTTTAGATCACTCTACGATCGATATTTCCTGCGAAAATCCTATGTGAAAAAAACGTGTATAGGGGTACTCTGATTTCCTCTTAAAGAGTATAAATGAAAACAGTAGACTTCAGTTTAATTTTTATAACTTTCAGCTATATTTCTTATTTTATTACAACTTTTTTGGCAATCGTTGTAGGGTCCTTCTTGTGGCTGAAAAATAAAAATATTAATTTTAGTTAATTTATGTTTGTTTCCAGTGGTTCGAGGGGGGGGGGGAGGCAACGGTAAACGGGGGTTGGAGGAGAATATAAGGTGGACTGTTAGAGTTAAACAGAACTTGTCACATCTATATATAGGCCACAAAATATATAGAGAGAAGAGTCTATCAAAGAAGGAAATAGTGAATGAAATATTGTAAGTCCCTTCCAGTAGTGATAGGTCCTCTTAAAAAGTAATGGTTCCCAACCGGTGGTCCGCAAGATCCTGGTAAATGGTCTGCGAGAATGCCTGCAGTGACTACTTGCTACTAGCTATTAACAAGAACGTTAAGCCGAGAATGCAACAACTTGTAAAAAAACATGCGTACCTAAGTTTCAAAGTTTATAATATTACTTTAACTCGCTTAATACTTGTACGGTATGCCTCAGTCAACTAACTTAACTTACCGTGATTTTTGAGATATGACGTATGTCACGTATGGCTCAACACAGCGCAGTTTTACTACATTAGTTATCCACCAATACATACCTATATTTAATTAAAAAGAAGTATACGTCTCGAAGTTTATGCCAAGGAGACCCACTCGCCTTGTTCCATTGTCTGAAAAAATAGAAATGTGTAAGCTATGTAGGATAATAAAGTTGTGGCTTAGAAACGTCAACTGTAGAGCTTAAGTGAGAGGTTATAATATTATAAAGTGAAAAATATGTTCCTCTTTTGATGTAAATTATGTGGCCACCACTGTCCTCTGTCAGTAACACAGACTGATGTTGAACATGATTATTTAAAAGTAACGGACCCGGTGAATATTGTTTGTTTGTTTGTTTTTCAACGCCTGCTTTCAGCATTTCTATTTAAGATACCCTGTCAGCCTATAGGAGGAGTGACTCTGTCTATTGAGGCGCCCTAAGGGCAGACTCCTTCGCCTCAGGGAGAAAGGGAGTGGACTGGCACTTGGCAGGGTGATGGACCTCCTAATTACAGTGCAATCCGAACCACATGGGGGACACGTCCTACCATGTTCCGTTCCCCTGCCAACGCTGTGAACACTGACAAGTTGTGTGTACCAAGCCTGTATTTTTCATAAACTTTTACCTATATTTTGTGCTGGCTCCTTAACCAAACGGCCGGTGTGTGAAGTTCCTGAAGTAGCCTACCTACATATTAAGCATGCTACGAGGGGCGTCTGAAAAGTTCATAGCATAAAGAGTTAGGTGAATGATAGATGTATACGGGTTCTTTTATTTATCAATATAATTTCCCTTCATACTAATACGCTTTTCGCTACGAAGTTTTAACATTTTCGCCGCCTCATGGCAAAGGCGGATAGGTTTTGGGGGACCCAACGCGCCGATACTTTGGACATACCCAGATATTCGTGTAAGATCTCTCCAACTCGCTCTTTACTAACGCCCACAGTTTCAGCTAGCTGCCAGACCTTCAATCTTCTGTCTTCTAGGACTGGTTTTTCCAGAAGCTCAACATTTTCGGCCGTAACTGGAGTTGACGGCCGACCACTGCGTGGGTCAACTTGAAGGCTCTCCCTCCCAAACAAAAAATAGCGGCGCCATTGTGTTGTTGTTGAATAACTAGGGCAAGCTTCACCGTGCACAGGAAGCATCACATTTCTGATCTCCTCCGCACTTTTCCCACACTTAGACAGTGAAGAATTTAATAACGGTCCCATACTCAATTTTGCGTTCGGAGGGGGAAATAGGCGACATGGTACAACTTGTAGCTAGTAGAGGAAGTTGGAATGGAATAGGCGGTTGTAATCTTTTTTTGACTGTATTGACGATACTTCTTCGACTCAAGTAAGAGTAAATTAGCAAACAGTGGTTACAATATCAGGTGTGTGAAAAAAACAATATATGCTAACAATTAATAATGGATTTGACCTTGACATATAGAAAAACCAACTCTGTGTCCGCAGCTAAAGGAGCTGATGAGACACAGAAGGTATATTACAGATATTATTGAATAAAGGAAATAAATATGTAAAAAGAAGATTAAGTAATATTGAATTGTGCTAATGTGAACCGCGCCATCTACCGGGAAAAAGGTGAGGCTGGAAGCAGACTGGTTGTTTCATATGTGGGACTACGCGGTCCCCATAAACTCAAACGACTGACACATAGAAACTAAATAAACGAGTGAGCGGGCTGCAACTATGCCATGTAGTTTCTAAAGGTCCACCGGTTCCAGGACCAGTTGGAGTATTTTCACTGGGCCATCAGAAATATCCCATGCTATGAACTTTTCAGACGCCCCTCGTATGTGCATAAAATTAATAGAAAAAAGAATATCTTAAACACTTACGGTACAAGTGAAAATTAAAAACCAAACAAAAATTAATTATTTGTCTACTTACTTGTAACAAACATTTACATGCATACATATAGGTTCTTGCTGTATACTTACTGCATATCAAGGGGCTAAGATGCGGTACTACTGCTTGATGTTATCTCATTTATGATTCTACGATCGAAATTTCCTATAATATTGGATATCATACACAAAAACAGATTGTGTCCGCGTCCGCCGTCCAGTTGTGTTTTAAGAGCATACGTATCGTAAAAAAGCAATATTGTAAATCTGCTATCACTTCTGCTTTCGTTTTTCCTGTCTTCTTTCTCCAGATTTTTCTCACCTGTGTCGGCATGGCCTCCTCTTCTGCGTTTACTGTTGCATTCTTACACTTGATGTCTGTGCATTGAGTGGAGCTTGAATCCAAAAATCGCCGGCCATCAGACATCTGCAGATGTTGTGCTTTTCCACCTCGGCAGAGGCTCATGTCGACGATGCCAAAACCTAAAAAAATGTTGCAAAGTTACTATTTGATTCTTATTTTGTGTATATATTGGTAAGGCCCCCGAAATTGAGTTAGCCCTAAAATGATTTCATTTTTGTGAACCAAAATGGTGAATTTCATCGAAATGCATCGAGTAGTTTCTTCACAAGTCGTTGCATAGACAGGCAGATTTCGTAAAAAACACTTTTTTAGCTTCCTGGTACCTCAAAAAGCTCGACCATCACACTAACGTTTAAAGAGGAAAACAAGAATAATTGAAAAATTTTTTAGTCCCCCAAATAAACTTACCAGCAGGGAGCACCAGATCGCGGTCGTCAAGAAGAACATATTGCTCTGGATATGCAGGGCTGTAGAAACAATGAAGCGGTCTGCACTGTGCTGTCTGTATGAGTCCTGAACAAGAGGATTAGTTATTACTTAGTCCAATGTAATTGCAAAGGCTTTCACAGCCGGAGTCGAATGAAGAACCAGTAGAATCCGGGCTGATGGGCCGCGGTCGGTATGAAAGTAAACTTCCAAACGTTTCGTCAACATCTGCCGTCGACATCTTCAGTGGCGCTGCGTAGACTTCGAAGGTTGTACCTTGGTGGCTCCGTAGCGAGTGTCGCTATGTCACCGGATTCTACTGGTTGGTGGAAATATATCCAACATATGCACCCACCCCACTCCACCAAACGTGATGAGCATTTGGAAAAGAGCGTATTTGTATTGTATTGTTGTTGTTGTTTTGTTTCCAACGCCTGCTTTCAACATTTCTGCTTTAAGCAACCATGCATGTCAGCCTGGCGGGGGGAGTGAGTCTGTTTGTTAACTTGAGGCAGCCAAGGGCAGACTCTTTCACCTCGAGGGAAAGGGGAGTTGACTGACAGGGTGGACCTCCTGATTATAGTGGTTTCCGAACCACTTGGGGAACATGGTAAAGCCACGCGATTAAATCGGAGGTGACCAGGACTCGACACGCACGTAGACTCTCTGGTTTAGTCTCAGCGCGATATCATGTCCCACCATGTTCCCCTGCCAACGCTGTGCACACTACCAAGTTTGCCGCAGTTTGCAACATGTTCTGCTCTCATGGAATCAACATGGTAAGGCCGTTGTATTGCATTGTATTACGTAATAATACGAATTGTAGTTTGCACATCAAATCAATGTCAAATCAAATATTGATCGCATGTAATGCAAGTGAGAACTAGGCTAACTTGGTTTTATTTAGTTCTTCTTCTTCTGGCTCTACAGCCCATGATGAACTTTAGCCTGCTCGACAACACTCCTCCAGTCATCTCGGTTACGTACAACGCTCCACGAACTAAGGACTCCCAACTCGCGAAGGTCTGTTAATTTAGGCTAAAAATTACCTACTAGTGTTATAAAGTGAGAAAGTTATGTAGGCCTGTGGGCGCAAATTCGTCTCTTGCCTTTGTCAAAAAAAAAAAAATGTGTAAGCCTGAGCCTGCCTATTTCGAATTTGCCTTTCTTTTCCAATTTCAGAATTGGCGTAAGCTTGGCGAAATGGTAATAAATAAATGCCTTTATATGATTATGAAGTTAGATCTCATCATGTTACGAATCCAATGACGACGATGTCAATTGTCTTTTGTCTTGGTCTTTTTTTAAAGGTTAATCACGTACAAACAATTTAATGAATGCATCCAATTAAGTTCTTCAATCGCCTCACTTGGTAACCTAATAGGTACTTGTATCGAGTAACGACACGCCTCCGATCGCAAGGAGTGTAGACACTCACACAAGTACAAGCACGCTACCACCTTGTCACCGAAGTCGTTTCAAATTATGTGGGAAAAGTCAAGTTGACCTGGTTTTTGCTAACATCAATTAGAGAATCTGGAAAAATCTCGACTTGATGAGATTTGAAGTTTGAACCTACAATCAGTGCCCTGCCGTGGCATCGTCGTAACCGCTAGACCATTAGCCCACAAGCACATACAGAGTTTGCTGAATCCTCTAGCTTATATCATGCTCTTCGACAAGATTCGTATTTTTAATGACTATTTTTACTACGAGTATCATTATCCCATGGGATAGAAATCATGTTCCTCAACTTGCTGTTACAAAGTTACATGACTGCAATTAACATTATTGCTTTCCAATTTATACGTAGTATAAGGAAAGCTTTGTGATGGTCGAAATTTTCGATTCCGAGATTTCAACGGATTTACACGTTTTGAGGTCCCAGAAACCAAAAAAAGTGGTTTTTACGAAATGTCTGTCTGTCGCTCTGTCGCTCTGTCTGTCTGTTCGTCGATTTCCGGGCAAACTACTGGGGCGATTTTGATGAAATTCGGCATGGATGTTCACAAAAATCATACCTCAAGACTATTTTTTTTATTTTGGGCTAACTCAATTTGGCGGGGTTTTATTTTCAAAAAACTTCAAAAAAACGTCTAAAAACATTATTACTCAAAACCGGCTCCAACGATTTCTTTTAAATTCACATATATTACAGTGGTTATAATTGTTAACAAAATGTGGGGGGTCACACTTGCCCCTTGATAGGTTGCTTCTGGGGGTAAAAAAATAAAAATAACTAAATTGTAATGAAAAATGACTAAAAAATAATTTCTCTGCGAAACCTTTCTATCGATGATTTCTACCTTCAGGCATGTTTTAGGTGTTAAATTGAGTAACGAAACCGGACAGGTCACTTGCCCAAAAAACTATTTGGTTTTGTGCAAAAAATGTTTTTTTGAAAAAATGATAGAAAATTCACGCTCAAATGCATGGCGTGCTCTGCCATTATTGCTGTTTGGTAATGTTTTGGTCTGACCTATTAACTATATAGAGTTTACCTCAACTTCAGTGACGTCAGATGATGGACAACCCCCCCCCCCCCCCCCGAGATATCAGAAATTTAAACACATGAAAATTATTTACCATGAAATTACTCATTTTCTCTATCTACTAATTTTGATAAATTGGAAAGCATGTTTGAGTAAACTCGGACCGGTTCTTGGAATTGTGGAAAATTGAGAAAAAGTGTACACTTTCTTGGTTGTGGCCAACTGGCAATAGTGACGGCCACATACTCTGCATTAAAATGTGAAGAAACCTTTTTGAAGCCGTGTTGAGCTTAGCCTAATGGTTAATCGGCCTACAATTCTACTAGGATACTGTACAGATCAAGAAGTAGAGTAACTGAAAATAATGAGGAACCTTGAGGAACTAACAATATTCGGTATGGCCTTGAAAACTACTTGAATATTTAACTTACCAAGTAGTAGAGTTACTGAAAATGCAGTGATTACTCTCATGGTGATTTTTTCTGTGGCTCGCCGAGTTGAACTATTCTGTGAACTATCCCAGCTACTTGAAACGCTGATAACCGAAGCAGGCTGTACAGTATTAGGTTTCTGCTACCAGTACAATATTGCAATACATTTTTATCGCACTGATACGGCTGCAGCCTGTTATTTAATAAACCATTTTATGGCAATGGCCTTCCAACATTATATCGCGCACAACGCAAACGACTGTTTCTGAGTTGACGACATCCCTAATATAGGATTCTATGTTGAGTACCATTCTCCCAGATGTGGATTTCCCATAACCTCAGTGTTTCTTTCAGGTTCCTCTCCGAGGGGATAAAACTCCCCTGGGGCTCAAAATTTACCCCCAACATTCAATAGCCAACAGCCTCACAGCACTGCATAACATAATCAGTCAAGTCAAATAAATAATTTAAAAAAGAAAAGAAAAAAAATTGAAACTTCGAAGAGAGCGCAGTTTAAAAGCGTACAATAAAATGTTCGAATCATTTACAATATTACAATATTATTTATGGCATATTTGACAGTCAAATAGCCTATTAAAAGTTTTACATTAGCTGGAAACCACAGAGTAAAGATGATTACCTATTTAGACTAAAAGTAGTTGTGTAGGCTTATGGGAGAGGGGCCGAAATTCGTCACTTGACCTAGTCAAAAAAATTGTGTAAATCCAGACCTGGGTCCACCCAACCCTGACACCTACCATGGTACGTTAATTAACATGGCCTCCGACTGTGGAGACCCTTTTCAAGGCATGGTGCACGGTAACACCTGACACCAGTATTTGTTGGTATGCATCAGTCACTAATGCATTCTTCTAAGACAAGTACGGAAAGATCTAGGGATTTGGTGCAGTGGTCAGTATACCGCCCTGGCGCAAGGTGGAGACTCTGGTTCGAATCCGGTTTTCGTCCGTTTTTCCGTTTTTTGTCTTCCTTTCTCTAATGGTCTACCATATTCTCCGTCCTTTTCCCATGCAATGCGGGCACCATTGCCCGCTATGCCTTTTTTTCTACGCCTGCTTTCAGCATTTCTGCTTTTAAGCAGACCTGTCAGCCTGGCGGGGGGAGTGAGTCTGTTTATTAACTTGAGGCACCCTAAGGGCAGACTCTTCCCTCTCGGGGAGAAGGGGAGTTTACTGACAAGTGACAGGGTGGGTAGACCTCCTGATTACAGTGGATTCCGAACCACTTGGGGAACATAGTAAAGTCACACGATTAATTCGGAGTTGACCAGGATTTGACACGCACTTAGAATGACTAGAAGTTCCAGCGCGTTATCATGTCCCACCATGTTCCCCTGCCAACGCCGTGCTCAATACCATGTTTGCCGCAGTTTGAAACGCGCTCTGCTCACCTCGTGGATTCAACTTGGTTAGGCCGTTGCCCACTATACCATACCACATAGTGTATATATTTAAATTCCTCACTTTTCTATCTTCTGTTTTTGTGTTTACATGGCATCATTTATTACCGGTGGATGGCATGGAATTGGAAAACAACAACACCCATTGTAAAGTATTAGTGTTGTGTACGTATTATAGTTTGTAATGGCTTCGGTCCTGACCTTCGGTATTTGGGTCGCATACAGTAGTCATCTACGGCCATTTTTAAGGGCCAAGTTCAAAACAGTGCCGGATTAGAGTAAGAAATGCTACGGACCCTGCGAATTTGGGGGCCCCTCGCTCCAACGCCTGTCCCTATTTGCCCATATTAATCCCAGAAAAGTTTATTTGTAACAGTTTTGTTTTATTTAGTATACCCTAAACTTGGGAACCTTTGGCAAACCAAGGGCTCTTGACAGAATTAACCTATCGTTACGCCACTGTCAAGTGCTTCCCCCTTTTATGACCTCTGGGACCGCCTCTGGGTGGCACCCACTGCCCCCACATATCTTGTGCGCAGCGGTTAATCCGGCACTGGGGACATGGCCATGTGGCCGTTTTCTCACAATAGTCTGTGAGTATATGTAGGTCTATTAATTTTTTTTTTTACCCTGTTGGGACTATAGTTTTCTATGAATTAACTCCATTTGGGAATATAGGTGCATTGAAAAGAGGAGTTCGTCTGAATTTCACGTGGAATCGATGGGGACTTTTGTGAATAATAGTGTACCCAAGTTCTCTAAAGAAAATCAGTTGTGAGAGAAATGTTGCAATTTGAAAAGCTCATCCCCATCGGGCTGTGTTTAGTCCGAGTGACGTTTAAACCACGTTGGGCGAGCACAGTCCCACAGCGCGGCGAACGGGCGAATTAAGCAAGGCCGGCCCGCTAGTTAGTTAGTTAGTATAACCATTGAGGGGGGGGGGGGGGAATGAAAGGTAGTTGATCTCGAAAAACATAAAAAGAATACACTACTTAAGCGCATGAAAACAAAGAATTACTATGATAAAAATTCAAAATTATTGCCAGATCTTAATGTAGGAGACAACATTATGTTTAAAAAATTTCCTGATGGTGTATTTTTACCTGGTAGAGTTATAAAAAAATGTTCTGAACCTCGTTCGTATATTGTTCAAGGGGAAGGTGGAGGACAGTATAGAAGAAATAGGCGGCATATAATACAGACCAATAACAGAAACCAAGAAAATGTATATTCTGAGAATGGAGATGATAATGAGATCATTGAAGTTGAAGAAATGCCGGTCATTAATTCTAATGATAATAATGTTACTGTTACTGAGTCTCCAGCAGCTGCTCCTGAGATCGGAGGTCGTCCCTTAAGAGTGCGGAATGCGCCTCGAAGGTTTACCTTCTCCGAGTTTTAGTTTTAAGAAAGGAAGATGTTGTGATGTTTGTTTTGATAAAATGTCGTGCCTGGAGAACGTGGCAGGAGACAGTCAATAATGGAGGATTGGAAAAATAAAGCATCGTTTAAAGTTCATGTATAATTTATTTAAAACATTAACAGCAGTAAAGTACAGATTTTACAAAGCTTACAAACGAATCTAGATTGCTAAATACTTAGTATACAAAGAACGACCCAGTCAATTTGCCGGAATTAATTAATTCCTCCCTCCACAGCCTCCAAACGACACCCCTGCGGCCTGCCCAATATAGGTGTTATGTATGACACCTATGGTGTTACTCATAAGTGATTATGTTACCTACAAGTAGGCTACACCATGTGCTCAGTAACAGGTTCCTACTAACATTTTCCGTGCATTTGTACATCTTCTAAGACGCTAACATCTACCTGTGTGTGTGGTATCACTGGTATCTACCTGCTGCACACAAGTTTAGTATAGTATAGCTGCCTCAGGGACGGATCCGGTCCATTTTTCCTTTTTTTTTGGGGGGGGGGGTTGTTGGGGGTAAAAACAGGAAAAACATATGTAAGATCGATTAAATCAGAGCGTTATAAATCAATTTACAATAGCTTTACTGTTGTTGTTGTTGTCTGTGGGTATAAGTAGCGTAGAGACGCTAATTAGTCTCTCTATATTTCACTATATTTATCACATATTAACTTTAGTCTATGCACAAGCGAACTATTACGCGCAGGGCCAAACGAAAGGCTCCTATTGAATCCATTTCTTCAATCGCACCGTTTAATCTGTTATAGCCTACTCCAAAAGTCCTTTCTGAAGTAGCGAATTTCTCCCTATCTCCAGGGTCCTATGTTGAAGAGTGAAATCGTTTCTTCCTCTGGTGTTGTACCACTTATACCCATGATTGTCCGAGAATCGCTGTAGTTTTAGGTAACTTGGCATTAGTCCTTTTTTGACTTTATGTATAAACGTTAGGGCGTCGGTACTAAATTTTTGGGGGGCAGCTACCCCCCCCCCCCCCTGTATCCGTCCATGGGTTACCTAGCTGCCACGTGCTTGCATGGGTTTTCTCATACAGTGATACATTTTCTTACTCACCATTTAAATTTTTAAATGATGGCGGTCTTTTCGGAATATTGCTTTTTGACTGTCTTCGCCGGTTTTTTGGAAGCCAACTTACACATCCGGTAATCTGTTGTCGTCTAAAAACAGAAAAATCTGGGAATTGGCTGAGTGGAGTTATACTATAATTAATATTTACAAACTATTTCGGCCTCTTGCCACCGTCAAGGAAAACCTAATGTAAACATTGGCGTAAATAGGGGGTCCTGGGGGGGCCTATCCCCCCCCCCCGGTCCACCCGTAGCCCCCCCCCCTCCAGGATTGCTGGTGACAAAGACGTTATGGAGGCTAAAGGCATAGTATCCACAATAAAGAAAGGGAAATTCATTCTTAGTACGCTTATTTTACATGAAAAAAATTCAACATATTGACCAAGTACTTTCACAAAAAAATATATTACTCAAAATGTTTAAAATCCCAATACTTCACAGCTACTTTTTCCAAATTTTTCTCCGGGGGTGACCCACGGGTCCCCCTCAATGGGTTTATTCGTCGTTCTAATATCTCAATTGTAACATTGTAACATTGCAAACATTGGCGTAAATAGGGAGGTCCTGGGCTAAGCCCCCCCCCCCCAGAAGCACCCGTTCCCCCCCCCCCAGGATTTCTGGTGACAAAGACGTTATTGAGGCGAAAGGCATAGTATCCACAATGACGAAAGGGAAATTAATTCTTGGTATGCTTATTTCACATGAAAGACATCATGAAAAAAACATATTGACCAATAATACTTTCACAAAAAAATATTCCTCAAAATGCATAAAACCCCAATATTTCAGACCTATTTTTTCAAAAAATTTCTTCGGGTGAGACCCCCGGGCCCCCCTTAGTGGTAGGTTTATTCGTCTGTAAAATCTCAACTGTGCTGCTTGCAAAATGTGTAAAACATCCCTAATTTGGGCCTATTCTTCAATTTTTTTTCTCCGGGGGTGACCCCCCCCCCCAGAAATTTTGGGAATTTACGCCAATGAATTTAAAACGAACACACAAACAACAGAAAACTAGTCTACACATAGTTGTAGAATATAATTACTTGCAAGGAAAACCCATACATACTGCATCTAACAATGCCTAACGATAGGTCCTTCCCAAGAGTTAGGGGGGTGGGCGAGGGGACCATGCCTCCCACATTTTTACAGGCTACGCTAAAATAAATGTGTACTAACTTATACAAATGTGCTGTAAGTTCTTATTGTCAATTCTCAAGTCTTTTTTTTGTTCCGAGTGAGTGTGTTTTTAATTTTAGCTACCCTCCAGCCCTGTCCCTACAGCAATTTCAGGACATTTTCTTCTGAAAAGTTATGTGCGAAGCAGTTGGACATGTTATGCTCGACTCACTCATCACAGGCTTCTGGCTTAGCCCTTTTTGTCCATTCACAGGGCGAATGTTCTAGGTAGCCCCTCACGAAAAAAAACTTTAAGAAACAAGCTTTTCTAAAAATAGTACATGGAAATGCTAATGATCCAACTATTTTACCCCTATACTTTCAAAATTTTCCCCGGGGGTGTATGTGGTTGTAGTAAAAAAAAAAAAAGTTTATGCAGCAGGTATGTTTACGTTAGCAAGCAGGTACCTCGCATACCAATGGTTAAGGACAGGCCCATATTCAAAGGGGGGGGGGGGAGGCACCAGTCGTTCAGTCCATTAGTGTCCCTATCGCATATTCAGAGCTATAGCACGAAACACAGAACAAAACATTTCTCTCATCCAATTCGATCAGTGCGAAAAAAACTACCTCTAACAATCATTTCCGGATTTCCCTTCCTGTGGCCCGGGAGACCAACTGTCTGCCACCCTCCCCTCACTCATTGCTCTGTATTTTTGAGAAATTATTAAATTACTGTCGACAAGGTTTTTCATCGTTTTACCGCCAAAATATATATATTGTCAATTACTTACCACAATTTTTATTTTAATATAACATTCTGGTTCATCATTTCTTTGTTTTTTTTTAATTAATTGTGTTGGTTCTGCCTTTTTTAGGCCTTTTTTGCCTCATTGCTAATCTAGCACTGCTTAAAACTAACCCATTTGTATGACACAAACACCATCGACAGTCAGCAGCAAACTCAAAAGCCGCAAAGACGATGGGTAAAAGAATGCATGCGAAATGACGAAGAACCTACGTTTTTGTTTTTTGCATTTCCAACTGTTGCATTTTCAGCTTTTTGAGGTACCAGGAAGCTAAAAAGGTGTTTTTTACTAAATATGCCTGTCTGTGCGTCTATTTGTGAAGTTTGTGATGTTCTTAATTTAATGTGAACATGCTGGGGAGAGGGACAGTTGTCTCTTTTGCTCAGCCCCTTATCTGCCGGCTCGGCCCTCACTTCCTCAGTGAGCCTAAAAATTGTCGAACTCCCCACCCCCCTAATGAAAACTTGGGTACGCCAAGTGTGTGAAAACAGTCAAAACAAAAACGTATACATGTTAAAGCCCAAACTCATTGGTAAGATGTGTACCGTATAGCATTTAGGAAAAAATAAATTAAGCAATTAAAAAAAGAACTATTTAAAAAGGTATATTGTACATATAATATATACAACATATGAAAACAGCTATTCGAACTAGGTCAACGACGAAATAGTACTAAATCTGCATAGGCCATTAAATAAAGAACTGATAAAATGATGAGCAAAACACGTTCTGTGTGCTCCGGAATATGTTCCGGCAGCGCATAGTTTTCTGCTTCGAACTGAGCATTTGACAACAGCGAAAGAAGTGTTGGTTCAGTCAAGGCAGAGTTCCGTGGAACGGAATCGCCGACTAGTTCACAATGCACCGTGTTCAGCCCCAGTACGTCATTCTCCTGTAAAAATAAAAAATTAAACCTAGTTTAGAACTTTAGATTAAGTTTTTAATGCGTTTTTCAATTAACGGCTTGGCTTCGCAGGCGAAATTCAATGCTGGAGCCGGCGTGTACTCTAAATATTTCGTCCTAGCTGCGCTAGTAGGGAAGCTAGCTACGTACTATAATGGGGAAGTACATGCTATTCTGCTGGCTCTGAAGAAAATAACAGAATTGCGATGGGAAAATAGAAAAGTCGCCGCCTTCGTTGACTCTCAGGTTGCCATCTCGTCCGATTGCAAGCTATGAGCACAACGAGGACCTTGATATTGTAAAATGCAGGAAAATCATGAGCAATCTCACCCGCGCTGGCTGCACCATGCTACTCCAATAGATGCCTGGACATGCTGATGTCCATGGATCTGAGAAAGCGGATAGACTAGCCAGAGAGAGAGCTGGTATGGAACAGCCTAACAAACCCTTGACTCTGAAATGAAATGAAATGAAATGAAATGAAATGAAATAAAGACGATATTTCATTTCATTTCATTTCATTTCTGATTGACTGTATGAGCCATGAGGCATACCAAAGGATTCTTTCAGGCTAAGTCAGGGACAGCTCACAGGAGCGACGCCGCTGGAAAAACTAGTGCAGGAGAAAGACAGGCCGCCAAAGAACCAACCCAGATACCAGTCAGTGGCGGCATTTAGGTTAACTACACGTCATGACTACCTTCAAAAACATCTTCATTCTTCACCGTATAGGTGTAGCAGCGGAGCCTTTCTGCCCTTTATGGGACACCCGGGAAGAGATTGACGGAAAACACCTTAACACGTGCCCGGCTCTCGTCAGTAGCAAAAGTTCACCAGATTATGTGTTATATTTGGCTGCAACAAAGCTGATGGCGGAAGCCTAATGCGATGGCGTAATTTTAAAAAAAAATGTTTGTAAGTCGGTTGTAAAGTCGGTTTACGAACGCTAGTTTAACGTGACAACGCCTAAATTACTATATCTTACATAAATACGAATAAGAAGAAGAAGAATAGACGAAGACATGAGTATAATTTAAATTAAGATAGGCCTTCTACATCTGCCCAAAAATTGCTTTAAACCCGCCCATGCAATTCAAATCGGATTGCTTTAAATGCGTCTCAGTTTACTAATTCTGTGTTCCACTCGTGTTTAAGGGGTGAAGGGATAAATTTGAAACTATGTATTTAAGTTCGTTTGAAACCTTAATTTAGACTGCTTCTAATAAGACATTAAAAATTAATTTCGGTTGAAAATTGCAGGCTGTGGAATTTTTTTACTCTATGCATGTAAATTGAAAAGTGCCCTTTGAACCTGTTTTCCGCCGAAACACGAATGGCTTATACACTCACCTGAGCCTGAACGAAGAGACGTATAGTAAAACTGAATATATCTCTCGAAAGAGGAAGAAAGGTGGAAAAGAACTAAAGCAGTTTGAAGTTTGCAAATTGATACTAACACCCCCAAAAACGCGGCCGAAAAAGACCTATTTTCGATGAAAATCGGCAAATTCGGGCAAAATTTGGACGCACCTCCTCACGTTTCCACCCCCCAAAGTCGAACCCCTATCACAACAAATATAGCATGGCCAGAAAGAGGAAGGATAGACGAAGACATGGATATAATTTAAATTGAGATAGACCATTCTACATCTGCCCAAAAAGTTGCTTTAAACCCGCGTTACTGACCCGCGTTCCCCATCAACATCACACATTTCGTACATGCACCTAGTATTCCTGCCAGCGCTCATCCATTTATTATATATCATATATCAAAAACTTAATGATTTTTTTACGTGGTGGATACTAAATAAGAGAACCGGTAAGAGTGAGAGTTATCAATTAGTATAGGTATGTACCCAATAGATATTTTGAGAATCCTACAGGGTTTAATTTCGGTTGCCTATAACTTTTCTTTATCCTAAAGCACCGAATTAATTGATGGGTCGATTGTATAGTCAGTCAGACTATAATGTACCACAATGCGATAAAGGGAAAATAGTTGCAGGGTATACATTTATTGGGACGTGAATTAACCATAATTTCTTAGAATGGTATTTTTTGTGTATGAAAAAGCAACCTATTGGGTGCGTCTAAGTGCAGAGGGTACAGTAGGCTACATCTGCTTCGTGAGAGTGGTTTAGGTTTTGAGGAACTCTTTAACTCGCTCTTAATTCCGCAAAATTACCTGGAAAAATGTCAAAGTGGAGAACTTCAATGTACATGTACAGTTGTATATTTTACTGTTTGGGCGTCATAAGCGACACTCATAAAGGTTTTCCGAAATCTGGAAAAATTCAACGATTTGGGCTCAGTGATTGTACAAGAATAAGAAGTTATGCTATGTAAAAAATTATCAGAATCTCACCCCATCAACTGCACAAATTTTTCTTATTTTCGTCGACGAGCAGGGCGAATCTGAGTCCCCTGAAATAAAAGAATACCTTCTTTAGGGTTTTGCACAAGGGTTTCGGCCATTGTTGAAGTTACAATGTTAAGCAGTTTGGAAAAGTTACCTCAAATAACGAAACTTAATTTATTATATAATCATATAATATGTAATAAAATATTATGTAATATAATGTATCACGTATATGGGTCTCCGACAACCCTGCCACAGCCAGAGGCGGACGCAGCGACCGGCACTGCGGGGGCAATTGCCCCCCCCCCCCCTTTGGAAGGCAGTTATCATCTGTCTCGTCGTTTGCATAGGGCAATGAACTGTTGCATACGTTTTATTTCTTATACAAAGCGCCGCGGCCATATCAGCCCACAGTACAAAGTACTAAATTTCCTAACCACCGACCAATAAACACAATACCACGCACTGATGCTAATGTATAAAGTGACCCACTCAAGCGCACCTTCCTACATCATACAAAAATATACAAAATTACAGTCACAACGCAATGGCACAACAAACGAAATACCACTACATAAGACCACAAGACACGGGCAATCTACAGTAATATACGCTATTCGCCACTGGAACCGCCTACCATTGGAGGTTAGGGCAGCTTGTTCACTCAGTAGCTTTAAGAAAATTATTAAACAATATGTCTTAGATAACGCTTGAAACTCTCTCCGGTCTTATAATGGTGACGACAATGGATCCCCCGCCTTCTTCTCTTATTTCTTCTCTATTTAATGTTAAGCATCTATATATTAATACAATATGTTTGTTTTTAAGGTTAGCATGAAAAGAAGACTTTATAGTCTTATTGTTCGCCTTTTGTTTTGTTTTTATTTAATAAAGTCGTTTTCAATTCAATTCAATTCAATATTCTTTGCCTCTAAAATACAAGTGTTAACTGCACTCAAAATGAGTAAAACACCACTATTTCTGCCCTATTTTTCAAAAACTTTCTTCAAGGGGAGACCCCCGAGCCCCCCTTTTTATTAATTTTATTAATTCCCGGTAATATAGGACCCTTATTGCTCTGAAAATGCGTAAAACCCAAATATTTTAGCCCTGTTTTTCTGACATTTTCTCCCGGGGGAGACCCCCGAGCCCCCCTTGCGCACAATTTTATTTATTCTCCGTAATATAGAAACCTTATTGCTCTGAAAAAGCGTAAAACCACAATATTTCAACCCTATTTTTCAAAAAATTTCTCCTGGGGGAGACCCCCGAGCCCCCTTTGTGAACTATTTTATTAATTCCCTGTAATATAGAACCCTTGTTGCTCTGACGATGCGTAAAACCCCAATGTTTCAGCCCTATTTCCAAAAAAAATTTAAAAAGTGCCTCCCCCTTTTATGAGGTCTGGGACCGTCTCTGGCCACAGCGTGGGCCCAAAATTCGGAATCGGTCGAAATTGGACTGTTGTGTTTTTTGCACCAACTATTCACCAATCCATAAAAATATATTGCAGCATGATATGGTTTATAACACTAACATTAAACCGCGGTCGGTGCCCCCCCCCCCCCAAGCACCCAAAGCTATGAAAACAAAGAAGCGTTTTCTATCACATAGAGTGATTGCCTGAGAGAATGAGTAGAAATGGACGTGTGAATGGGAAGATTACTTACTGTTAATTACCATATTATTTTTAAGCAGTTTGATGTAAGAGAGGGTCTTATTCGCTGCAAAAATTTTAATTTTAATCATTAAAATAAGCTTTCCTTTGTAAGATCTAGTCTATACTTTACTGCTGTTGAAATGCATAAAACCCCACTATTTAGCACTTTCATTTTCAATTTTCCCCCCGGGCCCCCCTATTACCTGCAATATGTTATGTTGTTATGTAAATGTGGCTCCATCGGCCCGTGAGGACTTCTCGCCTGTCGCAACATGAATAAGCATTAAAGCATTCCTTTTGTAACTTTAAAAATCAATACTTTACTGCTGTTAAAATGCGTAAACCCCAATATTTTGCACCCCCGGGCCCCCCTCTTCCAGAGATATGCGAATAAGCAATTTAAAAGCATTGCTTTGTAAGGTTTAAAACATCTATAATTTTGCTGTAAAAATGCATAAAACCCCACTATTTTGCACTTATATTTTCAAAATTTTCCCCCAGGGGAGACGAAAATTGCCAAGTTCATAAAAACACGCCTAACCTTAGCGGCTGTCACAGAAAAAGTAAACAATTAATACAGCTCAAAATTTCATCTTACTTCAGGGGCATGAATATCAACATAATAATAAAAACAATTGGACTCTCCAAACCCGCGAAATTTTAAAATTCCCTTTATTTTTTTGAACACACCTCGTACATCAGGCGCATTGGGTTTTCAAGTAATGTTAGTGACAACGGCAACGTCGGAAAAGGGCACTTGCTTTTCATATAAGTTCCGCCTCTCACAAAACTTTTTATTTAATCCGCCACTGAGTTGAAGAGGCAACCTCCTCGTTATATCCGAAATTAGAAATGTCTATGTTGCCTGCATGCAACAGACCTGTTCGATTAGCGCTAGACCGTCGTGTAGCTGGTGCTAACCTGTCCATTAACTATGAATCTTGTCGAAGGGCATTGTAAGTAGAAGATTTGGAGGGTTTTTAATGGACTTTTTATGGACCTAGGCCTACTTATAGTGGCCCTGGCCCATAAGTCCCTTGTCAAATGCCAACGACCCCATGGATTTCGGGCATGATTTGTATTGTTTCCGTATGAATTTTTGGCCATTGGCAAACTGGCATACGTTCTCGATGTCAACCTACACCGGCTACAAGCGATAATGGACAAGCTGAGACAAGCTTACCATTAACGCAATGAAACTTAACCAAGTATAGATACGAGTCAAGTAGAAGATTTAGCGAACTCTGTTCTTGCGGGCTCGTGGTCCTGCGGTTAAGACGATGCCCAGTCAGGCATAGATCGTGGGTTCGATTCCCGTCAAGTCCCGATTATTTAAATCCTCTATTTGCTCAAATCACGAAATTCCCAGTGCGCCTGCTGGGTTCGAATCTCCTTTGCACAAATAGCCTTATAATAAAGGTACTAGCATTTGAAATTTAGCATCCCACCTGACTCATTCAGTCTCCTTTTGCTGGTTATCGGTTGTACGTCGTCGCTCGCTCTAGAAAGGTCTGAATATGAAGGACTGCTCGAATTTGAAATGGACTCTTCTTGGCTGCAGTCATACATAAAGCATTGCTGCATGATTGTATTGTTGGTCCAGGCGCATTCAGCCTCTAACTCTTCAAACGCACATGTTACTCTGTCTATGGCGACTTGCCCCGTGGTGCCAACAAAGTCAGCGCCGGTAACTATCACGAGCAGTTCAATGGAGGGTAGTATCAAATCCAATCTTACGCTCTGTAGAGTTCTTACGTCGTCCAGGTCGCTGGAAGTGTCGTAAACCTGCAACAGGGGAATGACCGGTTATAATCGGAAAACTAGCAAGAGTTAAAATTTCTTGTTTCTGGGGAAAATGCTCGATATTAAAATTGTCAGTTTTGAAAAGTATGCAAGTTAGAAAATCCTTGGTGTCGACTTTTAAACAATATAATGGAGTTCCATAGATTTAATTTATTATATTTATTCTTTCCATCTGGACAATTGTTTCAGTAAAAACAGTGGCAAAGCGGAAAAGATACGAGGAGGCAAAGTTGAAATTTGGAAAGAGCACCCTTTAATCTATAAATTACAAATTTTTCAAAACTCCTGGAAAAATTTTGACCTAACCCCCTTTTTTCGTACGAGCTGACTGAACCACATACCAAAGCTAGTTATTGGGGCTGACTTTGGCACTGCGCAGATCTTTTCAAGACTGAATGTGACTGATTGCGATCATTCTCCGAAATAATAGATAATTACTTCCTTGAATCAAGTACGCCGAAGGGCGAGGGAGAGCTGCAGGGATTGGTAGACCTGAATACTGAGCCAGGTACGGATCCTGGGGGGGGGGGCAGTGGGGGCGGGCGCCTATACTAGATAGAATGGACTTCAATAACCTCACAGTTCCATTTCGCGTTGTCCCTTCCATCAATCTTACAAATCCCAACCAAGTGAAGGCTCAAAGTGGCAAAGTTCTATGAAGACGGTCCATAACTTCTGTTCAACAACGAGTTGCAAAACGTCTAACGTAGATTTCACTTAAAAAACCACTCCTCAGGGAGTTCGTAAAGAATACATACCGGTACGTTATATTCGTCATGAAGGAAAGCCCACCACATCTCCCTAGCGTTCAAAGGGCAAGCTTCTGGAGTCGGGTTGGTCGGAAAGGCTCCAGAAGAAGTAGGGATTGCTGGATTGCTCAGTGTTGCTTGCCACTGAAGGCGCCAGTGCTCCACCGCCCCTCTCATCTCTGTGATAGCCCTGCGACGATGGGCCGAAGTAGAGGAAGATGGCTCAGTTCTATCGTGGGTCCTCATTCGCTCTAATATACGCGTCACTAAATTAATATTCTGGAGCAGTGACTCAACAACTAAATGCAAACAAATCTGGGAAAAACGTACTGTTATTAATGTGTGGCAATGTACTGGTGGGGGGGGGGGCTCAGGGGGGGGGGGGGGAATTTCTCATTTCCTTTATCTACTAATTGATAAATTGGAAAGCATGTTCGAGTAACTCGGACCTGTTCTTTGCGTATTGGCAATCGCTGTGGCATCTGGAGGGCGACTCCCACCACGTGATGTAAGTCAGTGGCTTCCGACTGATATCCAATACTGTCGGATAGTGCAAAATTTGCCACCAGACAAATTTGTTCCGAAGCTTTTGTCTATTGCTTAGTGTTAACTAATGCAATACGCGACCTTCAAAAATACTTGTATTCTGCGTTCAATCGTTTGGAAACCTTACTATAAAATTATTTGAGTAAAACAATTAATTTCTTACCACACCTCTTCCTGACGGCATCATTTTCATTGAAACTAGAAAGAAAAACCAATACCGGTATCATTCGACAGTCAATTTTCTAATTATGATTCGTAATTAGCTACAATAATAACTGGAAACGTAAAAATAACTGAGAAATTAATCTTTAGGCCTTCCAGTCACTTGTAATGGGCCATATACATTACCAAAGCCGTTCCCAGGTTTTGATTTCGGGGGGGGGGGGGTTCAAACAAAATTATTTACGTAATTTATGAATGAATTAATGGGTGAATTCTGCAAACAATACAGGTTTACATAAGAAAACATATTTCGGGGGGGGGGGGGGGGGTCCGGACCCCTTGAACCACCCTCCTGGGCACGGCAATGTACATTACGGGGTATGTTGGCCAGGGGAGGGACGCAGGAAATATGGACGCTGTAGCCTACTCAGGCTCCACAATCATTGAGGGGAGACCGCTATTTGGTAAACCTGCGCAAACTGGGACCTCGTGACAGCTGTCGCTCTTACATCATAACATTAATATTCATGACAGCCCCATGTCTACATACTTAGATATGTCCTGGCCATATTGCATATTTCCTCATTTCATGAAATGCTCGAGTATTTAATGAACTGGCCCCACATCATGATGAGGCCAGCATAATTTGACCAGACCTGAAATCGTCAACATTTCACGATTTTATCATCTAGGCTAAAATTTGGTCTGATCATATAAAGAGTGTCCATGAAATATTTAATAAAATTCCAGAATATGTTTAGGACTTGTAAAATTAAACAAACTCACATAGAATTCACAATAAATAAATAAAAATCACACATAAAGAAAGAACTTGTCAATGAATATAACTAATTTACTGCGACTAAAGATAATAATCTTGACCATTTCATGAAGTAACCGTGTTTAGTTGCCCGTTTCGAGAAACGCCCAAATCACATGATGTTGTGGCCAATAGACATGGAAGCATTGCTTGAAATGAGAACATTTCATGAAATTCTCGAGCATCTACGATATGGCCACGACATATAAGTAGTATAGAAAGGGCGGTTCTGGGACTTATCCCACCCCCCGTCGAGCTATCCCATCTATCCCACCCCGTCGTGCTATCCCCCGCGGGTGGTCTATCTATTTTTGCGTGTTATCCCTCGTGGGTGGTCTGAGGTGCTGGGACTTATCCCACCCCCCCGTCGAGCTATCCCATCTACCCCTCGTGGATGGTCTGAGGTTCTGGCGCTTATCCCCCCCCCCATCGAGACCCGTGGGTGGTCTTTCTATGGCACTATGATTTTTTTTTTTTTGTATAATTACTAATTTGTGAGATACAGAGTTATATTTTTTTTTTATTTATTTATTTATTTATTTTTTTTATTTTTTTTTATTTTTTATTTTTATTTTTTTTTTTTTAATGGTGTTAATTGAATTAAAACGGGACTTACCCCACCCCCCGTCGAGCTATCCCATCTACCCATCATGCTACCCCTCGTGGGTGGTCTGAGGTGCTGGGACTTATCCCACCCCCCCGTCGAGCTATCCCATCTACCCCTCGTGGGTGGTCTGAGGTGCTGGGACTTACCCCACCCCCGTCGAGACCCGTGGGTGGTCTTTCTATGGCACTATGATTGTTTTTTTTTTTTTTTTTTTTTTTTTTTTTAAAATCATAACGCAACGCCCTTTGGGGCTTACGCGTTGTATGTTTAAGTGTTGCAATACTGTAGTTTTTAATGGGGTTGGTGTAGTGTGCACTATTGTTTTTTTTGTTTTTGTTTTTTTTCGCAAACTGCTATAAGCGCGCTGGGCAACGAGTTGCCCAGGTACCGTCTACAACAGTTTTTTTTTTTTTTTTAAATGGATTAAGGGTTTTTACAGGTCTTTATAGATAGTGGACTGGAACAGAAACGGGAGTGTGTGTTGGCGTAAAGTAGCTGCATCAGTAAGAATATCGCTCATAGAGGAGTTACTAGGGAAGGTGCGGTAGCAAGCATACGTAGGACAGACAAGGAGCAGGTGTTGTACATCAAGTAGTACCTGACAGGTTGGACACATGGGGGGTGGGGAACCCGTCATCAAGTGCCCATGGGTCAGCCTCGTGTGCCCAATAAGCAGTCGTGTTATCAATACTTCCTCCATGCGGCTAAGGCTTATGTCAGCCGACACTTTCCCTACATGAGGTTTGATGGCCCTAAGTTTATTATGTGAAAATTCCGGATTCTCCCAGTGATTTTGCCATCTTTGTATCATAATTCGGGTAGAGTTAGTCTTAAAATCACTTGGAGAAAAATACGGATAAGGGGGAGAGGGGATCGCAGCTGCTGCTTGGGCAGCTCGGTCAGCTCTGTTGTTGCCTGAGATTCCTGCATGTGATGGGACCCACAAAAATTTAATTTCGGAATATGATGCTACTCGTGTGATGGAGTTTCGAATTGTTGTTATTAAAGGATGTGTGGGGTATATCTGTTGAATGGCAGTAAGTGCTGACAGACTATCGGATATTATGAGGGACTTGCAGTGTTTAGCATTACTTATATGTATGATGCATTGTTGGATAGCGACCAGCTCGGCGGAAAAAATAGAAATCTGTGGTAGTAGAGGGAAATGAAACTCATGGTTTTTATATATAAAGGCAGCCCCTGCGTTCAGGGGGGATTTGGATCCATCTGTGAAATAATGGTGCCATATAGTATTAGGGTACTCTGTCAGAATGTCTTGATAATGTTTTTGAATGATAAAGTGTGGTGTAGTTTGTTTAGAGAAAAAAGTTAGCTTAGTATTGCATTGAGGGATTGGCTGTAACCATGGGGGCAACTCAGGAGGAGACACAGTGCTGTTAGTATTGATTACAGGGGGGAGTTGCAATGTAAGATTGGAAAGTAGTACTTTTAGTCTGAAAAAGTAGGGTTTAGATGAGCGTGGTCGCGTATTGTATCTATTATGAAGTGAAGTATTATGGGCATCCAGGAGTATGGACAGGTTTCTATTTTTGCATATTCTGGCGAAATATTTAAGTATGAAGTTGTCCCTTCTCAAGAATAGGGGTGGTTCATTAGCTTCAACGTACAGGCTTGCTGTTGGACTTGATTTAAAGGCACCGAGACAAAGTCTTAGAGCAGTGTTATGAACCACATCTAGGGCTTTCAGGATGGTAGGATGCGCTGCGGAGTATACAATGCACCCGTAATCTAGTTTCGATCTAATCAAAGCTCTGTACATGGTCAGTAGCACCTGCCGATTTGAGCCCCATTGATGATGCGCTACAGTTTTTAATGCATTCAGGTCTTTTTCACACTTTGATTTCAGCTGGGTAATGTGCTCTGACCAAGTTAAGCGTCGATCAAACGTGAGGCCTAAAAAGGTATGCGTATCTTTAAAAGTAACCAACTGGTTGTTGAATTTTAGAGTCGGATTGCCATGACAGTTTCTCTTCCGACAGAAGTGCATTGCTGCAGTTTTGCCGGTTGAGAATCGGAAACCGTAGTCATTGGCCCATTTTTCAATTCCATGAATGGCTTTTTCTAGTGTATTGCCCAGTTGCACTAAGTTACGACATGAGTAGATTACGCATAGATCATCAATATAAAGTGAGGGATAAACAGTGATCGGCAGGTAATCAGCAATTGAATTAATTGCGATAGTAAATAGGGTGCAACTTAAAACTGAACCTTGGGGAGTACCATTTTCCATGGGCTGAGGAGCTGATGTCAGCCCTCCCACCCGCACTGATAGTTCTCTATTATTTAGAAAGTTCATTATAAACATAGGAAGGTTTCCTTGTAGTCCCCATTGTTGTAATGAGTGCAAAATTGGACTTTTCCAGCACCGATCATAAGCGTTTTCCAGGTCAAAGAAAATGGCAACAGCGTGACTTTGTATTATGAAGGCGTCCTGTATGTACTGAGAAATTCTAACTAAATGTTCAGTGGTCGTGCGCCCCTTCCTGCCACCGCATTGAAAATTTACTATTAGGTTACGAGTTTCAAGTACATGTGTGAGGCGATAATTTACCATTCGCTCCATAAGCTTGCAAAGGCTGTTGGTTAGTGAAATGGGCCGGTATGATGTAAGTTGACTGCGGTCTTTTTTAAGTTTAGGGATTGCCACCAAAATAGATTGCCTCCAGGATTCAGGAAATTTTTGTGTTGACCAAATTACATTAAAATAGGCTACAATTAGGGTTTGGTAATTTCTTGGAAGTTGTTTAATAAAAATGTATGGTATGGAGTCGGGACCCGGTGCCGAGTTTTTGCAGCGAGATAAAGCGTGCTGGAACTCATACATATTGAAACAAACATTATACTGTTCAGTAAGACCCCCAGTGAATGATGTAGGGGTGGCATCCAAGATATGTTTGGCTTGCAATGATGACAGTGTCACGTTATCGTTGCTGGATATCTCACTGAAAAAGAGTGCAAACTGGTGAGCTATATCACTGGGGTTAGTATATACCTGTCCTTCATGCAGTATTGGCCCATAATTGGCAGAGTGGTTAATTCCACGCAGTTGCCTGATTTTCTGCCATACCTTCCCTACAGTAGTATCGGAGCCCAAGGTCGATACGTAACTCCGCCAGTGCTGCTGTTTGGCATATTTTACTGTTCGCCTTGCAAGTGCTTCCTGTTTTTTAAGTGCGAGCATATTTTCCTGCGTGGGGTATGTTCTGAACTTATGATACAGCTGTCGGCGACACTTTATCGCTGCTGCACATACACTGTTCCACCATACTACTGGGGTTCGCCTATATGGACCCGGTTTCGTGTAGCCTATTGCGGTTTGTGCTGCCGTAATAATAGGCTCAGTTATGAGTTTAAGGCTTTCCTCAACATCGGTTGTAATAACCGGATATGAACCTGTCAATTTGGAGCGGTAGGTTTCCCAGTTAGCCGTCCTTATTTTCCACTGCCTAGTTGGTACAAAAACGGGCATATTCGGTAAATACTTTATTAGTAAGGGATGATGGTCACTCCCAGCTCGGTCCGAATGGACTGACCATTCAAAATCACCAGCTATTCTTGAATGGGCCATGGTAAGATCAATTGCTGAGTAAGTGTGCCTGGTATTAAAATGCGTAACACTCCCGTTATTCAGTAGCTGAATTGTGGAGGTTTGCACCAGCTTCTCAATTTCTTTACCTCTGGCGTCAGCACTACGTCGTTCAGAGTCAAATAGAGGGGAGTGAGCATTAGCATCCATTGATATAATGTATGGGGTCGGCAGCTGTGCTATTATGCCGGATATATCATCCCTAGTAAACTTGAGGTTGGGTGGTATGTAAACAGAACATAGTGTAACCGGTTGCTGAAATGAGGTTCGTACCGCTACGGCCTCGAGATGAGTGGTCAAAGGAACTGGGTGGGTGGGTAAATGGTTAGCCACGAATATCGCTGCTCCTCCGCGTGCTTTAGAGTTGACAGGCGTGGTAACTGTGTTGTGGTATACTGTGTAGCCTGTGTAGTTTATACATGAATTCGATTTCAGGTGGGTTTCTTGTAAAAGGAAGGCTAGGGGTTGGTAGCGTGATTGGAGTAGCTGGATTTCTTCTAATCTGGAGTTATAGCCATTCAAATTCCACTGAATGAGGTAGGTCATCACTAATATTCCTCGGCTTCTGAGCCCGGTGACATGGCAGTTTGGTCAGCAACAGGGCAAGTTGTTTTATTTTCTGTATGAATGGGCTCGCTTCCTCGAGTGAAGTTAAACACCTTAAGTGCTGACTTAGTATTTATTTTACTTTGCTCATTAGCTGAAAAGTTTAGCGATAACTGGTTACTGTTAATGTTGGTCTCCGGTTCCACAGTTTTGCTGCGGGGGTTAGATGTGCCTGCTGCCTGGTTACTTAGTTGTATCGATGTATTAGGTGTGGGTAGGTTTGATGTGAAATTGGGTAGAAATGTTTTAAGTAACATACCAACTAGGCTGGTTAATTCTGAAACCTGTTTGGTTAATTTTTCTAAGGCTGGTTTCATATCATTGCATCCCTCACATAATACACCATTCTTATGAGTGGTAACTGAGGGTATACTCTGGTGGTACAAATTCGGTTGTGACGGGGTAGCGCCAATCTTGAGATGGGGTAGACTGGTCTGAGCGGATTGAGACAAAGTTCCGGTACCCTTACTGGCCTGGGCATAACTTTTCAGTGGGTTGGTGCCTTTTGGGGCGGATATTACAAAATTTCGAGCCTGAGGTATAGGTATGTTTTCCCTGGTTGACAGTCGGACCACAGTTTTTTCCAGTACATATTTAGGGCATTGTGTTGACTTTACAGTGTGATCAGTACTTTTACAAGCAGAGCAAATTGTTTTTACGCATGTTTTTTCGTTATGTGTTCCACTTTTGGCCTCACCACATTTCCAGCATGTCTCTGGGCGGTTACAAGATGAACTATGATGACCATAAAGGTTACAACGATAGCATCTTAGGGGTTGTTTGTAATATGGTTCCAACCTGTAGTCTCTAGTGAGAACCGTTATATATGTAGGCAGTTGTGTATTACTAAATGTTAAAAGGTATGCCGGTGGTCTATTATTGTATGTATTAATTGCACTCGTTTCATTGGCAGGTGTCAATCTGCGAACGTTGCATACTCCCTGAGTGGCCAGAGCCTCATTTATGTCGCTGTCTGATGTGTGGGCAAGATCCCAGCATCTGAGGACTCCCCTTCCTAAATTCAGGGTGTTATGGGGTACGACCTTAATGGGAACCTGTCCCAACAGTGAACTCATTTCCACAATCTCCCTGGCTTGTCCCGCATTAGCCACCTCCACCAATATGCGACCGGAACGTTGTTTTTTGACAGACTTAGGCTGCCCTGTCAGTGACCCCGTAATTGCCCTTTCAATTAAAAAGGGGGAAACTGTTGTCAAATTTTTTCCCTCATCCGCGTGGGTTAATATGAAAACCGTGCTAAAATATTGGCTTTGTTGCTCAGATAGAGGTTCTGATAGGGCTTCCCCTGATAAGGGGGTTCCTCGTTTCCTCTTTTTAGTACGCATATTATTGTATAATGTATAACACTAAGACTAATAAGAATTAATACTTAGCAGATAATAAGGAAGTTGTACAGGAAAGTTGAGAAAAGAAAAATCACTATTCTACACAAGTTGACAGCTTAAAAGGCAAGTTCACACGCGAGATCGAACTTCTCTGTTAACTCGACCACGGTTGAGACTAGACTTTTTTTTTTATAACCCAGGTAAACATAAGCTAAATATAGACACCCGTAGTATTTAAAAACCTTAAAATAAATTAATATAAATTTTTTTTTATCAGCTATATTTACATCGATGAACACGCTTGAGCTAATGCATAATGTTTAGTACACTACATTGAGTAAACATAAGCTAAATATAGACACCCATAGTATTTAAAGACCGTAAAATAAATTAATATAAGTTTTTTCTTAATTATTTATTATCAGCTAAATTTACATCGATGACCACGCTTGAGCTAATGCATAATGTTAAGTACACTACAATAAGTAAACATAAGCTAAATATAGACACCCATAGTATTTAAAGACCGTAAAATAAATTAATATAAGTTTTTTTCTTAATTATTTATTATCAGATAAATTTACATCGGTGAACATGATTGTGCTAATTAATAATGTTAAGTACACTACATTAAGTAAACATAAGCTAAATATAGACACCCATAGTATTTGAAGACCGTTAAATAAATTAATATAAGTTTTTTCTTATTAATTTTTATCAGCAATATTTACATCGATGAACACGCTTGAGCTAATGCATAATGTTTAGTACACTACATTGAGTAAAGATAAGCTAAATATAGACACCCATAGTATTTAAAAACCTTAAAATAAGTTAATATAAGTTTTTTCTTATTAATTTTTTTTTTTATCAGCTACATTTACATCGATGAACACGCTTGAGCTAATGCATAATGTTTAGTACACTACATTGAGTAAAGATAAGCTAAATATAGACATCCATAGTATTTAAAAACCTTAAAATAAATTAATATAAGTTTTTTCTTATTAATTTTTTATCAGCTACATTTACATCGACGAACACGCTTGAGCTAATGGGAGACAGGGATAGATAGACCAGTGAGGGTGAGCGCCATTGAATAATGCACATATTAATTACCTAATTTGAAACAGTGGACTACCCACGAATGATAGACGGTAAGGGTGGGACTCGGCGTTGCACTCAGTATCTTAAAAGAAATGTATTAATCCCACAATAGGTGTTCAATATACCCACCAGCCATGTTTATAAAAATGAATTTTCAATAATCCCAACTAAGTCTCAGTTTCTCACAATGGGTGTGCAATATACCAGGCAGTCGTGTTTTCTATGTTAGATTTAGTTACATTGGGCTAGGACAGGTTAAGTTATAATATTAGGCTAGGTTAAATTTTTATATCAAGTTAGGGTAGGTTACATTGGATTAGGATAGGCCAGATTAGGTTACATTGGGTTAGGTTAGCTGTTTACCTAGATTAAATTCATCATTTTTTTTTAACAAAAATATTTTTATATCAAATAAATATGATGTTAAGTTAGGTTACATTGAATTAGGATAGGTTAGATTAGGTTACATTGGGTAAGGATAGGTTGAGTTAGCCACAAACAAGCCATTAATAAATCTACCCCTCGCTGACAGTCCATTGTAAGCTAAAGTGATTTTTGTTTTCGTAAATCTATCCAACACTTAGGTTGAAGCATGGTCATTATCGCATTATAGATATGTCTTAGGTTTAAAAGTTTGTTTTAAGTGATTGTATGTAAAGACATTGTTTATGAGGGAAGATTTTACTGATCATAAGAATAATTGCACAATTATGAGCGGAGGAGCACTATCTAACGAGGGAAACTTTGTATGCAAAACATCTATAGCTCTAGATGGTGTTGTAAAATAATACAATTATAAAAACATAACCATACGTCATGATCCCGTTGTATATTTACATAATATGGAAGGTGAGGTTGATTCAATTACAACTGAAAACATAAAACTTTTTAAAGTGATTAAATGGTATAAAGGACAAGTCCCGTGCTGGGCAATTAATAAATCTATCCAACGCACAGGTTTAAGGGAAGTATTGATTTAGTAAACAGATAACCGTGTGCAGATTCAAACCTGTTGAGAATCACCAGGTGCACTCAGTACACCCATCACACCAGGGGGTCCATTGTAAGCTAAGTGATTTTTGTTTTTGCATCAGTTGCACCCGGCAATGATAAAAACTATACTGAAGCATGGTTTCGTGCTAAAAACAAACAACTTCTCCTCACTGATGACTCCACAATAAAATATCAACAAATAAACAACATTTACAATATTAAAAATGGTAGGGGGGGGGGGCCCTTTAAAAGCAAAAGTGAACATTACAATTGCAAATACAAGTAAAGAAAAAATGTACGAATTAAGTAAAAAAAATTTTTTTTAAACGTTAATAGAAAAACAATTGTGCAGGCAGATAACTGAAGTAATGTAGGCTAATAATAAAATATTGGTTGACAATCGACACTGAGAGAACATCCACTTTACAGTATGTATCCCAATTTTCATTAAGTCTAGATGCTAAGTAGGGACGTGATGTTATTGGGGTTGGAAGAAATTAGGTATTTTATGTGTCTTGAAACTTGTTATGCTGACGGAGTCCTTTATGTTGTCCGGTAGGGAATTGTACAATGGAATAGACTTATACATAATATGCGAATGCATAAAGTGTTCCGTATTCGGTTTCAAAGTTTTTAGGTTGCGTCCGGTACCAAGTCTGGTATTAATGTTATGATGGACGAAATCACCTTGCCCAAGAATGGTTTTTGCCCTTTTTAAATCGAAAAAGTAGAAGTTGTTTTGCACATAGCAATGGCAATGGGAGGGCATTGAATTCCTGAAAAAGAAGATTTGAAGGGTAGCGGCGAGGCTTCCCTATAGCTACCCTGATGGCTATTCTTACATCAGTTTCTAGGGAGCATATATGGGAAGAGTGAGCACCACCCCAGGCTAATATGTTATATTGGAAAATTGATTGGACTAAAGCATGATAAACTTACCTTACAGAGTGTCAACGTTAAGTGTACACCTTAGCATCCTTAAATTGTTATAGGTTCTTCTAATTCGTTTTGATGTTAGGAGGATTTGTTCATACCACTTGAGATGATTATCAATGGTAACGCCTAAATATTTAATATTATTTGCTTTTGCGATTATCTGACATGTGCATGGATTAAGGTTGCAATTATTATGGAGTATTAAACTGAGATAGAATAGAATAGAAGAATAGAATAATGTATTTCGTTCCTTCAATAATACATATACATGCACACCAATATAATGAGGTAGGGGTGGCCCAAAGGATTTCTCCCGTGCTGGGGACCCCATTAATACTATAATAACTAAGCTAAAACTTTATCGATAATAATTAATTTTATGTAGACTCTAAGTAACATCACTAAGTAAGGAAATAAGTAAGATCATATACTAAGATGGTTTATCACTCTGTTGAATCCGGGGTTGTTATGCTAACGCACTATTGCTGGAAGATTTCTTAGTTGATTTTGGGACAGATGAAAGCTAATTTTACTAATGAATTTTTTTTTTTTTGTTGTAGATTTTTTTTTATGAACTCAGGAAGGCTGTTATATAATGGAACTGATAGGTAAATGTGAGAATGTGTGAAAAGGGTAGTGTTATGATTGGGGATCTGAAGATTGCGACCAACACCAAGTCCAGTATAGCTAAAACTATGGAAGAATATATAGCCTTCAGTATTGGAGAGTTATGCTTTTAAGACACTTACCAATTTATGGCCTCCTCATTAGATTCAGTAGTTAAAAATCTTGTTGATGCGGATAAAAATAAATTTAAAATTATGAAAACATGTTTTGTGGATGAAAAATTAGACTTGATGTTGAGGAAGGGTGTCTTACCCTATGAATATATAACGCACGAGTCACAATTTAATGAGGAACACTTACCTACAATCATTGCATTTTTTTTTTTTCTTTTTTTAGTCAATTAACTCAAGAGTGGATTTCACAAGAAAAATATGAACATGCTCAAAAGGTGTGGAATGCTTTTGATATAAAGAATTTAGAAGAATACCAAGACTTGAATGTATTAAACAACACCCTTCTCTTTTGCAATGTTTTTGAAGCCTTTAGAGCCTAATGTTTTGAAAACGATAACCTCGAAATTTGTCACATGTACACTGCACCAGGGCTAGCTCTTCAGAGCTGTCTGAAAATATTAGTGAGTTTCGCTGGATGGAGGAGGAAGAAATCAAAAAAATTTTAATGTAATGCTCGCACCTAATGAGGACGATGATGGCTTCATATTACATGTGGACTTGGAATATCCACAAAAATTACATGATTTACATAATGAATACCCACTAGCAGCTGAACATTGTGTTGTAACTTCAGACATGATTTCTCCATATTGCAAGGAATTTCTCGCTGAAAATAATATATCTTTAACATCCACCATCTCAATGCTTATTCCCAACTTAAACGATAAACATAACTATATAATACATTATCGAAATTTGAAGCAATGTTTAGAATTGGCATTAAAATTAAAATGTATACATAAAATTTTAGCTTTTAAGCAAAGCGCTTGGATGCGACCCTTTATCGATTTTAATTAGCTTGTATAATGATTTCGAGAAGGATTTTTATAAATTGAAAATTAATAGTATGTATGGGAAGACAATGGAGAATGTTAGAAATCACGCAAAATTATAGTTAGTTAACACTGGCAAACGAGCTAGCAAACTTATCTCATCCCCTGCATTTAAAGATTTTAGGATTTTTCAAACGATTTAATAGCAGTCCGACCAAAAAAAATAATAATAATAATAATAATAATATTTTGCTAAACAAACCAATACTTATTGGTCTAACCGTTCTCGAGCTATCCAAGGTAGTTAAGTACGAATTTCATTATAACTTTGTAAAACAAAAGTATGGTGATAAATGATGAAATTCGCATACCAATCCATCAACAAGATATACTTATTACTCTACCATGTGAAAGCCGACTGCATATTGAAGGTGTGCTGGAAAAAGGTGTGACAACAATTGCTTATCAAGGTGAAGACTGGCTTAGCGCTAATGCTATGGCACACTTATTCTCCGAAATATGCTATGAACTCAATGGAATAACTGTTGATCATGTGCGAAACCCTGTGCGAATGATTTCTTCAAGTGAAAAACCACGGTTTGATATTATTGGCTTCCAAGCAGCACGAGCAGATGATATTTGAAAGACGCTACTGCCTTCGATCAATGTGCTGTACGACAAATGCAACTATTCCTCGGCTCAGAATGCTATCCATACCATCCGCTACAGGCGAACTTCAACAAAAAGGTTGTTGCTGTATTGTATGAACATTTTCTCAATTTCCGGAAACAATACTACATGCAGGATGAAGCATCCCCGAACGTTTCCCGGGTCATTATCGCATTATAGATATGTCTTAGGTTTAAAAGTTTGTTTTAAGTGATTGTATGTAAAGACATTGATTTCTTTTAAAATATGTGTATTATAAAATTTGTATATCATAAAATGGTTTACATTCGTTTAGCTCATGGTCATTATTGTATTATAGATAAGTCTTAGGCTTAAAAGCTTGTTTTAAGTGATTGTATGAAAAGACATTGATTTCTTTTAAAATATGTGTATTATAAAATTTGTATATCATAAAATGGTTTACATTCATTTACAATAGTTGATGTACAATACCAGTTAAAGGTACATATTCATATAAGCAGTCGCTGATGAGTAGACAGTCCCTTTATTTGCCATGCAGACAACCCTTCATATATTGGAGTGCATAAGGTTGGTGGCCATTTTAGTCCCCCTCGCATTAAGATTACGACACATCGCTATTAATTCAGGTACGCCGATATAATAAGTGCACTCAGCATCTTAAAAGAAATGTATTAATCCCACAATAGGTGTTCAATATACCCACCAGCCGTGTTTATAAAAATGAATTTTCAATAATCCCAACTAAGTCTCAGTTTCTCACAATAGGTGTGCAATATACCAGGCAGTCGTGTTTTCTATATTAGATTTAGTTACATTGGGCTAGGACAGGTTAAGTTATAATATTAGGCTAGGTTAAATTTTTATATCAAGTTAGGGTAGGTTACATTGGATTAGGATAGGCCAGATTAGGTTACATTGGGTTAGGTTAGCTGTTTA